>OZ022576.1:4035821-4635821 GCA_963669155.1 Arbacia lixula
ACGCGATGCTGCGTGTTATCGGAAGTAGATATGGGAATAAAAGCCGTTTTTCTCTTTACCTTTTCCAGCTCTGTGCTCGTGTCATCGTCCGGTCTGATTTCTGTAAAGAATAAAGAAAAAGATTGGAAAAAAAGCGCAATTAATTTTCAATATCCATTCATGACCCGCACGACACCATAAATGTCAGAAGAATCATGAAGGGTATTGGACAAAAACAGACTAATGAGTATGCTCCCTTCAGTATCTCACGTATTGTTAGATTCCTCTAAAATCTTGTAACCGAAATTCATTTTATTTGCGAGCAGTACGTATCCTTGAAGTGACGACAGTCATTGTAATTACTTCCTGTTTCACATTATGGTAGTCATGGGAAGGGGGGAGGTGCAGCATATCTACTCAAAATTTGGCAATGCTGTCATAAAATATACTTTCCAGGGCCACGTTGCATATAAGTTTTCAATTATTGTCATCAATTACCATCAATGATAACTACCATGGCAACAGCCAATGAGCTCTCAATATTGCACCTGTTGCCATGGTAGCTACCATTGATGGTAAGTTACAATAATTGAAAACCTATATGCAACATGGCCCTGATGTCATAGGAGAGGCCCTACGATGAGAGACGTAGCAATCAAATCCTCCTCACATAACCGTCGTGATCATGATAATTATGATGATAAACGACCGAGCTGACACAAACCACTGACGCCCCCTCCAACAGCCCCGGGTTTTTTTTTTGTGTGTGTGTGTGTGTGTGTGTGCGTGTGTGTGTTATGGTTATGTTAGCTAAGCTTAGTTCAGTTGAGTTCTCCTTATTCATAACAAATATTAGATAACACTTATAATTTTACGGCATGTAACACTGTTTATACTAATTATAGATAACGGTATGTCAGCTAAAATAACATGAAAACAAAACACGATTGCCATTTCGCTTATACCAGAGAACTCAAATGAACAAGGGAGAGATCATCAAGGGGACATTTTTTTTTATTACAGAGAAGGGCACTATTTGCAACAACCTCCATCATCTACGTTTCACAGCGAGAATTGAACCTGCGCGGTGCACGGCCAGTCATATGCCATCACACACGCACGCCTGCACTTTGCCGCTCTCCTTTATTTACACACACTAAATTACCCACAAGTAAATGCCGAAATTGCACCCGTATTGTTTTCTCGTTTCTAGGGCTCAACTGCATGGGGATGTTGCTTTGAAGGATGTTGCAATCTGGTCAGCCTCCAAATCATTGATCTAAATTGTTATTCCCGGTGGCTTCCTTGTTACCATGGATTCGGGGATTGAATGGATGGGCTTGCCACCAAGGTGGGAGTGGGAAAGGTTGGATGCTCAGTCCGCAGACGTGATAGACATAGCAGACATTTAATACAACAAATATCATGCATCCTGCCAAAACGTGCGTGCGCGCGTGCGTGTGCAGGGGAGGGTGAGGGTTTATTCTCTCTTTTCTCCTCCCCCCTACCCAATATCTCTCTCTCTCTCTCTCTCTCTCTCTCTCTCTCTCTCTCTCTCTCTCTCTCTCTCTCTCTCTCTCCCTCTCTCTCCCTCTCTCTCTCTCTCCCTCTCCCTCTCTCCCTCTCTCCCTCCCTAACTCCACACGTTTTGCAATTGTTAGGATAATGTGATGCACAAACTTCAAATGTTTAGTATGTTGTTTCATGGTAAGGCACAGTTCCATTATGAACGGATGTTTGCGGTAAAAATCCTGGCCGCCGTGACGTCACGGAGAAATACCCAAGATACCTCTGGGGGCTCTAGATTTTGTATATACGCAAAGTACTTCATTTCACCTCGCACAATACGGAAATGCCTGACATATTTATCGTTCTTTAAGCATGTCTAGAGACCATTAGTGGCACGCTGTACTCCACCGCACGTGGGCCTAACGGGTTTAAGCATTTTTCACTTGGACCCTTGACATTTTTAAAAATGCATCCCACTTGAAAACGATGATTTTATTCGTTTGTTTACAAAATACAACTATAGGCACTTAAGTAGTCTTATTTGCTAAAACAAAATCACGGGAATTATTGGTATTTGTAACTTGTGGTGATCAGGAACTTTTAAAGTACCTTGGATGTAGAGCCTCTACATTAGTGGATCTCAGAATAATCCATGATGTCATCCCCCTTAACCCTTTGTGTGCCAAGCAAACTCCTGCTGTTAGGGATTTGTGTGTATTACGTGTCCAAAAAATGCACCAGTGGCGTATACAGTGCAAAGTGACATATACATGTCATTGGCGTTGCAGATTGCTAAAAGAATATTGCGTGGTTGTTCCTGTCAAGCGGCATGCTGGTCAGGTCGCAGCGGAAAACACTTGCGCCGAGCGGTGGGAATCAGACAGCAAAAGCAAAATGTTTCTGTGCGTGCACAGCTTCACCTTACGTTCATCAGGAGAATGACTCTTCAGCATGATTTGTACTTTGCGGCATGAAACAGAAAGAAATTACATGTAAACGACCTACATGTATTTCATCTAGGTGCTAGAGGATCGACAAAATCGCAATTTCCTGAGAAAAAGAATTACGCGCGCTCACTGCCTCGCCAAACTGTACTCTACTACTCGATATACACACAAAAAAAGTTAACAAAATGAGAATAAATTCTGTTACAAGTGTGTCGAACTAGAATCAGAGATAGGGACAGGGAGTTGAGACATGGGGGAGGGGGTTGGTGATCATCACTATAAAATGAGGGATGTTTTCTCCTAATCCGTAAAAAAAACCCGGTTCATCCCCCGCGGGTTATCGTCATCTTAATAATTATCCTGTAATGTTGGAGGAGGATATTGCGTTTTAATATTAAAGGCTTTGGAGGGGGTGACTCACTGATTAATATCTAAAAATAACACGCGGCCATTTCATCACTCTTTCTGCTCATAGCTTTGGATATTTTAGGCGAGGGATGGATTTCTCGCCTTCGTCATTCTGTCGACAATGAAGCTCTTCTTTAACCAGCGGAGCTGTTATGTTTGTGTTCTCTCTCTCTCTCTCTCTCTCTCTCTCTCTTTCAGTCTTTTTTTCCTCTCTCTCTTTCCCTCTCCTCTCTGCCTGTCTGTGTGTGTGTTTGTGTGTGTACGTGCCCCCCCCCCTCTCTCTCTCTTTCTTTTCTCTCACTCCATCTTCTTTTCTTGTACAGTGTGATACACTTTCCGAAAATAACATGCCTTCATTCCATCAGTACAACATAATGTGTCATAATTACATCTCAGCGCCATCCTAATGATTATATCTTATGTACGAATCATAGGTTAGAAAGGTGTTTATTGAACGCTGTTTCCAAAACAAGAAAGAGGTAAAAATGGGCTTCAGAGCTGTCGTCTGTGTAATGATTTTCTTCCACGGCTTCGCGGTGGCTTTGTGTCAACTACAGCGTTAATCAAGCCCTCTGTATGCATCTTACGTAATACTCATTGCATGTTTAATGCATCGATTTTCTGCCTCGTGTGTATTAACAAGAGGGTTGTAAACGCCGGTAATACGCCGCTATTAAGCTTAATGGTGTTGTCACTGGTAGCTTAGATACACCCATCCGCACACAAGCGCTCACGGAAGCTTGTTGATGCAGTCCTTGGGTATAAGAACCCACCCTTCCGCACCGCCCACACCAATAGGTTGAATGTGTCTCTATGGCTACCGACCTATCCCTAGCATGCTCAAGATGAAAATGAATTGGGTGCGCGATTACGTTAATCATTCACATGCTTAGAACTATTTGATCGATGGCCGTTGTCCAATTGTGAAGACGAGCGATACGTTGTTTCGTTTTTCTACGTCAAATTGCGCGCGGGAATGTGTTCGTTTCTTATATCTAAAGCTCGGGGCTAGTAATAGAGAACCTTAAATGGTAGTGGCGGAGGGGGAAGGAGGAGGTGGGGGGTTGTGTTGTGTAATGTTTCCTTCAACTTCGGCGACTCTGGAATACGCGTATGCATTTTTTTTTTCTTGATGACAAGATGGGAGGTTGTCGACTTGTTAAAACATATTGATAAGTATCACGCGATAACGATTTTACATGATGAAAACAACTTTCTCACCGAGGGACATAAATGTGTTAACCCTTTATGTGCCAAATAATTGCTTCTTTATGTATATAGCTGGTGAAATAATCCAAATGTGGCATACTAAGGGTTAAAGATAACAGGACGGAGAACGGGGAGCAGTAGCCCCTATCAACATCTGACCGTTCTCTCACAGGCGTAAACATTATGTGTATCATATGAATTATGCTGATGATTTAGCAGGCAATGATATGATATAAGACATGAGAGAAGGAAGGAGACGTAATGTGTTATCTTTTTCTGAATCATTTCAAACTCTGAAGCTAGTAGTGCTAGAATGTATATTAACCAGTTAACTGTGTTCTTAAAGATGATGTTGCTATGTCAGGCATTCCCGCATCAAACTGTAATTTCGTGAAAATGAACTTGAAGGTAGATTTCGCCTATTTTTAGAATAATTTGACCTCATTTGTCTGATTTTCTAGTTTCAATTCAATTCAATCTGCAATAGTATAACCTTCATGAAAAAATAACAATTACATGCTCAACCATTGAAAAATATATGTACCACTGCGTATCCCAATTATTGATTGAGTGAAAGAGCTAGTTTCAACGAAGAATAACATGAATAGATATAGAGCAATGGGTAAAAAACATGATTACTTGCAAAATGATTAAAACAGAATTTACACGCAACTGCTAATCATAAGAATTTGATTAATTACTAAGGTGTGAGGGAAGACTGATTTAATTCATTATCATGATTAAGAGTAGCCATATTTTCAATCAGGGCATATTGCCGTGAGGTCATTCAGAACAGAATGTAGCCCCCAGCTGTGGATTCATGGCTACAACAATACTCTTTCGATCCTTCACCAGAGGCTGAGGCAGAGTCAGGAAGACAGAGCAGACAGAGGTGAGGAGAAACGGGACGCCATTCGATTCTCTTGTCCCCTTTCCTCTCTATTTTTGTCCAAGGGCATGTGTTTGTTTATGAGAAGAACTGGCAGCCATGATTGATTTTGGGGACTGTTATTAATAGAAACTGGCCTACGGATCGTGTAAGGATAGGAAGGATGAAAATGCTCGACGCTAAACGTGCTAATTCAGTGGTTTATGTGTAAACAACATGAAACGTTCACCTGCATTTGCAAAGGGTCAAATGGCCATGATGTAGGATATTGATGGGTAGGCAAGGAACAAGTTTAGTCCACTTATACCTGGAAACCATGTTGAAGTTTCAGATGTTATTGTGACGTCAACCGTACATTTATTTTGATCTTTGCAATGGCACAAAGTTAGAGATAAAAATGTTATTTTTTTCATGATTTTTTTTTTATCTTTCTAATCTCTCCCGTAAGTTTCCAATATGGTAAAAACTAATCAGGCTATTTATTGAAGCCTGGGTGCCTACTATAAGCATCACTCATGCGCGAGTTTGTCGATAGCTCGGGTCAATGAGCTCGTGAGAGATGAATAATATCTCACAAGCCTGGGCTGATTAGTGTATTACGTGGATCGCAGATATCTGAGTCAACGCCGTTTAGACCGTCTCGGCTAGGGTGAGTTAGGCACGTTAGGAGCGATCAATATTGGGCATTTCGAGCTGACAAGTTAAAACCAAAGAAATCAATATAGAATGGGTAATTAATATAAAGCGCGTTTATGTAATCTCTTTCCATCTGTCTGTCTCCCTTTCATTGTTACTTTGTCTCATGTTCGTGTCTCCCCCCTTACAATGTACCGTATGCAATCACATGCCCATCACCCCACCCCACGCACACACACTCTCTCTCTCTCTCTCTATGTTCCATTTGCTTCAATGTCTTTATATGACTTTCCCTTTCTTTCCTAATCCCAAAATTTCAAATTTTGTTATTGCCTTCCCTCTGTAAATCTCACCAAGCTTCTCTTTACATACATCTCCAATTTGACATTCGAAAACAGGTATCTGTTCTGTCTGATCTCTCAACCAGAGCGAAGTGAAAGACACACTGTTTCGGAATCTATAACCCATCTTCTCTGCGTGTGTCACGTTTCGCAAGCTATGGACGTCATCAACTTAGCTGCAGCTTTGCCTTCCCGCCCTCCCCCGCCCTCCCCCGCCTTCCCGCGCTTCCCCGACCGACGTGACATTTCCCATCCAAACAAACCCTCCTTTTCAAATGGAAAGCGGGAAGAGCCCTATTTCTAGCGGCCATTTTTTATCCTGAAAACATCGGAGACGTTTTTATATGAGATTATTTTCTTCCTTCCTTTTCACCCCCTTCGTCAAGTATCGTGGTGCGTGTTGAGCGGAGCGTCGAGGCGCCCCGTACGTCCGTACAACCATCTCGCCTTCCAATGCCTTCTGCCGTCCGGTCACAAATCGATGGTAATGGGGGAGACGTGTGCTTCTTAAGATCAGATATATGGCCCTGATGCAATAAAAGTACGATACCAAGCTGATTTAACAACGGGCTTGGTTTGGAAGCTACGCTTACGGTATCGCACACGTCAGTGTGTATGGATACTAACCTGGCTCTGCTGTAAATGAATGGATTGGAAAGAGTTTGTTTTCAGTTAAGCAGAAAACGAACTGCTTGAAAAAAAAAATCACCAAAGCTGTCTTTAAACAATTAATCCGCAACACAAATAGATTTAATGATGATCGTTATCAAACCTATTTAAACCGTTGTTCCAAATTATCTCGCCATGTTCTGAAAATGATTTTGGTGACAATTGGATTTAGCACCTTGTGAGAACAAGTTACGATGATAATGAATGGAAAGCCCTTTCTCTCAGTTTGTCACAATTCCTACAGAGTTAATGGACATGTGGTTCTCAATGCGGTGATTATCATGATTATGATACATTTTGTTGGCTTTGACTTACGTTAGTGTGTCCATATCAAAACAAACATTTAAAATAGATTATGAACTCAGTAATTCGACATAAAGGGATAAAATTTATAAATCCAATTGAGAATTTATCATATTGATATAACGTAAGACAGACATTGATCAAATGTAAGTAAGGCTCATAGTGTGCAACCTGTCACTTTGAGTGAGTGTGTCTAAAAAAAAAAAGATGCTATACTAGCGTGATGAGCTGATAGAGGATACGAAATGGAATTACGGACGAATTAAGAAGAAGAAATTAAATAAATCTCGATGCTCATATTCACATCCCGTATGCTCATAATCACTCTACTTCTTTATTCCCTCCTGTATCCTGATTGTGTAATTTAGATTTTACTTGCCGCATCCTGTTAGCTGTGAATGTTTTTCCTTCCATCGTTCAGATCAAATGACTTCCTTCTCCACCACCCATCATCCCTCTCTTCTCACTCTTCCTTAATTCCAGCTCTGAGCATTACCATGGCAACGACCCCTACATTGAGTGCAATTAAGTAGGGGTTCTCCGGGATATGTCTCAATCAACGTAATTAGTCGGCACTGTTGTCAGTAACCATGCAACTGAAAGTACATTTTATTAATACAGGAAATTAGACATTGCGCCGAGCATAAGCAAGGTAATGTACGAAGTAAAAGGTAGACTAGATTGCATCACTGTGTTCAAGTCAGCTGCAAGATTACAATAATAACGGCTGAACTTTTTCGGGGTCAGTCTTTTTAGAGGTAGAGAATCAATTATTCAGGAATTGCGTACATGCCTGGACTGGCCTGATGTAAACATCATTTCCATTACAGCTTGAAACTTTGGCGGTCTTACACAGGAGAACGCTCGAAATTGGGGAGAAAACTCTGACGTCACTGGGTGGAATGATGCTCGAGTATCGACGACAGTGCTGCACTAAGGCGTAATGGTAACTTTCAAATGCATGAATTGAGGCGGTTACATGGATCGGCCAGAACCTTTCATCCTTGCTAAGGCTTCGATCCCCTGGCTCCTATAAGAGCTGAGAGGAGGTGGGAGGGGGGGAGAAAGAAAGAGCCGGCGCGCATATGAATAGAGAATGTGATAAATAAGATAATTGAAAATGTGAAAGCTCATTAAGTGCTTTCCAATTTCCACTACCCACGGGCCAATTTCAGAAATCCGGTTCCGACTCGGTAAAAGAATTCCGATGCTGAGACATCTTTTCGTGAGAAAAAAAGAGCGTCACTTTGATGGGCTCGCATCAAGCCCTCTAATACTTCCATTTTAAGGGCTTGAATATTCCAGGAAATAAAAGTCAATCTGGTTATCTGCCCTGCTACATAGCACTTTGAAAATAAGTGTTCAAGAACGAGTCGAACTAAATCCGTTGCAAAAAGAGAATCTTGGTCACATAAATCTATATTTCATTTTTTTTCAATCTTTAACATCTTCGGTAAAATTCTTCACGTAACAATAATCTAATTTCGTCACACTCGCATGACCGTCATTTACGACAGAGATGTGTGATTATATTGTGAGGACCTGACGCTTTTATATGCTACACTGACACTAGTATTGATAGCTGCATACAAACACACAAACACACACACATACACACGGATATGACGGAGAGGCACATATGCAGAGTAATGGTTCATAAAACCGACGTGACCGAATCGGCCTTGGACATCTTGGAAATACTGTCGTGGGATTCTGTTTACTCGAGATCCTTCAGAGATAACGCTGATCGCGATGTATCGACATCCACGTTTTGAAGAAGGAGTCGTTTGACCTCAAATCTAACGTTACCCCGATCCTTCTTTTCCGCCTAACTATTTTGCATGCCGCTTCGACTTAGTTGGAGCAGAAACAACAAGTCAGATCTTTCGCGGAACTGATAATTTCGACTATTCTGGGAAACTGACGACATTGTATCATATTTCTGCGCATGTTGTTTACAATATAATCAGTAATTTAACTCGACAACCGTTATTTGTGTTGATACTGCCGATAAGAGGCAAATTTTGAAACACGTGCTGTACATCCTTTACTGACATTTTGACTTCTCTTACCTTTTGCACCCCCCCCCCCCCCGAAGAATGTCCTATGGCTGAAGTGGGCTACCGTGCTCAAAATATTAAAAAAAAAATGAACTGAGCTGAACTGAAATGAGCCGTCTTTTCTATTATTCATTTGTTTTCCCTATCCACTGTGTATCTGTCCCCCCTCCCTCTCTCTATGATACGCTGTGCTTTTTGCATTTTAGCCTGCACACTCCCTCATTATATCCCCCCAAACACCACCTGCTGTTCTCCTCTGAGCCTATACCCCCACCCCCTCCATCGCTCTCCTCCACCATCCCTTCCCTCCACCCATAATAGCGATCATCTCCCAAGGCACGCCTGGAAGATTATCGCGGAAGAGTTCCCAGCGAAGCTAACACCCCGCAGTAAGCTCCCCAGAGTTATCATTGAGATTCAAAACCTCCTTAAGCTGCTTCTTCAAAAGCGCCTCCAAAAGCACAATCCTCATCCAGAGGAAACGGAATAGGAGAAATGAGCCACTCACAAATCAGTGACATGACGTAGAGATGGAGCCAGGCGATCACATTTCCAGCAGATTATCCCCCATGTTTAAATATGACGCAGAACGATGGTAATATAAATCATATCTATCAGCTTTTGAATACTTTGCTACCATAAATAACATCTGCAAGCCAGACAGTTTTAAATAGGATGACTTCATAATTCGGTGTAAGCTAGGTTTTTTTTTTAGCGTGAATTCATTTTGCCCTATCATTTCCGCCACTTTATATGGCAGTTCCTTCGGAAACGCTATGCATGGCGTATAAAGTTCAATTTTTTTTCTAAAACTGTAACAGAATTGAAGGATTTTTATAGATTTCGATAGAGAACATATCTTAGACCAATGTATAGATTGGCACTGGGATTGGTAGGATACATCCTTTAACCTTGTCAGTACCAAGCTAGGACTGTTAATGAATGGTTGCACATGTCATGCACATTATGGCATTGACAGGTTTATTGTTCCATTGTTCTCCGAACGCCAGTCTTCGCATAATGCTGTTGTAATCTACGGTAGATGTGGACCTATCCTTCGTCATTTCGTCATTGTTCTTTGGGACTCGGTCTTCTCATAATGCCATGGTAATCTACGGAAGATGTGAAACCACTGCTTCATCACAGCGTGTGTTCCGGATGTCGCAATCCCCTAGACGACTCACCCTTCGAGTGAGTGCAGACATGCTTTTAGAGAGCGTGATCCTGTGATTCATGTGGGAATGGATGCATGCATGAATGACGTCCGTGCATTCTCACTTGATGCATGAAGTGCGACCCTAATTCCCCGACCATGGGAGCAGGTTTACCCCCTATTGAACATGCGTTTTACATTATCAAACAGCGATGGTGTTAACTAATACAGATTCTAAAATCAATGATAAATCTGACGACAAAAACTGTTATTTCAACACAAAATAGCACAGTTCGGAATGAAATGTAGGAACATAACAATGTTGATTTTATGTTGTCTTCTTAAACACTTCACAACGATAAAATGAAGCTATTATTATGTGAGTCTATGTGTGCGCATATGTGTGTGTTGAATTATGTTTTTTTTTTGTGTGTGTGTATTGTAAGAGAGATAGTAAAGTATGTGTGTGTATGCGTGTATGTGTGTGAGTGTGTGTGCGTGTGTGTATGTGTGTGTGTGTATGTGTGTACAGGATGTGTGAGTGTGGAGGGCTAGGTGCGTGGGCGTGTTTGTATGTGTGTGTTTGTGTGTGTGTGTGTGTGTGTGTGTGTGTGTGTGTGTGTAGAATTATATGAGTGATGGGTCTATAATGTATGTGTAGACAGTGTCACGCCTCCGAAGGATAACATTGCTGTACATGGAGCGCGGCAGTCAACCCGTCTGCTTTTAGGTCACTTGTCTCTAATCCACTCTCTATACGCACGATAATCCCACACGCTCATCACGGCATTCACTAAGGCATCGTGGATGGGAGCAGTTAAGGCCAAGAGAATTATCCTTCTCTAATCAGAACGAATGTGTTTTGTGATGGCTAAAGGACGGTTAAAGCTGGCCTGTTTGTAGGTTGATGTCTCTACACGTAACTTGTTACATTCACCATGGCCGACATGACAGCCACGTTCCGCTTTTCACTGATAAGCCTGATTAGGTTTCGATCAAAAGGTGTCGCGAAGCCTAAATTGGTGCTCTCCTACGCCGTCGAATTATGGTCTCTTTCTAAAAAGACTATTCTGGCTGTAGCCTGTTTTATGCAACATTAACAATCGAGGTAGGTTCAGGTGCAAACTGCACATGTTGAATGAGGATATCGGAGGTCACGTTGCAGTTGAGCGTATTTATATCTCTAGCATTATACAGTGTGACGTCATCACTAAGCAGGTTAATCGGTAAAAATAATATTGATATTTGAAACAACAATTTATATGCAGATATAATCAATGAGAGCTTTGGCACCAAGCGTGTGATCTATTTCTGTAAATGTCATGGTTGGGGTTAGAGCAAATTCTGAAACTCTGATTTTGTACGCCTTTTAAAATGTATTTTGTTTTCTTCAAATCAGTAAAGAAAACGTTTTGACGGTTTGCCGGTGTATATATAATTATGCGCGATTCCGGGCTTAAAAAGACACATTCTAAAGGCATTCTTCGTACCAATAGGACCCGATGTGGATCATTGTTTTAAGGCACACAGCACAACCTTGTCATTATTGCACTCATAAACAGTACGCGAAAAGTGGTCACATGAACAGTCAAAGAGGTAATCTGATTGGTCAAGTATTCCCCGTCTGGTTTCTGACTGGTTGCCTCCGAATGCCTTACAAATAACGACTCATCGAGCACCGAATCATATTTACACGTTTCGATCGCGGCTTGACGGTCGGGTCTGATCGGATTGGATGGGATGTGTCTTGAGTTTGATCCTCCTTGAAACATTTGACGAATTAATAGATAATGTGAGCTTCGCCACAAATTGATAAATTCTGTACACCAATTGAGAGATTCTGTAAGCTTTTTGTCAATACAATTTAGACGGTACGCAGAAAGCATGCCGGAAACATTTCTCAATCATTCAATTTCAAGACAGAAAATACGAAGATGCTTTCCTTAGCAAAAACTCCCATGTGAATGAGCCAGGCGGATTTCCCGGTTGGCTGCGGGGCCTTTATTGTCCTCGGAGAGTCCTACATCAAATATTCATCTCATCTCATGATCAGGAATGTAAGATGTGCTACGTGTGGTAAGCAAGAGTTCTTTCGTGTATAACCAGAGTTCATAATCAACTCATAATGAACTCATGTCATTCTCAGTGCTTCAGGGTGAAGGAGTAGTCCCACTGCTATTTCAGAATTTTATTGCAGTATATTGTCACCTTGACATTGATATATGAGGTCTTTAACACGTTACTTTGGATACATAGGTTTATCGTATGCAAATAAGGGGGAAACACACGCACACCGAACCCATACTGACCAATTATATCACAATAAAGGTTTACTATCAACATGAAATATAGTTTCCATAGCTTTTGTAGCAGATGATCAAACGATTCCTGTTTTGTTATGGTTATTAATAGTAATGGCATGTGCACATCGGGATGAATTAATAATTACTGTCGTACATCATTATCAATAGATAACTACAGATGTGGTAGGTAGCAAATTCATTTTTTGAGAGGCAACATTAGGAGGAAATGAAATGAGAGTCCGAGAAGCAATGCAAAGTGGAAAATGAAAATGTTTTTCGGAGCGAGACTTACACTTCATACTTGGCACGCTTAAGGCTCTGCGTTGAAAGGCTCAAACAATGATCAATACAATGTGATCATCAAAACCATAGTACACATGGATGACAAGCTGTTAAGTTTCATAATAGTTTCGAGGAAAATTATTCTTAATCAACCGCGTATATAGCTTTGATTTGCAAAACATGATATGTTTATATACTTTTGACGTGATATTCCCGTCTCTGTCTAAGGAAATCTCACGAGGTTGGTAAAATATCCCACTCCATCCTTGAAACCCTGCGAGGATATGAATACCCCGGCATGCCCGGTGCGGAGGCTTTTGAGAATGTGGAGGTGTATTGTTTCTGCAAGTTGGTCACGTGTCTCTGCCACATCTTCCACGTCCATGTCTATGTTCGTCGACCTTCCAAGTCTTTGTGGCTGCTCAGAGGGGAATCTGAGCGGAAACTGTCACGTTTTTAAAAAGTGCAACGGCTGGGAGACAGACTACTCAATGGCGCTGATTTTCTTAGGTAAATGTATCAAAGTGTGGTTAATCGCTATTACCAGACAAACAACTGGTCAAGCTCGTCATAATCTTAAAGCTATGCATTATGATATACGTGGAGGGAAAGAACTATCGACCGGTCAGCGATCGATAACGGGGGCTTGTTGGTGCCTGTGATAAACAGGAAACATAACTAGGAGAAAGTAACGAAAAACATCAAATTGTGACGTCTATTGCGCGAGAGGGTGTGGTGTGTGTGTGTGTGTGGGGGGGGGGGGGGTGCGGATGACGGTAGGGGGAAATGAGGTTGATGGATGTGTGCGACAATCACATTCTGTCTTTCTGTGTGTCTTTTTCTTCCCTTAGTACCCCCATAACACACATATGTTCATGCACACATACACACTTGACACACATGACATATGCATTATCTGTTTCCTCCTTCTTTCTCCTATCCATTTTCCCCTCGTCTTTCTCTCTCTCTCTCTCCGAAACCCGAAACCCTTCCCCTATTTCATACATCCTCTCTTCGGGTGTTCCACATTCTAAATGTCTCTTTCCGTTCACCGTAGCATGTCTAAAACACGCGTATTCATGCCATGCCGAGAAACAGGTTTAAACTGAAATTTTCCGTGTTCCTCTTCGCGTTCTGTGAAATTTATCGACGCGTCGTTCAGAGTCTTTGCGGTAAGTTGACCGCTACCTGCTTCGCCTTTTCCTGCCCTTATTCTTATCGACACATTGATCTTTGGGAGGACGATGAAATGAGGTGGATGGATGGGTACAATCGATGGATGCTGAATGGAGGGTAGGCTAAGAACTTGGCGGAGCGTCCCTAATATTGAGGAGACCTGGGGCGACATGAAATCCTAATGTGATAAAAACTCAATTTGAGAGAGTGCATTCGGTAGTAATACTCAGGGGTCAAAGAGGTGGTGGTAGAGGTCTCCCTCTCTTTCTCTCCCCCTCTCTCTCTCTCTCCTTCCCTCCTAGTTATGTTCATCTATGTCTCTCTCTCTCTCTCCCTTTCCCTCTGTCCGTTTGCGTACCTGCCTGTCTGTCTGTCTCTCTCTGTCTCTGTCTGTCACTATGTGTGTATGTGTGTGTGTGTCTCTCCCTCTCTGTCTCTCTCTGTCTGTCTGTCTCTGTTTTTCTCTGTGTCTCCCTTTGCACATGGATGTCTCCCCAATCTTATTCTCTTCTCTGCCCCCCCCCCCCCCCCCAACACACACACTCTCTCTCTCTCTGTCTCTCTATCACCCTCTATCTGTCCACACCGCTTCGTCGTGTTTTTTATCCCTTTTCCTTTGTGTGTCTGTCTCTGTCTGTTTCTCTCTCGGTTTCTTAATATCATTATATTTGTATCTCCCTTTCCTTCTGTCTGTATCTCTCTCTCTCTCAATCACTCTCCCCCTCTCTCTCTCTCTCTCTCTCTTTCTCTCTCCCTCCCTCTCGTTATCACCTTCTCTCACACTTTCTCTCTGCTTCGTTATGTCTCTTTCTCCCTTTTCCTCTGTTTGCATTTCTGTATCTCTCCCCCCCTCTCTCTCTCTCCCTCTCTCTCTCTCTCTCCTCTCTCACTTGTCTCTCTCTCTCTCTCTCTCTGCCTGTCTTTCTGTGCCTCTCTCACTCGTCTCTCTCATGTTTCCAGCATTCCTTTCTCTCCCTCTACCTCTCCCCTCCTTATGTGTATGTCTCTCTTTTTCTCCCCCTCCCTCTGTCTATCTATCTGCCACTTTCTCTTTCCCCTTCCACACACACACGCGCTCTCTCTCTCTCTCTCTCTCTCTCTCTCTCTCTCTCTCTCTCTCTCTTTCTCTCTCTCTCTTTCTCTCTCTCACCCCTTCTCTCTCTCTCTCCCCCCTCTTCTCTCTCTCTCTCTTCTCTCTCTCCTCCCCCTCTCTCTCTACTTCATCTCCTTTTTTCTCCCGTCACTCATGTTTTGGGTCTTCTCTGTCTTGCTCCCCCTATCTTTAGCACCACGGTGTCTCTTTCCATTCACAAGTATAAACTATAAATGCACATGAACCGTCGCAGTCAATCGGCATCGACAGGATCAGTGCTTAGCGTCTCAAAAGGCCAGCACGGGTGCTAATGACAACACTGTTTGGTTGGGCAATGGGCCTAATGACCCCTCGAGCTAGTTAGCCGTCGCCTGAGGAGATGCTTCCTGCTATTAGCGATAGGAGGCAGGTGTACTCAACCTTTTCTGCTTGGTTCGGCGTGAGGGCTCTTAAGGAAAGTAAATCAGATTGACTAGGAGTAGCGAATGACTTCAAACCAAGGACAACTTCTCCTATTCAGCTACATGCTGTGTTTGATGGCATAATACTTGAAGTGTTTACAACATGTACGAGTGGCAGCTCGCCATAACTCGCCGTAACGAGCGACTGCAAGCTGCTTGAGTGAGAAGGTAGCTTTACTTTAACAACATTTTGGCCAATATTCGACGGATGCGTTTCAAATGTATGGTGTATGATTATCAGTAGCAATATTGCTGTTCTTGTTATCTAGTGTATTTGTCTTGATCGCCGAGATATGACCAAGGATTAACACGCCATCGGCGATAAATAAGTAAAAACTATTTATCACAAATATTTGATAATATATTTTGTTTTTATGTTGAACTTATAGCTATATGAAGTCGTTGTTCGGTAACTGTTTATGTGTGGTCGTGTTTCAGTGTTCTAAATCATATCCATATGGATGTCAAACAACTTACCATTGTGCAAGTAGATGTGTCGATTGTAAGGTAATGCACATTTCTTCAAAATTTTAACCATATTTGGACAAACATACCGAGGATGATTTCCAGTCGTATCATTTATATTGATCATTATTATTGAACTGACCTGACATGGGATTAATACAGACATTAATGACACATCTTATGCGTTTTTCTCAAATCAGACTTCTTTGCAGAACAGTCGCCGAAATTGAAATGAATACCTTCGTTGAATAAAACGTGAAATATTTTACATTCGGGGGAGGGGCGTTGTAGTAAGTGACAGATGATAGCGAGAGAGAGAGGGAGGGAGAGGAAGGGGGAGGGAGAGAGAAAGAAATAGAGAGAGAGAGAGAGAGAGAGAGAGAGAGAGAGAGAGGGGGAGAGAGGGGGGGGGGGGGGAGAGCGAGGATGAGATACAGTGTACTGTATATTAAAAACAAATCTGAAATTATTGCCACGCGCTTGCAGGTAATCAGCAAATTAAATTTGAATAGAAGTGAGCACGAGACAGTATGAAACAATTTCGTAAAAGTGAAATAGCCTATGTGACAAACGTATTAACTTTGAACGATTTTTTTAAATTAAAATATACTCATGTGTATACACATGTTCAGGAGGAACTCGAAATGAAACTCACCTTTGAGCGGAGCAGCAATGGCAGAAACTAAGAAGAAAGAAAGGAAAATTGTCGAGATTATCCTTGTTTGTGTAGACTGCATGATGAAGACCTTTGGATGCTAACCGGTGCAAAACGATATGGACACAATTCTAAAAATAGTTGCAGGAAAATAACGACATTTACAGTAGAATAAATCCTCGTTCCGCTCTGAGACAATAAAAATAAAGATGTAGAAGGCACTAAACTAGACCCCGAACCGCTTTCTCTCTTTCCGGAAGTGTATTTGCTCCCTTGGCTGTTCTCTGGTGTGTGAGCTTGTATGTGGATGGTGGATGAATGCGACTCCGCTGATCGCATCTCATCACTAAGCGGCAACGTAGAAAACAGCATCTCCTCTCACCACATCTGCGCATGCGCCGACCTGCATCTCCACCGTGCCGCCACCACTTGTTTCCGCGCGTTACTCCACCTCTCCGACCGCCACTTATTCAGCCGCACGTAGATTGGCCGCGAGAGTGCCCGCCATGGTTGGCGGTGAGTGAATGCTTGCTGGCTAGCTGCTTGCACAAGCACCCATTTCGCGTGCGAAACGCGCGCCAAGACCCGTCGTTGTTGTTGTTGTTGGCGGGTGACTCGACGATGATGCCATGCTCGCACGCACGTCAGTCCAAAAACATCGCAAACGTCAGTGGAGGTATAGAGGATCCACTGCTTACGTCACAACGACACCGATCAAATACAATCGGCCTCAACATCAACTAAATGGATGAGCGGCGGTTATTTTTAGAAGCACTTTCGTTGAGAGAACACCTTTATTTACGTTTTGAGATGGTCGCGTTTTGGGGCAATCAGAAATCCCACCGCGGAGCCAAAGCGCCGCATCTTCTGGGTTATGATTAGCAGGTATCATTGGATAACGATACTTCCTGGATTCGGAGCACAAAACAAGACGAAATGATCTCATACGACAGCAGGATATAAATAACCTCTCCTGAATATCGCTTTCCTCCTCTGGACACTGATCACTGATGAGTACACTAACACCGACCGGGGAAAAAAGGGCAGGAGATCATAATAGAGCTACAGAAAAGGGGAAGGAAGAAAACGTTTCTGTTTGCTTTGTGGAAATAATGCAAGAACCTGATGTCCCATTTACAGGATTCAGAATATTATTTTAACGAATAAATTAATTCAATTAAATAGTTTTCGGTGATATGCAATTAACGTCCTAAGGCATGTCCAAAGTGCTGCCAACATATTTTGATAGTTACTAAGGTAAAATGAATCAAGTTGGAAGTTTGGTTAAGGGCTTCGTTTGAACTTTCACTTGATTCGAAATTGCTTTTGGGCTCACTCTCTTGTAAACATGGTAGACGAAATTTAAACTTTATATCATTAACAAAATCGAATGGAAATTGTATGATATTTAAACACAAAATAGTAATATGTATATTGGTGTAACTACATCAACAAAGTAAAAAAAAATGCATAAGTTCAAAATATCTTATGTTAATCTTGTCAGGTTTCCTATAACCTAAAGATTTTTCAAAAAATCATAATCTAATATAGAAAATTAGGAAAAAAAAAAGAATGCATTAACAGTATTGATTTGTTTGCAATCTCTTTTCTAGATTTTACCAGTTTATGCAAGATTTATGTCATCTGAATAATGTTGACACCAATCCACATGTTGTAGGTTTTGTTAAGAAGCTGTCTTGATGGACTTTCAATCAATCATTTTCTTGCTTGGTCTCCAAAAAATAGGACCGCTCGATCGACATTGTACTAGGTGCTTAAAAGATTATACTTTTGAAAGATAATAACGAAAAAAAGTTACAACTTGAATCAAGCAGATTGTGTACACATCGTTAAGTTAAAATCTGTTTTATTCTTTTGGAGCAAATTTGCGACATTTTATCACTTAATATTTATAAACCAATCCTTTGAATAAGATTTTCATTTATTTCCCCATATTATTACCAACATATATGTATGTAGGATAATCAATTCAATACACAACAATCATAACAATGTCCATCGTGCACCACATCTGTGAATCCATCATTGTTATCACAATGTAATCAATGACTTTGTTATGCTTCTGGCAGGAAAGACCTTGTGGATTGACACGTGTGACTCACATTGGAAATTGTTGTGTTCTGAATCTAATCTAATATTGGAAGGATTACCACAAGCATATTACTTGATGAAATGTCACGAAAGCTGTATCGGCGTGATTCGAGTTACGTTATCTTTTTCTCAAAGATTTCAAGATCATTTCGCCAGCGCACAGTTGGGTTTTCTCAGTGATAACAGTCAACTCAGACACTTGAAGATTTAAAGGAAACTAGTTAAGATGCAATGATGAGAAATCTATCCCTAAATGGAACTCAATTAGATCAGGGGTGGAACGACCGCGCAGTTTCTGGGTCAGTCACCTGACAAGCCAGCGCCGCGCATGTTAATCGAAAATTACAAAAAGACACCGTGTCTGTTATGCATAGTGAGATAGTGGGAGAGCGCAGCTCCTTCTGGGATCCAACAGATTTCTTGTGTGCCCACAATCTTGGCCAGCATTGTCATCTTTGGGCCGTGGGAGTGGGCCGTGGGTAATATAATCGTTGTGCCTCTTGGAAGCAACTTCGTCTTACCCGGCCTACTGAGAAAATATGACGCAGAAAAGGATTCATGTCTCTATCATCATGTTTAATCGACTCGCCTGAGAAAGACTTTGTTTTGTCTTGCCAACGAAGATCATTTCCACTTGGAGCAACCTGTTCTAACCCGAAGAGAATTTAACGTTTTTACATAATATATTACTAGTGGAATATGCATGTCACATTGTAATATCAAGGTGGAGGTGGCGCAATCGCGTAGCTCTAGTATATTCACAGTCACAGTCACAGTCGTGGCAATATAAAACTCGTTAATATTGCACAGTGATAATCATAGATGATCCCATATTACAATGAATGGTATTTAACACCTAAACAGGTTCATCCCTATGTAGAAGCTCCTGTATACCACGAGAAGGGGCAGGAAGGGGGGGGGGGGGTTACTCACCTGCGAGTGTGCGACACAAACCATACAGGCACGTTCACACGGAAACACTTTTGCTGTTGCCGCTCACCGCTTGCTTTTTTGATGCGAGCGATTTCTTGCTGCCGGACAGCCTGAAAATCCTTCACCTAGTAATGTATTTATGAATGCTAAGGCGATTTATCCGTTCACTAGAAACAAGAAAACGTATGAAATAGGTAGTATCATAGCAGCGAAAACTGCCCCCCCCCCCCCCCCCCCCCCATGTGAGCATACTGTATCTTAACACAGCATCTTAGATTTGTAAGGAGGAAGCACTGGAATGTACTGTGGACTGCCCAACGATTTTTGGACAGCCCAACGTTTTTTTGCTGTTGTTTAATGCTAAGACCAATAGTAAGCTACCTGCATCAAGGAAGGCCCAGGGCTTCCACAAGGGATAAAGGGTCCGAGAAACTCCACTTACACTGTCCGATCAATTCTTAACTTGATAATTCGGGATTTAAGGCTGGTTAAATAGGATTGTTTTCCATAGTGTTCCATTCTTGGCCCTCTGTTGTTCTTATTATATGTCAATGATTTACAAAATGCCTCTAATTATTTCCATGACATTCAATATGCACACGACACATGTCTTATTTCCTCTGGTTTTAATTCTAATGATATGGTATCAAATATTAATGAATTGACAAAAATTGTTGAATGGTTACGTACAAATAAGTTGTGTTTAAATGTCAAGAAAAACGAATGTATTAAATTTCGTGTCCCAGTACATCATATTTCTATGTAGAGTAAGGTTGATAGGTGAAAATGTTGAGTATGTCAATTCGCATTTCATAGGTGTACATATAGATAGTAATTTAACTTGGAATGTTCATATTAACTATGTCCCTAGTAAGATAAGTAAAGTTTTTGGTATTCTATATAGATAAAGACAACTTTTGCCACAAAAATTGTATTGGAATATCATCTGGGGTACAGCTAAGAAAACTAAACTATTATATCTGTATAAAAAATGTATATATATTATTTAGCTCATTCCGATCCTATTTTTAGATCTTTAAAAACGCTTAGTATATATGATATAAATACCTACCTCACTGCTATTTTCATGTTTAGCTGTATCCATAAAACACTTCCAGGGTAATTTGACGGAATATTTCAGCTCAACGCACATCTGCACCCATATCATACTAGAAATGCAAATAGAATTCATCTTTTTAAAGTATCAAATTCATGTAGCCTTAAATCAATACGATTCCGTGGAGCTTAGATTTGGAATGATGTAAGTGGTGAATTTAAACAAACTGTTTTTCTAAGAAGATTTAAATGTAGTCTTAAAGCATCTCTATTAAAAAAATATGATTGTTATTCAACGTAATTTTTGTTCTATTGCTGATAATATCATCTGATACAATGGGCATATGAATGTATGTATGTGTGTGTGTGTGTGTGTGTGTGTGTGTGTGTGTGTGTGTGTGTGAGTGAGTGTATATGTGTGTGCTTTGTGTGGTTGTGGTTTTTGACGTATATATTATTTTGTTACTTTTGTTACTCATATATTGTATTATGATGTAACATATTAAATTTCTTATATGTAATGTTGGTTAAAGATACCTCCTGCTCACTCAAGCCTTGTGCATTTTTGGAGGTCTCCGTCATCTGTGATATTTCTCAAGTGTATTTTGTATTTTTAGGGTTTTTTTACATTGATGAAAAAAAAATGAATTGAATTGAATTACGAGGAAGCACTGAATCCAAATCCGTGTATAATACAAATGCAGAGGGCTAATGCCAAGACAATTGAGTTGAAAGGGAGCGAGTTCTATACATGGAGTGGGAGGAGAAGACGGAGAGAGAGACAGAGACAGAGACAGAAGGAGAAGGAGAGAGGGAGAGAGAGAGAGGGGGGGGGGGCGAGAGAGAGAGAGAGAGAGAGAGAGAGAAAGAGAGAGACAAATACCTGGGTATAAAGAAAGAGACAGAGACAGAATAGGAATGAAAAGGAGATAAAGAGAGAGAGAGAGAGAGAGAGAGAGAGAGAGAGAGACCGAGACCGAGGCCGAGACAAACACTGAGAGGGCGCATACAAACATAATAATGTGCCCTTGCCATGCTTACCTCTTTGCTTTTATCACTTTTCTTTGTGATCTGCCGAAGACAAATTGGAAATTCTACACCGCCTTATTTTCCACAAGCGTCTGCCAACTTCTTCTGTATTCGCAATATTACACTTAACGCGATTAAAATCTTTCTTTAATGCTTTCAATTACTTATGCAACACCATTAATCTCCTAAGGACAACATCTGCTGATAAACAAAACTATTTGCAGTTTCCAAAAGGTGACATGAAGTTCCTGGGAGACCCTTAGTAACCACTGTCATGTCTGTCTGTAGTTCACGCTATTTTCAGGGACGTGGAATATTCTACCGCGAATCCCCGGCCAACAGTTTACTTAAGATGTGAATAATGAGACTGATAGATGAGGTGCGCGCGGGCCTGTCGTCTGTCAATCCCGATGCTGCTCACCTCGCATAGTACGTGACACTGCATTCGTGATCACACTTGACGTGGGCGCCATTAGACCACGGAGGTGCAATGTTCGCCTCTAATTTCGACAAACATCGCAAAATAAACACATTCACCTCGTCCTCATACACCCCTCCCCTATCCCCTCTCTCCCTCTCTCTCTCTCTCTCTCTCTCTCTCTCTCTCGTTCTCTCTCTCTCTCTCCCTCTCTCACTCAATCCTTTGTTTTAATTTTTCTGTCTTATCTATCTTTCACTCTCTGTACCTTCACATAATGATAGTTCACTATCTGTTTTTCTGTCTGTCTCTCCTATAATTTTCTCTTTCTTTATTGTGTTCCTTTCTTTCTTATTCTGTTCCTTTCTGTTTTCTTCCCCCATCCCCCTCACCCCTTCTCCCGCCCATCTTTCTATAACTCTCTCTCCCTCTCTCACTCTCCCTCTCTCTCTATCTCTCTCTCTCTCTCTCTCTCTCTCTCTTTCTCTCTCTTTCCCTCTCTCTCTCTCTCTCTCTCTCTCTCTCTCTTTCTCTCTCTTTCCCTCTCTCTCTCTCTCTCTCTCTCTCTCTCTCTTTCTCTCTATCTACCTCTTTCGTTCAATCTTTGTGTCCACCATCTTTCCTCCGGGTTACATGCCTGACCCCTTCTAATTCTTAATCCCTCGTACTCGTAATACATTGCTTACTTTGGTCACGTCCCTTGATCATAATATCTTCCCTAGCCATAACTCATGCTATCAATCATGATTCTTACCACTGTCCTTGTTGTTTTATGACCCTAAGCTTCTTTTCATGTTTTTTTTTAGTTGTTTTGATATATGAGTTCCCGTCACGAGCACGAAAAGAATGACGCACGTGTACATGTTTGTTAACGTACATCATGTACATGATTTCAAATTATGGCTTGATGTGTCTTCAAAATATCAAATAAACTTCAAAATATAGTTGTCGGTATCTGTTGTGTATAATAAGCTATTTTCTCGCGTCATGAATACCCATTCCTTAAATAAGACCATCATCATCAACAGCCTCGTATGAAATTATGTTTGAAAATAATGATCTGTTTTGTCAAGGCACTTTACATGATGTATTGTTTAATAATAGTTCTGATTTATCAATAGTTTTTTCGCTTGTATAATTTCCTTGACTTTTGTCATGGATGGTGTTCAAGAGTCTTAACTCACAACGAACATCTACAATCTGTCCATGAGACATAATATTAGAACGACATCATCTACATCTTCAAATGTTTTTGTATGAGAAACACTGACGTTATCAATCAATGATGCCACGAGTGTTTCGTCCCATAGCCCCTCAATTCGAGCATGATTTTAAGGGGATAGCAAGGAAGAAATAATGATGAATTATGTGTATGTGTGCATGTGTGTGTGTGTGTGTGTGTGTGTGTGTGTGTGAGAGAGAGAGAGAGAGAGAGAGAGAGACAGACAGAGAGAGAGACAGACAGACAGACAGACAGGGGGGGGTGACAGAGACAGAGATGGAGACAGAGATACAGAGACAGACGGAGAGATATAGACATATACATAAAGAAAAACAGGGGTGGGGAGTCTGATTAGATTAGAGTACACGCCTCCTTCCCCTTCCCTGTTCAACGACAAGATCAAAATGCGCACCAGGTGGACTCTTTTGATAAGGGAATCTGATTATGAATCTGGGTGAAACGGTGATTCGATTGTGACCAGGAAAACGATATTGATGTTTTATATATACATATGACGATGTGACTTTACAATGCGCTGGCGTAGATCTGTTGATGTGCAATGGTTCCATTTGGTACCAGTAATACAAGCACATCCAATGAAAAATTATGAAGCTCATTTTGGCTGGCACATGAGGACTTCACCAATATTATCGTTTAACATGCGTTATGCTCCATTAATGTATATTCACACCAATAATAACAAATGAATCCTATGTGATAGTAAATCTGTTTTATCTGACACACAAAGGTTTAACCCTGTCATTACCGGGCCTTGGAAATACAACATATCTTCATGCCCATGGTAATGAGAGAGTTAACTCGTGAAAGTGTGAGACCGTACCATTAACCATTTCACTATACCATGGGCACATTAATATATTAGGACCGAATGATCGTTGTTTTAAGTTGGCACTGAACGGATTAATGCAACAAAGCTGGTTGGACTACATTATAGTACCGTCTTACGGCTAGAGAAGGGCAGGTGGACCGATGGACCACGGTCAGTCATAATGAGGTGATTAGGCTGCCCAATCGACTTAATTACATTGTCGTACACGCACACACACACACATACACACACACACACACACACACACATCATGTGGGATCTGACAATGTGTACAACAAGCGCAAGTAGAAGATCATGTTCTTCGAACAACATCAGAAAAAGGGGGGGATTCCATGGTTTTAATTAGGGAAGGGGGCGAGGACACTGCGATAATAGGGCTATCAATTGAAGTTATCGTGGTTACTGAGCATAGATTTCCCCGCCCAACCACAACCATGTTTCCATGATATAGAAGGGGGGCCTAACACCCCTGATCGACCCGTTGCATGGTGGCTTGTGCGTGACTTAACGGTAATCAAGCCCAAAGGCATTCCTGGCTTTGATTGAGCACTGCAATCAGATTTATAATGAGGTATGATCCACACTCATACGATGCTTTCCAAACTCACGATTAGAATACTGGGCCTAAGCCATCACTCAGTTCTAAATCCCGTCACCTCGGTGATTGATGAGCGAGATAAGTCATGGTCCAACCCGGGGAATATATTTTAAAGAAAAGTGCCTGTCATAAGTCGGAGGAAAAGAACATACTAAACCATCGATAAAGGAATGATAAACCGCCAAATTAAGAAAATATAATGACAATAAGCGGCAACGGATGCAGGCTCGTAATGTGGATAAGTGTTGACTAGCATGCCTGTACGGTCGTTGAAACTTGGGCGGATGAATGAAGTATTTCAGAGTGTATTAATTAACTTGATTTTTCGGACACAGAAATACGGGCATTTTCCACATCAACCACATATACAAAGTGTTAAAAAAAGGGTCGACACTTTTGAAAATTGATTGAGAATAAGTCACAACTCGAATCAAGCTGGAATATACAATGTACACATCATTAAGACAAATGATGTAAATTTTTAGAAGGGGGTTTCGTGACAAATCATCATTTATTATTTTAATAATCAGGTGGGGTCTACCAGAAGAAAAGCGTGTCAGAAGAAAAAAGAGCGCCTGAAATATCCATTTCACCACGGTTTACGCGCACTGACAACGTGAGCAGAGTTGGTTACTCCGCATCTGCTGCCGGATTATTGGCCTTCTATTACCATGATTACAGAGCTGAGATAGCTGGACGCGGATTTCTCGCGACCTCGACATGATTTGGACGCAAGTTCGTCACGTGGGTTGATATGCTGCTTTAAGGAGTCCGCACTATGGAAGGAAAGTTGTTTCCTTAATCTAACTTCTCTTTTTCTTCTCTCTCTCTCTCTCTCTCTCTCTCTCTTCCCCTCTCTTCCCCTTCAGCTCTGTCTTCGTTTCCTTTCCTTGTGAGTTAATGAAACATATCTCTTCATATTACTGCTTTATTGGTATGCATGTAATTATATCTGTTTGCAGCACGTGCTCTTAACATATCAAGCTATATACTGCCCACGAATACTCATAGCGACAGTTATTTGACATTTTCAAGGAAGATAAGCAGATATGTACGTCATGTAGGTGTAAATCATAATACCCCTTTCGTCTCAAATGCTGATTATTCCAGTGGGCATCAGACAGGTGTCAATAGGAATGTGTGCACGTGCTACAAATTAAAATTTCCCTTATATTAATACTCATACGGAGAAGAAAATCCATGGTCAGACTGAAATTAGAAGCTAAAGTGTGACGATAAGGCCGAAAGGTTTTCCCTATCATGGACAGCAGTAAAGCGGGAAAAAAAAACACTAAAAATGACCTACATTTTTCTTTCTTATTTACTTACAATGGAAGTGTTCGGTACATACGCTGATCTTTTCCATTAAAATAACATCCTTATGGACCTACTAAGTATAAATCTATTGTTAGCCTGGAAGGGTAATCAGCGATAGAACTATTACCTGTATAGCAAAGCATTCGCGAAGCAGACTTCGGTATAGGGTGTGGGAGGGAACCTGTACGATTCGGTTTACAGTATTGCGTGATATAAACCAGCTTGCGCCATGACCTCAACACATTACTACGACGTATGGGAAGAAGGTCCACGAATTGTAACACCTTTTTTTTCTCAATTCACTTCATTTCATCATACAAAACTATACAAACAATGAATTAAAGGTTTCACCAGAAAGCTGATGGGTTGTAAAGTGTTCTCTGACTGCGGAATGCGGAAACACTTTTGGGTAACTAATGTGTGTGTTTTATTTTAATTGTTTGTATTAGAAACTGACATTATTTCACAACTCTTGATCGCTTGCGCTGTGAACATGGTGTAAGCAACACATAAACTCATCGCACGATATCCCTGGAAGGTTGATCAATAGAATATCGACCTTCCAAAATAAAGCTGAGCAAGCTATAAAACAAACTACTTCTCTGGCTTTCAGGAAGCGTGGTTTTGGTCGATCAGTTTGTGCGCTTGTTAAAAAAAAATAAAATCTGTAATTGCACCTTGAGATTTGCACACGCTGAACAACCGCGAAACGACACGCACAAGCATGCACAGAAGCTCGATCGATTAACCTTCAGGAGACTCTCCAGAAACGGGGCAGAATATTGTGAGGTTTCTGAGCAGACTCCGCTTAATTCTATATTTATTTTCTTCTCATCCAGCATAAACAGGGTGTCCTCTTGAAACGCCATCTCGCTAATTCAGTGGCGTGGGGCATGGATTGGTTTAAACCGCCATGCCTACGTCGCTTCGAGGGAGCTGTGGCCGTCTGACATTTAAAGTGGGTGCAATGGAGACCGATATTAATTCATGAAACATATGAGTTTATTCTTAGATGGGTTGCCGCCTCAATTAGTATCCGTAGAAATGTGAACGCACACGAGGATGATTTGATTTAATCTCGTTCATAATGAGAGCTTAATGGAGAAGCGAGGTCAACATTTATCGTTCAATCTGTCGACATTTATGTTGGATTTGTTCAAAGACAATTCGGCGGTCCAACCCGGCTATTATCAACATTCATACCGTGGGCAAAACAGCAGCATAAGTCATGCCAACTATATCTTTCCTTCAGTTCGCAATATAATTATCAGTGAGTAAAGAATTGTGCTTGCGAGACCTGTATGGCATGTAAAGTAGGCCTATTCGACCAAGCCTGATACGTCACTGAACTCTCTCATTAACCAAGTCATGAAAATCTTCAGAGTTAACATCCATGTATGATAGGCCTACTTGATATGTCCTTTATAGTTAACACCACCCAGCATAGATTAATGGTAAACGCTTTCTGTCTTTCCTTGCTTTACTTTTTTTTTTATTTCTGAAAGCGCATAGCGACATTATCATGCGCGTTACAAATACGTTATCATCAATTTATCAAGAAAAAAAATATTAACCTTAAACAACATGCATGAACAGTGATCAACTCCTATACAGAGCACGTCGCACATCAGTTCAGGTTTTCATCGCTTCTGACTGATCATGCTCAGGATACTTCATGAAGAATACATGATATAACGCGGGAGATTACGCGATGAAACATTAATGCGTTACTATGCACGGCCGTTCAACGAGTGGCAGCGTACCCATAGTTGCGGTGCATCGCATATTACATTGCATGGCCGAACACCGACGCGTCGGTTGATCGGCCATGCATTGGAACATGCGCGCCATCAGTTTGTGGTGATGTATGTTTGCACAAATCTCAATAGCTTTGGGCTGACACTGTAGCAAGAACAAGGGACACAGTCAGCTTCCCTAGTCAGTCTCTGTAGCAGATCCTCACGAGTCAGCGGAGTTAAAGAGTTTTAGATTGTCACGATTGTACCTGTCACTGTGCCTGGCAGCTTCTTTTAACAATACGAAGCATACACGATTAATTCACGTCCACCTGGGTGTTACAGTGGGACATGCACATTCCACGTCACAGTCACAGCACGGGCACGGCCACGGTCACGGTCACGGTCACAGTCACGGTCACAGTCACAGTCACAGTCATAGTCACGGTCACGGTCACATTCACAGTCACAGTCATAGTCATGGTCATGGGCGGTCACAGTCACAGTCACAGTCACAGTCGCAATCACAGTCACGGTCACAGTCACGGTCACGGTCACAGTCACGGTCACAGTCACAGTCACAGCTACAGTCATAGTCACAGTCGTGGCAATCTAAACCTCTCCAGCATGGATGAAGACTTGTGAGGATCTGGTTATCCGAAATCGCTCTTTGTGCGCAAGTTTATAAGTACTTCCTGGGAAGCAGGTTGGTGCGGTAGACCCTTATATGTTTGATGATTAGGAAAGGCATTTTGAAGTGAACTTTGAACTTAGCCAACTTAGCCAACTCCAAATGTAATACATTGGTAGCTCATAAGTTATCTAATACATAAAATAGTCCTACAATCATAGTTCAATTATATGCTAAGAAACTTAATTATCTAATCGTAGTACTTTACGTATAAACTTGATGCATGTCATTACCAGCGCACAAATAATGACATTGTACGCATGCGCAATGACGTCAAGAGACTAACCTTGCTGGGCATCCCCCCCCCCCCCCCCCCCCAACACACACACAAACTCCCACACACATTCACTCTTATTCACACACGTAAACACATGCTTATAATCCGACTCGTTTCGTATGATTGATTCTTTGCTGAACAATAGGTCTATACACTCACTCACCCACATCGTGTGAATAATTATTTACAATTATTGCATCATCACGTGCATCAACTTACTCTACTAATATGTAACAATTATGATGAACTATTAGTTTGTATAACATAGCAAATATCCCAAAAGGATGATCTTCGAGGGAATTCATCCCTCTACTGAACTAATTACTTGTATATGACACACGCGTTGGCCCACTCGCCATCATGACGTCATCAAGCGAGCTCCGTTTTGTTACTTCACACTTACCATGCTTACACTGTCGTGTCCGGTGTTAGCCGTTACATCAAGTCGTTATCACATCAGCATAGATTTATGAAAAATGTTTATAAAGCTTTCGTTAAATCATACAGCGATACCACTGGTCACGTAACGCGCGACTGCAAAGCTCAGGCTTTCAGAGGAAAGATGTAATTTAGCTGAGGGCCTCATAGGTAAGTTGATGGCATGCATATTGATTGATAGATGTCTGTTTATTAAAGATTGTCCGTCCCTTTTGCAAGCTTAAAATTTGAAATCGTCTATCACGATCGTAAATTGAAGAAAGTGTGATTCAAGACCATTTCTAAGAATATAGCATTTTGAAGCTTTCTGTATAATATGTAAAAAATTTCAGCCGTTAAATTTCAAACCGACTTTTTTCGTACCACGAAAAAAGTATTAGTCTTTGTTACAGTATCTATGCATTTATTATGCGTGTGTGAAATCCTAATTTTATGAGTAACTACCAAACTTTGGAGATGATTCCTTCCATAGAACAATTTTTTTCATAATGCGTTTTATAATTTAATAAACATATTAATCAGTAAAGCAGATATTTCAACACAAACTGCTAAGAGCCTGAGGTAAAGACCATTAATCAGACGTTGTTTACGTGCATTATTTGAATTTTACACTACGTATCAGTTTCAAATTGTGAATATAGAGCTTGCCAACAGTTCTCTATGTGTTTTGTCAATGTTTCGATGGTTTTGTGGTGATCTGAAAAAGGGACTGGCTGTCTTTAAGGACTGATACTTTTTAATCATGAACATGCAAAACAGGTTAGGTTAATACGAGAAAACGATAGGTGGACTGGATTTCAGCTTGAGGATGTATGGCACCGCTCCTTCTGTTCTAGCTTTATAGATAACAAATTTCATAATATTAATCAAAGTATTACACATTTTCTTTCTCTTTGAGTAACCCGACAATCCCAAAAATATATCTCTCCACTCCATATTCCTTATTTCTACTAAATCAAAGCGTTGGATTACAAGTTTCCATAGCTGTTTGACCTTTTCGCAGTTCAATAATACGTGTGAATAGGTCTCAGTACCCTGATGACAGAAGGAATATGATTCATCCGTTACAAAACCAAATTTGAATAGCTGCTCTTTTGTATAAACAACACCATGCAATAACTTAAATTGGAATTCTCTATGTTTCCTAATTAAAGTTGTATTCCTTGACCTTAAAAAACAATCTCTCATTTCTTTATCTGTTAAATCAAAATAAGTTATACCATCCCTTATGTGTAACCTATAAGAATTTTGTAAGGCTCTGACAAAATGATCGTAAATATTTCTTGATGTAATATTAGAAAACAATCTTTTTTGTCCCAAAATATTCAAAACAATATTGAATGTTGCAGTATCAATTTGTAAAAATTTAATTGACTCTGTATCCTCCTTCCATCCTCTTGGTATTATCTTACATATATCAATAATAGTAAGCAAACTATCACTTTTGATACTAAGATTCCTTTATTCCTTTTTCAAACAAACTACTTTCAAAAATCATTTTTCCTTTAAGACATATATTCTTATTATTAAATAAAATTGGGTTAACATTTTCATTCTCAAAATACCTACCCTGATCTATATCCTGCCAAGCCTGCAACATTTCCATATAGAATGGCGGAAGTTTGCACGCCAATTTACACGTTTCATAATTACATAGAAAAATAAATCTCTCTCCTATCGATTCACAGCAATAATCAAAGAGAAATTTCCACCCAGAATGCTTTTCTCCGTATAAAAGACGTTTCAACCATATTATTCTTTGTGCTTTAACGAACAATTTAAAGTTCACCATTCTAATTCCCCCGAATTCATAATCCTGATACATTATGTTATGTTATGTTACATAACACACACATACACACATACATACATACACACATACACACACACAGACACACACACACACACACACACATACGCACATACATACACACACACACACACAAATAAACATACCACAGAACATCAGGTTCCCTGGCACAGAAAGGATATTACATGTATAGGATGTAGGTTCTACGTTCTCAAATACGGTTTCATTTAATCAATTCGGACGTAAAAAGGGAACTTCAATACTCAAACAACCAAAAAAAAAAGGCTTGAATTCAATGCAAACTGCGCTGCAATTGCTTGCTTTCACCGCGAATAGATTGTCATCTGTTCCCCTCATTGACGTACTCTCATACGTCTCTTCACAGCAGAATCAAACCATGCGCGCGTGAATATAGACCTATACAACTTCCCCCATTATGCCTTTGAAACGAGCTTCATAATAATAAGCGTTTTAACGGTAAAGTTCCGTTGCATTCAAAAAGATTCAAGATGTTTTTACGATGGGAGTATTTGGATCACAGGATGCGATATTTGTCATTACTTCATTTGTGATATCATTCTTATCAAAACATGGCCTCCGATTCAGATCTCAGACCTACATTTCTCGCTCCATCTATCTTTATCTTATAATCTATTTCTCTCTCTCTCTCTCTCTCTCTCTCTCTCTCTCTCTCTCTCTCTCCCCCTCTCTCTACTCCTCCCCTTCTCCCCCCTCCCCCTCGCCTCTCTTTTCCTCCATCATTCCGTATTTCTTCCTTTCCATCCTAACAACCTCCTCTGCCACTCTCACCCCCACTCCATTGCTTTATTCCTCCTATCACCCGTCCCTCTTACTCTCACTTCTCTCGCTTCCTCTCTATCTTTCTCCCCATCACTCACTACCTTCATTTCACCTTCTCCCACCGCCACCCCCCCCCCTCCTCCCTCAGCCTACCTCTCACACATTCACTATCTGTCAATGCGAGCTCTTCCCTCTCTTCTTTCTGCCTCTTTTTCTCCCTACCTCCCCTTTCACTCTCACTTATCCCTCTCTCTCTCTCTCTCTCTCTCTCTCTCTCTCTCTCTCCCTCTCTCTTCATCTCTACGTTCCTCACCACCTCTCACCCCCCCCCCTCTAACACCGCACCCCCCCCCCGACCGTTGGCCCTCCTCTCACACATTCAATCTCTGTCTACATGAGCTGATGAACAGATGGATGTGCGTAAGGTTGACAGAGGGCTGAGCATGCTGAGAGAGCACCGACAATCCCGATGGGAAATTGCGCTATTCAGGTGTGATATCCCCATCCCCTTTCAATTGGAGAATAATTATAGAATCCTGATCTAAACCCAGCCTGGAGGTGTTATGTTCCATACGTCATTATTCTCATTAAATATTTCACACCCCGAACTGCCGGCATCCTTCAGTCATTCGGCTGGAGTGGTTCGTATTGATCCCATTAATGGCACTTGACCTTTGCCGGATGATATTTCTGGTCCATTAGAAATGTTTGGAATCGGCACACAGCATGGAAATGCCCACAGATGGTTCCCCGTATACTTCAGCTGCGAGCTACTGGGGAGGCGATGTAGCCTAGATGCACGAGGCGAAATATGAGTGGATACCTACGGGGAGTTCCGACGGTCTGGAGGGGGGTTAGAAGTGCCTCGCGTTTTGATGTTTAAATTACCCCCGATGGCATTTCCTATAAGTTGTTTGTCAGTTCGATTTTTTACGGGGGTGGGGATAATGATGAAGCGATACACCATCGTCTTGAAAGTACGTATACGAGGTGAAGGAAAAACAAGCACACAAGCTTGAAATTATGCTTGCTGTTTACATCAAATTTCGCTTAATGCCATTGTCACACCAATTGTATTAACTTGACAATGCTTGATATTTTGATATACAATTCTAGAGAAGTTCGTGATGGTTTAAATCCAATCACAATGGCTTTATACAGATATAGAAATTAAATACTGAATGTGATAGCTGTGTGGTGAATGATAGGAGAACATGGAAAAACTGCAGACTGAGAACGCAAAATGGTCATGATGAAAAGATGCGTATGAAGCCAAGGGAGGGTGGGGCAACAAGGGGTAGAGAAGGAGAGGGGCAGAAAAGACCAAAATATATATCAAAGCACTTCGAGAGCGAAATGTATATAGGAAATAAGACCACAAGAGGGGGCGAGAGAAAAGGAGACAGAGAGACAGAGAGAGAAAAAAAACAGAGAGCGGGGGAGAGAGAGAGAGAGAGGGGGGAGGGGGGAGAGAGAGAGAGAGAGAGAGAGAGAGAGAGAGAGAGAGAGAGAGAGAGAGAGAGGAGAAAAGAAGAAGAGAAGTTAGATTCAGGAAACAACTTTCCTTAGCATATCAATCCACGTGACGAACTTGAAAACGAAAAAGAGAATACAGGATGGGGGAGGAGGGTAGTGAGAGAGATCGAGGAAGTAGGAAAGGGTGGAAAAGGGGATCAGGAAGAAATGTCATGATAGAAGGCCGCTTCGGTTACGCTAACACCTGACTGTATGTGCTGGAAGAGTCGCGCGAACAAAAGCATGGTACTAGGAATCGAACAGCTTGTTAATTTTTCGCGATATTAAATCTCAGATTTTCTGGGGGTGGGGTTCCAACGTCTTCGACATGTAGTAAGTGATATACTCATTTTGTCTTCATGAATTAACCTTTATTAAAACTAAAACTAAGCAAGTCTGCAGCACTCCTCTGACGTCAGGTAAATTCGTCGCCAGTGTTTTTTTTTTCCCGCACGGCTCACTTTCTTGATCAACGGCACTAATTAGGTATGATCTGCACGTAACCAATAATGAGGATGTGTACTCACATACGACTTGCAAATCAAACGATGTATTTATGCATTAATTTCCAATGACGCATGTAATCACGATAGTTTTAAAGGCCAATTTTAAGAGCAAGCAATCAAGAAGAAACCTTTAGAAATAGAACGAAATCAGAAAAACACTTTTGCACGAGCCGTTTAATAGAAAAACTTGGCCTCCATATTTTATTCATTTAGCCATTTATACGTTCGGAAAGATATCCCTTAAGTCGTTTTTTTTTTTCAGCGAGAATGAAATACAGTAATTCTTACCCCTTATCCGGGCTCCTCACTCACTCAAACATCCCGCGTGGGCAGACAGAAACTCTCGATGTGGAATTCATCAGGTTAAAATTTTGAAGATTTGCAACTTGCGCGTTTCTGAAAGATTTGATGGTTCAACTACCTTGCTATTATGGTAGTGTCAGCCGAATTGATTAACCATTTATGTACCACTAAGACGGATGTAAGCCTGTATCAGACAGAAAACCGTGCAGCAGAATTGTTTTTATAGTAAGGAAAGAGTTAGGAGGAGGTGCGGGTAGAGTCTTTAAGCTAAGGGAAGGTCATGGCAATGATAATAACGGGCCCTCATCACGGCAGAACTGTTCTGTTCACTGGGTCCAAATTTGATGTCATTTCAACGATTTAATTATGTTGATGTCGATATCGTGAAATCAAATGATAATAGGACCAATGTTCAAAGCAGAACGGCACACTACCAGATGACATGGTCTTTACCACTACCCTTTGCACTGACTGTGTAGGACACCACCGACGGGCTTGGCAGGAGAAGGGCACTTGTTGGATTACAAGACAGCGAGCCCGTAGCTGCAAACCTAAGCATGTAACTCCGGTAGACCAAGGGGCAAATCCTGAGCAAATTGCAAGAATACCCAAGTGACCACTAACATAATTGTTGTTGTTCGGTTTTTTTTTTTATTTGAGGGCGTCTGCATATGGGGGCACCCTCAAATGAAGTGTTAAATTGGTGATCGCTCAAAAGTTAGAACTCAAGTAAGGCTGAAATGTATACATTGCAATGCTGAAAGATGTAAATCTGTTGAGCGAAAGTTCTGTGAAATTGCATTACTGTATTTCTGTACAGATCCTTAGAATGGTTACTTAGATGCACATTTGTTGACAAGTCAGGACCATGAAATGTGTATGTGTGTGTATGTGTGTGTGTATGTGTGTGTGTGTGTGTGCGTGTGTGTGTGTGTGTGAGCTAGCCAATTATACACAAAGATACACAACTATAAAAATCCATATTCAAAAGATTATGGCAAAATATTAAATGATGAAATTTCACAAAGCTTGTGCCCAACAGATTTACAGCCTACAGCATCAACATGTGCATTTTTAAATCTTAATTTGAGATTTTATTTAAGGGCGTCCAGGGGCGACCCCCACACGAAGAAATACTGATAGTAATGTTAGAGGTCATTTGTGTATCTGTGGAGTGTATCCGGGTCCGAGTGTTTCTAGGTCTGCCATGTTTGTGCAGAATGTATGTATTAGTTATGTTAATGGTACATGGATACGACAGCGCCATACAAAGAAAAAGTTAATTAAACCTGACGAGTTGATTAGGTTGTTTTCCTTCGGAGTTATCAATTAAAATTGCCATTATTATCAACATCAATTTGATGATTACCTTCATTTTGATTTATCACTCTTTCCATTATAATTTGTATTAAAATCATTGCCAATGCCATTCTTGCATAGTGCCTGTTGGATAATCATGCATTGTCGTGTGGCGGTATAATTTTACAAGCCGAGTTCCGCGGCATGCCATGTCGACTGTCGACATTAACTTGTTGATAGAACCACTTTCACATTGTTTCCCGGCTGGCCTACATACACAAGTTGGACTGCAAACAAAACTCTTCTTCGCAATACGATGCCACTTCTCCATCTCCGTCTGTCACTCCCGGTTCCCTCGTCTTCTCTTCCACCTCCGGAGCTTCTTCCGTTTCTCCTATCCCGTCTCCGATCGCAGTGGCTGAAATCTCACATTCCTCGGACAAGACGCGCGAACACACCGATCCGCAGCGCGCTGTACACGTCCCTGATACATGCTATACCGCATGCGAGATACCCTCCAGGCGGTGCTTGCTAGACGCCCGCCTTTCCATCGCTCGCACCGCACCAGGCTTGCGGGCAAACACAGAGCACCACAAGTGTCGCCTTGGTTACAAAGCACTTGTGACGTCAAGGCTACGTCATGGCGTACGTCACTGGTTCATTATCAAGAGGCGACCAGGGCCATGTTGCCGCCTCCATCATGGCCGAATAAATGTTGTGTCCCCGCCATTAACGGCTATGTATTACCCCGCCGCAGCCCGCCGTCTCCGCTCCCACTGCGCGCTTGTTTTGACGCCAAGCAAAACGCGTAATTGCTTATTGACATAAGCGAGCCAAATGTGAAATCGATCGTGTTTGAGTGAAATCAACTCTGAAATCATACCAATCTCTCTCCATTTCTACGATTCGAAAATAGACTCATCTTTATAGAGCTCAGTGTCTTCCACAACGCTCCAGGCGTCATCTACGAACATTTCAGACATTTAAATGTCGGGCACAGCGTCTAGCCAAAGACCGACAAACATTCTTGCAAAGTGGGCTGCCATAAACATATTCTGCACCCACCGACCCGTCAGTCGGGTGGAGGTAATAAGGGGTGCAATATCTTGAGAAGTGTTCGGTGTCTTATCTTGACGTACCGTAGACGCATGTTTGCACCCAAGTACACACACATCACGCAGAGCAGCATCTCACCTGACGCAGTAGTGACCCAATGCATATGCATATACAACCCACCCCTACCCCACGGGCCATACAACACAAGACTCTGAACAAATGGAATTGACGATGGCAATAATAAAGCAAAATATTGACTGAAGTCATAGTTGTATTTCCCTTTTTTCACAGAATTGCAAAAAGATACGTGATTCCAGCTCAACACACCACAAGCGCAAGTCATTTCGTATCGAAAGAAAGTTCTTTCAATTCCAGTCTGAAGTGAGCATTTACTGAGTCCCTTAATGCGATAAGCACACAATCCCTTTCCTCACCTAAATTAGCCTTACCATGCATGTGGTATGGTTGATGATAAAGCCCTTCTGTACGAATTAAATTTTACCTTGGTAGTAGGTTACTTTCCAAGCTCATTGTGAGCACCAATAGTGTACAGATTGTGAGATCCTTTTCTTCATTTTGAATATGTGAAACCGTCAAGTCATTCGAGAGTGTATTATTAAATCGAATTGTTATCCCTTTGCCTCCCTGTATACAATAACCACTCAAACATGGAGATAAAATAAATCCTTGATGTGACTAATGCGTAGGAATATACTCGCTCGCTAGCTCGTAAGCCTCACTGAACAATGACATTGTTCGCTGTTGAAAATACAAGAAACCAAACAGAGAAAGGTTTGTTCATGGGTGGATGTTAAAATATCTAATCTAATTTATTTCATTTTGGCATATTCACTTCAGTGGAAGCAGAGCGGATCACTTCAGATCCATACCACTGCCGGAAAGACGGTGTACCCAGCTGTTCTTATATTTGGTTATCATAGCTATGGGAATGACGTAGGTACAGAAGTGTTTAGGAGCGTCTTGTTTGCTTTAACCCTTTGTGAGCCAGGCAAAAATAAGGCTCTATGGGATTTATGTGTCTTACTTTATGTGGCACACAATGAGTTAAAGGGCATATACTGTACTGGGAAGGCCAAAAAACCTTCCAAATGTAATTGTTAGCAATCTTCTTGCCAATGGTCTAAAATTCATGTATTGTCTATTTTAGAAGCTTGCTAAAAGTTATTTGCCCTCAAATGATCTACATTTGGAGTAATGAGTGATTAAATCACAAATCCTCAAAATGTTCGGCCCGAACATTTTGAGGATTTAATCATTAATCATTAATTACTCCATATGTGGATCATTTGAGGGCAAATAACTTTCAGCAAACTTCTAAAATAGACTATACATGAATTTTAGACCATTGGCAAGAAGATTGCTAACAATTACATTTTGAAGGATTTTTTGCCTTCCCAGTACAGTATATGCCCTTTAAATTCGGCGTTCTCCTGATGCTGGTGAGGATAGGATGCATATGAATCATATTCGATGGTGCAGTACGCACACTTCCTCAACACAAATATACTCGTCATTTCTCAGAAACAATAACAAGGTGAAGAGAGTATAGCTGCTCATGTTTACGAAGAAATCTGAAAATATGTTCTTTAGCAACCTCGTCCATGTTGTCGATGTTGAATGGGCCTTAACCTGTACCCACCCACGTGATGTTGATTGCACTGGTAAAAGTAATCAGCAAACATGAGAAGACGTGTTCATGTTTTCCATATTAGCATTTTTGTTACCCACTCCAAACACGCACATACACACATATACACATATATTATGCACACACAAACGTAGATATACATCCTCTAGATACACGCATGCGCATATACACACATACATGCACATATACACGCATACATACATATATACACACACACATACATACATACATACATACATACATACATACATACATACACACACACATACATACGCATATGCGCACACATACTCAACCAGTACGTGCCAGTACCTCGGGCACTGTATCATGTGCATAATCACAGTGTGATTGATTTTTGCTGGTTAGTTTCGTAACCCTGATCGATCAAGGCAGAGCAGATCAGCGATATAAGAAAGCCATTACCTAGTATCTCAGATCTCTCCTAATGAACTCTGTTGCATAAAGAATAAAAAAACGAATATCCTTAAGCGTCTGTATAGAGATTGCCGGGTGGATACTAAACACTGATCACTCAAAGCGATGAAGATTTGTGATAAGACAGATCTTTTTTTATTCTTTTTCCGAGGCTCTACTGCCATGACTGCATCAAAATAGAAGAAAAAATATTGCACACGGGAATGAAATTTGGTCGGAGTGTACGTTTTGACACACAGCGCAATTTGTTTGGACAATGTTTGCCTGAAGACTTTCTAATGACGTGTGCCCATAATATGGTGGTTTAACTTACTTGATGTAGATTAACTATATATATGGGGTACAAAATAAGTCAGCTGATGCTATCACAAAATCATTTCTTTTTATCACAGAATCACAACAGTGATTTCAGAATCACATCAGGTGACTTCAATATTATTCGCTATAATTTTTTTATGTGGACAATCCCGAGGAAAAAGATAATTGAATTAATCAGTAATAAAGTATGTTATTGTTTTATTTTGCGCAACATAAAGAAAGTTCAGGTTTGGTACACTTTAGTAAAAATAACCGTTGTAAATTCAGGCCATTGCCGACAAACTCCGTATCAGTGAATATTGTGTTTTCGCATCAACTGTTTAAATATGTGCATATCATGTTACTGCAAAACAGCCCCGACCCCCCGCCCGACCCACCTATCGCCCCCCCCCCCCCCCCCCCCCAGATTACTACCGATGAACGCACTTTACAAGAATGAAATCCATTCTTTTGCAGACCGTATGGCGTAAGCTGGGAGAACGCATTATGCTGCCCCTGTGACGTTAAATGTCAACGGAAAGGGCTCTCCAGAGCCAAATCCATAGAGAAAGTGGTTAGACCATAAAGGAAGATCAGAATTAAGCCATGCCGCGGAGAAAAAGAAAGTCTTAATGTCGAAAGCTGGGAATAAAGGAGATTGTATCTTTGCCATAAAGTTCGAGATGGCATTTAGGCGATCATGACTGATATATATATCGCTTTTGATCAGATCATAATTACTGCAAACGAAAATGTCAAGTCGTCTTTACATGCAAACAGCAGGAAATAACAAGAAGATAAAGATTTAGGAATACAGCCTACCGTAGACCGTTCAGGCAGGCGACTTGTTGAGTCTGCCAATCGATAGCGAGATATCGATGTGAAATGTCAGAGGCTAGGTACAGACGTACGCCTGCTCTGGGATCACACATACATCATGCACATTGTGCTGCCAAATATGATCTCATTATTTTTGTGACAGTCGTTGGAGGGCATGGAAGGGAAAAGGAGAGGAAACAATATGGTGTGTACGGTGTAAGGGAGGGGAATTAGCATAGGAGTAGGATGTGTGTGGGGGATGGAAGATCAGTTAAAATAGAACAAGGGGAAGAGGGTAGGTGATGGATAAAGGAACGAAGGGGGGAGTTTACATGCTAGAACGCAACCCCCCCCCCCCCCCCCCCCGAAGACAGAGAGTTGAGTGAGTGGAGGGGTGGAGCAGTGGTGTATCTAGGGGCAGAGGGTTGTTGGTTTACCGCCCCCCCCCCCGCCCCCTTGGGATCTCCAATGAAAAGAGAGAGGGTCAAAATTGTTGTTGTTCTTGTTGATGTTTGAATGCTTAACCCTCCCTCTCCCTCATCGGCTTAGCGACTTTGGGCCCCTAAGACACGCGCGCAAAATCCCACGCCTAGCTCATCTCTAGATATGACATCTATTAACCGTCCACCCCTCCCCCCCCCCCCCCCCACCCACTCCCTTGGTAGGAGAGGGGGCCTTGTGGTAGATTTGGACTTGGAAATATGTAATTGTTGGGGTAAGAGTATGAAAGTAATTATGACTTCATTTAAAAGAAAAAGATTTAGTTCTGTGACGAGTGACCGTCTTTATTCTCTTGAAGTATTTACAGAAATATTAATACCCCGGTCATAGGCAATCATTATACATGTACATACGCCTTACCACATCCACAGGCTTTCGTGAATACAAATCAAGAGAGAAGATGACGCAACAAAATGAAGGTGGAAACTGAAGATGTAAAGGGAATGCGGATAAAACGTAAATATGAAGAGCATTATGGAAACTATTAAACGCTGATTAATGAAACGAGCAAAATAGTGACAATTAAAGAGAATGACATGAAACAAGAAAGAAGAAGAAACTAGTAGAAAGAAAACGAAGAAGAGGGAAAGGAATTCGAAACAAAAGAATAGCCAAAAGGGAGAAGAATTTGGAGAGTAGTGAATTCCAAAAGAAATTCCCCGGTGTCCACTCAAATAGCGTTTCATCTCGATGTTGCCTTGGTCTGCCTTGGTCACAAGGCAAAAGCATCGCTTTCTCGCGTCCCACTACTGTATATCCTCACGGACAATATCGCAGTAAAGTCGGAAGTAGAACGGAGCTAATCGCAATTTGATGGGTTGATCTGGATTCTAGTCTTAAGTTTCATTTGTATTTCAAATGGTTGGATTGAGGAAGATTTGCCGAGATTCTGATCCAATTTGAAGACACACTCAGATGTCTCGGTGAAAGTCCACACGAACCAGTGGACTCCCCGATGGACACAGGGCACACCGCTTCTCTGTGGTCATTCATTATAATCTACATTCCATGGGCATGATGCATGCATTTATACAGAACACTGAAGCTATATACTGTATTGGCTACATATTCTTACCGTCTTCCCTTTCTAAAAATCCAGAATCCGCCTCTTCCTTTTGTCAACACAAAGGGAACCAAGTAGCATATAACAAGAAAAATCAAGCATGCCTTACTTTTTCGGCAAAATACATACATGTACAAAATAAGTCGAAGCTAAAATATTGAATTCGAGCTCCATGAATGTGCTATTGCACTAATGGTGATCAGCAACTGTACATAGCATGTTTTCACATTATGCGTCATGGCGTTCATAAGAGTACATGTACAACTCACGCTGTCAAGTCACCGCCATCTACTATCTAGCTTGTTTCTCTATGTTATCTGCCGCATGTCATCGCGACTGGTAATTTGAAGTAGGCTAATTGGTCTCGGGTGGTCCCAAATCACGTCACTTGATAGTGTGCGAGGAACTCGGATTTTCTTTCATGTATTGCATTCACTTCCGTTTGATTTTACTTTTGCTCTGGTTGACCGGAAGCTATACTACCGATATGTCCAGTTGAATGTGAATAGCATCGTTATCGTGGGACACAAGTCATGACAGAAGAAGAAGAAGAAGAAGAAGAAGAAGAAGAAGAAGAAGAAGAAGAAGAAGAAGAAGAAGAAGAAGAAGAAGAAGAAGAAGAAGAAGAAGAAGAAGAAGAAGAAGAAGAAGAAGAAGAAGAAGAAGAAGAAGAAGAAGAAAAAAAAAAGAAAAAAAAAAGAAGAAAAAAAAGAAGAAGTAAGGAAAGAAAATAAGGAAAGGGAGAAAACTAAGGAAACTAAGAGGAAGAATCAGAATCATGCCCGACTTCTTCTTTCGTTGTTGAGTGATCAATTTTTTTTAAAAAAGGAGAAAATACATTTTATGATTTTACCCGAATGAGCGCCTATTTCGAGACTCTTTAAATGTCAATCATCTTAGAGCGGACCGCGTGATAAAGTGTACTTCATCGAGGTGCCCTTCGTGTATGGCATGTTTTACCTCGACAGCCTTTGAGTAATCAAGACACAGCGGATATGTACACAAGACATGATTGGTGGTATACACGAGGCAAATACGCCATGTCGTAAAAATGGGTAGCTACCTACTTTGCGCCACCTTTCTCTATTTCCGAAGTATTCGTACACGTATTCATATCAGGCAACATTTGCAGATGGAGAATATATCATTTTTCTTTTATTGCAGGCAAGAGCAAAGGACAATTTTCAACTGTGTACTCAAGATCGAAGAGCGCATTGGTTAGATAGACAGAGATAAACAAAAAAAATAAATGTATGCATGTCTACATGAGGAGAGACAGACAGACAGAGAGGGGGATAGGGGGAGAGAGAATGTGTGTGAAAAGAGAAAGAGAAAGGGAGAGAGATAGTGAGAGAGCGAAGAGAGAGGGAGAGAGGGGGTGATATATATAATATATCAGAAAGAGAGAGAGAGAGGATAAATATGCGTCCGCCGCTTTGCTAGCTCAACTTAGATTTATTCCCAGAAAATCTGGATGTTTGGCGGGCAATGTACCATTGAATTCCTGTGTGAAATGAAAATATCATATTCTGTTTTTCCATGTTAAGCAAAGTTTGTCAATGTTCATTGACCTTTGACCTCTTATTTCGTTGAATTCCAATCTAACCAGTCTGTTTAAATCCATCCTTGTATCCTTGCATTTAAAATTAGCCAATTTTGGCAAAGTTTATTGACCTTTGAGCTCTGGAGGGTGTTTCATTTTTCGTCTGACAAGGTGTCTTTCTCTGACAGTTACCATAGTAACAGTCAGAGGCTAGTGCCTCTCAGCCAATTAAAACCCAGGATTTCACTGAAGTTGTCAGCACTGACCATTTGGTCAGTGCTGACAACGTTCATGAAACGCCCTCCAGACCTTTCAGGAATTTACCCAAACTTTCACCAGTCTACATCCATGAAGTGATACATCTCTGTACCATGTTTGGTTAGAATTGCACCATTGGCTTTGGATTTATGGTGGAAAATATAGATTTTAGCAAAGTTCATTAAGCTTTGACCTTTGACCTTCCAGCAATTTCACCAAAAATGTCACCAGTCTACCCCCAAGTACTGATCCATCTTTTCACTATGTTTGGTTGGAAATGCGCCATTCGATTTGGATTTATTTTGAAAAATATAAAGTTTGGGACACTTTTTGGCCAATTTTTGGCAAAGTTCATTGACCTATGACTCTGATCTCTCAGGAATTTTACCAAAAATGCTACCAGTCTACCCCCAAGTAGTGATCCTCCTGTATACCATGTTTAGTGAAAATTGCATCCTTGGATTTGGATTTAATGTGAAAAAGGTCAATTTGGGGCAATTGTTCACAAAGTTCATTGACCTCTGACCTTTGACCTCAATCAGATTTGACCCCAAATGTACACACTTCATTAGTTTCATGAAATACACATATATACCAAGTTTGAAGCAACTTTGGTTAACGGTTCTCAAGATATTGCCTAAACGGATTCGGGACGGACGGACGGACAACCCAAAAACATAATGGTATAAAAATTGCACAAGAAATGCCAAAATGTACTGTTACAACGGCATAAACAATCACCCTTGTGACTTGTGAACAATGACAATTTTGCCTTTAATGTTTGCTCAGTCAGGAATGACTAATTGGATTAATGTGATTTTCACACGGAAGTTAGTCAATAAGTTAACAAACAATCCTGCCAAATTATTTTCCTCCAAACCCTTTCGATCAAAAGTTATGCTATTTTGCTTGGGGGGGGGGGGGGGGGGGCCTTACTTTTTTGTGTTTTTACATTTCACACACACACTCGCCTATCCCCTTCTCTCTAATTTTGCCCCTTTCTTCTCTCTTCCGTTGGGTTAAAATTGGTGTTACTGTGAATAAATTACAATTGGCACATGTAATTATTCCTTTTTCAAGTAATGTAAGTCTCAATATATTCATTTCAGTTATAACATAGTCTGATAATAGAAATTGAAGGAAATACTTATACATTTCATATTTCACAATTAATAATGTGAATTACTCTCCTAAACGTTAAAAACCATCTCTATAACGTAACAACATTACAAAACTTTTGTGCAATATAAATGTTGTATTTGTGACATTTTTACAGGTTTTGTAAAATAAACACACAAACGGTAACAATGACAATGAAAAAATAAACTTTCTGGAATAAGTTAGCAATTTATTATCTTGCCAATCTTTGCCATTTTATACATTTGTATCATCTTGTTTTTCTTCGTTTAGTAAGTATGTGTTTGTATGTATGTTATTTTGCTTTTTATTTGTTATTTTTGTTTTGAAAACCTTGTTACCAAAGGATATGTCTCTCAAGCCTTTGACTTTAACAAAACAAAATAACCTATTACATTTACTTCGTAAATATTTTTTTACTCGACATTATTTTTATTGAATAAAAGTCAAATTGAAATGAATCTCGTGTCTGATTACGCAATTTCCAGAAGCCTCCACTGAGACCTAGAAAATCGTTAACTTATGAGAAGATCTACAGCAGATGAAACAATTCGTCTCCTCAATCGTCTGTTTTTGAAGCTGCCATGAAGCCCCGCAATTACGTACACGGTACTTGAACACTGAATGCGTGCGATATATATCACTGTCCAATCATCAAGTATTGCAATGTTTGCTACATGCAAACGCACGTACTTCGCTGAATTTATGAATATATGTACATGTAAGATAAATCCTTTGTTAATGTCAGTCCATTCCGACCTTTTCTGAGTAATAAATATGAAATATTACAATTATTCAAAACTGATCAAAATACTTGCTTGTCAAAGTCATATATAGATAGTTCTATATTGAATATGTATTTCATTTCTACATTTCTTTACAGAGCCACGATATTTGCAAATACAGCTATTTACAAAATGACACCATACATACATACACGTATGACACGCATACAGTGTATAAACAAAGAAAACAAAGCACAAGAAAACAAACTTAGAAGAAAATGTCTGGTAGGATTTGTCCACTGAGCAGAGAGGTCTGTCATAGTACACTGCACATTACTTTGGCATCAAGGTAACTAGTAGACTTATTCATTCCATGGGAAAAGGGTGTATGTCATAAAGAACTAAATTTTGGATTGTGTCTCCCTTTTCCATAAAAAGCATGCACTTAGTTTAATAATCTACCGGAAGACATTGGGGTGGAAGGGATGGGGAAGGAAAGAGATGGTGTGAGCTCACGGCAGGAAGTAACAATATCTATATGTCAATATAAACATCAATGAGTAAAGAGTTAGATTTCCTGTGCAATATGTGGCTTACATATGTTTACAAATATATATGGTATCAATATATTACATTTACAACATTGGCATTTCCAAGCTGTATATCTCATACAGAACTATCTGGCAGAGTTGAATAAATAAACATGTTAATACCGGTACAAAAGATCCAGTGAGCTTCATTCTCTTCAGCGCAAAAGTGTTTGCACTTGTCCGTTCTACATACGACATGTAGATACTCACTCATACCAAATGTTGTATTCAGGATAGCTAGATATTTCATTAAGAGACATACAAGGTAACCACATCTATTCCCTCATTATGTTGTTTATGGCATTTAAAAGTAATAGGTATCACTGAACCTATCAGTGGGCCCCTACTGCTTCGTGAAAATGACTCTAGTTGTCTAATTTCTATGATCACCCACTCTGCCTCATGGTGATGAGTCACATTTTTAACACAATTCACCTCATTTCTAAGCTGGTCTTACATACATAGGGTAACAGTATCCGATCTACAGAATATATCAATCAGCTCTATTTGAATGCAAAGTCCTCATTCTTTTCTAGAAATAGGCGAAAATATCAAATAAAACAAAAAAGAAGACATCCATATTTTGATTGCTAACATGTACTTGAGTGATTATCTTCGAGACTGAGGTACAACTTGGATAAAATTCCAACATTCTCATGAAGTATGCAGAGCCCTCGTCTACACATCACTCATCACAGTCTGATGAATCCCTCCCAAGGGCCTCTTTTAGAGAAAGTCTTCCCAATGCCGAGCTCGTTGCAAGTTAAGATTGATGTTTCCCAGCTTAAACCGCCGGCAGCAGAATGTCGGAAGGATGTATCCCCCAACGCGGACAGTTTGTGGTTTCAATCCTCCGATGCAGTTTTTCTGCACTACCTCCTCACCACCTTTTCTTTCTTGAAAAGTCTGCCATGAATAGTTTGTGTCGTGTCCACAGAAACAATTGTATTCCCTCCCTTCTACATGTAGGTTGCTGGTGTTGTGGGAGGAAATACCAGAGGGCAACACTGCCATTGGGCACATTCTTTCGTTTTACTTGTTTTAATGGATATTAAAGAGCAACTGGTATCAAAGAAGCAAATTTGTGAAAATGAGGAAAATCATGGAAATTAAACAAAAAATTATGTTTCTTGTATCACTCACAATTTAACTTGTCCACTGATAAAGAAGAGGGCACCGGCCATTTCTTTCTTTGAACTGACTGGGACATGTCTACAAGGCATCACACAGACAACTAAAAAGTGTCTCTAGTACTGTATGGATCTTGAGTGATGGCAAACTGTGTTGACAAACACTACATGTCTACTATTTCACCCGTGTTAATGCTGCATCAATTAACATACCATTTTCATTACGTACGCAAAGTTTATTCACATTATTCAAACAATATACTAAAGGTAACCACAAATCTTGTCCGAGGTTTGTTGGACTAGCAACACATTAAAGATTTGGATTGCATTCAATCTCTTTAAACTGAATCATAAGATACAAGCTAATGAAATAATGCGTCACTATGCACGTAGGGGGCAAAGTTTAGAATGATTACATAAATGGGTTATTTTACAAGTACACATGTTTATTAGCTGCGTGGGTGTTTCAGTGAAAAGCAGTGATGATTGTTTTCATGAGTATCCATTTCTTAATGGCGCCATTAGTAATATCAACCACAGAGGAAGGGAGGGTTCTCTGAAGGTTTCATGATCAGAGGATGAACAACAATCAGGCACACTTTGTATTTAGACGTCTTATGGGATGAAATACGCTGCTTACGCTTTGAAGTTAGTTCTCAGACAGTGAGATACAAAAACATGGATGGAATTTATGATGTACATCCATTTAGGAGTTTAGCTGACTTGCATCTACAGCAGAAGCGAAAAATGTAATCCCAAGACATACGAATGAGAAATAGCAGTCTTGACAATAGCCCGTGTATCATTTATACAATAAATACAAACCAATCATATCTTACATGGAGGGCAACACATATATATACACTACAACTCTTGGACAGAGCGTACATCAGACAAGCAGCACTCATTATGTGCACCATCTCCACTTTTTATGGAGATTTTCTTGCAACTAGCTCTTAGATTTGAATGATTTTCACATATCCTTACTTTCCTTCCTAGAAGTGCAGAATGTTAAAAAGACTTTAAGGTGTATCAAAAAATCCTCAAAGCTGACCGAGGAGAGCAGTCTACTTGGTATCTAGCAGGTCTTAAAGCAGTGTCCTTCTGGGTGGGGGATGAGGTGCTAAACCACTAGGCCACAGCAGCTCCATTATCCAGATGTTAGACGAGGTGGCAAGCCTGGTCCTCCCACAAGCACAGTATGAACGTAGTTATGGTAATACATAATCATTTCAGTACCAGACAATACACTGGCCTTTATGATGGGTATGTCTTACTGGTTCAATACAACACTGGAACATGATAAGGAGCTCAAAGTCTGGAGCCATTGACCTCTTAGCGCTGTCAGCATTCTTCCTTCCAGGCAAATAATTAGGATGGAAAGGGAGCCCGTCACTGACACTTGATGGCAGAGGCAATGAGAGTGAAAGTCACCCTTAAGGTAGCTCAGGAACTGAAGCACTGAGGAAAGGGCTCAATATCTCTCCTCACCCGCGTCACGTAGTACAGGAACTTGTCTTCATCTTCTATGTTCTCTTGGGTCACATCTGTAGACAGGAGGGCAAGGAGAAGAAGAATGAAGACGAATAGAGAAGGAGGAGGACAATGACAAAAAGATTGAGAAGAATAAAGAAAAGAAGAGGGAGAAGGGAAGGAGGAAGGAAAGAAGGATGAGGTGGAGGAGGAAGAGGAGAGGAAGGAGGAAGAGGAGGAGGAGGAGAAAGAGGAGAAGGAGGAGAAAGAGAAGATGATGGTGAAGGAGAAGGAGAAGAAAGAGAAAGAGAAGGTGAAGGAGAAGAAGAAGGAGAAGAAGAAGAAGAAGAAGAAGAAGATGAAGAAGAAGAAGAAGAAGAAGAAGAAGAAGAAGAAGAAGAAGAAGAAGAAGAAGAAGAAGAAGAAGAAGAAGAAGAAGAAGAAGAAGAAGAAGAAGAAGAAGAAGAAGAAGAAGAAGAAGAAGAAGAAGAAGAAGAAGAAGAAGAAGAAGAAGAAGAAGAAGAAGAAGAAGAAGAAGAAGAAGAAGAAGAAGAAGAAGAAGAAGAAGGAGAAGGAGGAGAAGAAGGAGAAGAAAGCCAGAGAGGGGAGGAGGAGAAGGACAAGGGTAAAGCAAAGTATGGGGGGAACAAGGATAAAGAGGATGAGAAGGAGGAGTCGGAATAGAAGAAGACATCCAGGGAGGGTAGGAGGACAAGGACAAGGAGAAAGAGGAGGAGGACAGTGAAGCAGGGGAGGGAAAGAGATGACAGATGAGCAGGAGAGAGAGGAAGAGCAGGAAGGGTAGAAGGTCAACAAAGCTTCAGAACGTTTCCTCCATGGGACTTTAGTGTCACATGTATTACGTATGAGGTTACCTTTCAAAATGCTCCCCTGGTACAAGTCAACATTGTAACATTGCCACTCTTGGATCATGTGTGCATCAATTATGCAGTCAATTTCAATTCATCAAGTAACATAATTCCAGTAGATTTTTTTGACATTTCATTTTGAAGTACTTGAATTTAGGCAGGAAACATAAGTCAAGATCTTGACATTAACATTTCCACGTACTCAAATTCTGGAGGGAATTAGGGAGATGGAGGGAAGGGGAACTGTGATGATGAAACCGAGCTATAGGTGCTGTTTTTTAAATCATGTCCTATTGGAATTACAGTTAATAACAAGAGAGTTTCATGAAAAAAAAAAGAGAGACATATAAACACAAATAAGCCTGAGTAGTACAAGAAATGGAACATGTAAGTTGTCCTTGTAATGTAACATAGAATTAAAAACTTCACAAACTCTTTATTTCAATCTTGTACTCTATATCATTTCAATGAAACTTGAAATACTCATGAATTTGTATGAGCCTAATGCCTAGAGTCTGAAATGGAGGACAAGCTGACATGCTTGACATGCTTGGTATTTAACTTGAGGGTTCAAATATGTAGTGTTATTCTTCTGTCTGTCTGTGTTTGTGTTAATCTACTCTTTAACCTGTAGCTTGTCTGTTCTTGCATGACACCTCTGCCTGCATATTATGTTGTTGCTTCAATCAAACACAGCATCTTAAAAACAAACCTGTAATACCCACAAAATTAAATCTCAATTATAAAAGAAATACACCCACACGTCAAGAACTTTTACACATAACTTTCATTTCCCTTCTCTAATGATGTTTTTTAGATCATTGGCCATGACATATGATCTTTAACTACGAACCTTTTACCTGCATTTCAAGAACTAGTGTTGTTTTGAACATATCCAACTCGTGAATGAGTCTCATTAGTGAATTAATTCCTGAATGTCTACATAATGGGTCAGAGGAACTCATTACGAGATCTCTGAGGCAACAGTGCACAACAGCTTTGTTGTGAGAAAATGCTTCATTTCTGTGTTGCTAATTAAGACATTGCCCATCTGATATCAAGACCTTGCTTATTTGTTTTTACTGCACATTTCAAAGTCCTGAATGAAGGAATGGAGGAATAGATTCTTCCTAAACACAACTGGAAGAGCTTAGTTGTTGTTGTTTTTTTCATTTTATATCATGTACCATTAATGGTGCCAAAATGCAAGCATGACACAAAGCAAGTCACAGCATTTGATTTGTAGAAATCAAATGCTTTATTGAACATAACTGCAATAACAGTAATAACATAATTGTACAGGGTAACGTACTTGAGAACATGTTAACACAATGATAAAAGCATTTGAAAGATGTTATTAATGACAAAATACATATAATCCTGACCTCGCCCTTATTTTTACACAAATTGCAAATTGACATACAGATATTCTAAATTCACTTTTTGGGTGTTCCCATAATAAATGGGGCCTTCTTGAGACATTGCGGGTATCCCCTTTACACAAACTACGAGAAATGTAGGATATTTACTAGTAGGCCAGTTGAGAATAAAAGCATTACATCATATTATCCTATATATAACTTACAAAGAACAATTAGGTTCTGCAGAGGGAAAAAAATAGCATATATAGCCTAAATTTAAAAAAAAAAGCACAAAGGGGAAACAAATAATTACATAACATGGCACCGTAATGTACGGTAAGACATGTTTTTCTGCCCCCTACCTGGGATATAGGCAGATGGAGTGTCGAGACACGGTGTGACGCTGAGCTGGTAGGTGGATGACGTCTTGTTTCCCCGCCCCAAGCAGCATGTGCTCAATCGCCATACCGACGGCAGCTGACTGAAACAAGGCAGGAAAAATCACATCACTAAAATCATTTCCCCCATAAAATCTCCTAGAAGTAAGTTGAACGCATTTGGTGCTCTCAACAAAAATAAAAATCATAACAAAATATCAAAGAAATGTATAGATTTGCACTTTACAAGGTTTTGTACGCTTCAGAAAATTTGCCCTTGTTCTTAGCTGACAAACAGCTTGGTGAAACACCTCCCAGGAGTCTTTCCACAACTACTCCTTACCTTTAAGCATCTAAGCTGGAGGGCAGTGGCATATCGAACAGTCAACTTTCTCTTGTTTGTTTGATGAGTAGATGTGACTGAAGTGTTGTGTAATCATGTGTGTGTGCTTGAGTCATTGGGGCATTGAGGAGCAATGTGTCGGGTTATAATTAGGAAGTCTGACGCTTACTTTTCAGCCATGGTTGACATTGCTACAAAGCCTTTGCAGAGCTGGGGATGATTTTTATACAATATCATATCATATTCATTGCTCTTATTCACTTCATGTAGAGCAGAGGATACCTATTTATGTGCAGTTCACTTTCATGTATATCAAATCCATTTTCTAACATTTTTTCACATTACAATTTTAGCTGCCTTAAGGGTAGTACAAAGGAAGAGGGGGCATCTCAAAAAATCCGTTGCATAATTCCCTTTTTCCCCTGCGTAGATTGCATTATGTTTGTGAGAGCAATAACATATTTTCATGGTGTGTATAAATCACAGGTTCACACTTTTGTACCTACATCCTCATACTGCCTTCTACCAGGAAATATCTGCAGAGTACTTACAGTGTACATGGTGTACTAAACATATGTTACATACATGTAGCACCTTCAGGAGACATCTACTGGGTCTTTACATCTACAGTATACTACACCTATGATAGATAGCACCTTTTACCAGGAAACAGCTGCAGGATACTTAATGTACATAATGTACTACACTCAATGACTCAAGCCTGACTACACTTATGTTACTAAGCACCTTCTACCAGAAAGCATCTACAGGGTACTTAATGTACATAATGTACAACACATATGTTACATAGCACCTTCTACCAGGAGACATACACTACAGCTCAAATGAATTGGCATAGGGAAAGGGAAAGGGAAGAAAGGACAGGAGCTGCAGTTTTAAACTGTGGTATGTTTATCCAGTTCAGCATGAAACACGATGCTTTAGCCTAAAAAGTATCATGTTTCATGCTGAACTGGACAAAATATACCACGATTTAAAACTGCAGTTCCTTCCCTTTCTTCCCTTTCCCTTTCCCTATGCCAATTCCGTTGAGCTGTAGAGTATGCAGGGTACTTACATAATGCACTACATGAACACATATGATACATAGCACCCTCTCCCAGGAAACATCTGCGTCTGCGGTGTACTTAGGTAGTGTACTACATGTATGTTCACATACATAGCATCTTCTACCACAAATCATCTACAGGGTACTGACATAATGTACTTCACATATGTTTGAAGCTCCCAATTCCTGAATGTGCTGTGAAGTGCCAGGAATCTCACATACACACCTCCACATATACAGTAGGTATGCACATTGAATCTCTGCAGTGTTATCTAGGGGAGATGTGAACACATTGCCACTTTGCTCTTTTGACAGTGCCAGATTTAGAAAATGGGCCACACTACTGTGACAGCCAAGTGTTTCTCTTTAGGTGTTTTCTATTTGTGTGTGTGTGTGTGTGTGTGTGTGTGTGTGTGTGTGTGTGTGTGTGTGTGTGTGCGTGTGCGTGTGTGTGTGAGTGTGTGCACAGAGACTGGCACAGCCATCAACAGAGCTACATGTTGAGGGTCAATAGTAGACAAATGTAGCCTTGATTTTAGTGAAAGGGCTTTCTGGGGTAATTTCAATTTGCAAAGAAATTTTAGGCATAACAAAAAAAAATGTAGCCTTGCATTCAAGGCAGGAGGAAAATTAATGAAATATTCTCGGGGGCTACTTTTTTAGCACATTGGCCGTTTGGCTACAATTTTACATTGCGTCTATGGGAATTTTGGGGGGCTCTTTTAAGCATTTTGTGGGCAAAATAGCCCCAAGCCCCCATTTTTCCCTGCTTCAAGGCTGTTGTTGGACATTTTTAATCCACACTGTGAAATAGGGTCTACAATCACAAGACTAGGCTCTTTTTTGTTCTCCTCTTTTCTCAGTGAAGAACTGAGAAAAAATGTGTCAATGTAGTAGATAATTGTAGTTTGACCTGCTGAATAGTTTGGCTAAGAAATTACCAGACCCTGGAAGCCAAGCTGATTTTAATAGGGTATGTTCAATGCTTGTAGTATTGCCATGGTACATTATCAACTTGTCAGTAAAATGAGAAAAAAAATAAAGAGGTAACAAGTCTCCTATGAAGCTAAAAGACAGTTCAGTTACACAGTAATGTTTCACAAGAGGGTCTTGTTAATGAAACTCAATGTAGTCTGTACTGAATGTATGCACCTGACTGTGGAATAATCTTGCTTTCATAAGAAGCAGAACAAGCAGAAAAAACAGATCAGTAAAAAATTGGGGCTGATTTATCCTCTACCAGGCACTTGCAATATCAAATTAATTTCTAAACTTCATGGTTACAATGAAAGGCTGTAAGCTAAAGCAAAGAAACTAGCAACATGTTTGACCTGTTTCTATGACATTTTTTCACTGAATCCAAAACAATGCATCACATCAGGGACCGCTATATGAAGAATTCTTCATGTTATGTGCAACAATTACTTGAATGTTGCGCATAAAGTCTGAAACTTTACAATACATTTTATTTTCATTTCACTTGAATGATTCGATCATCTTGAGATGATCCCTCCATGGTATACTGAAAAAAAAACAAGAATGGAACCCACATTCATGGTATAATGAACACTTCATTTCTCATGGGTGCTGCAGTGTGTTCTTTTATCAGTATTACCCCTTATCGTTAATGGCCATTCAAAACCATTTCCATATTAAACTGCTGAGTATGAGAAGATCCTATGAGCATTTCCAGGTACCCTGAATAATTGATTAGGGGATTCTGTTCCAGCTACACCATAAGAGTCCACCTGATGCTATCAGCAGAAAATATCATTGCACTTTAAGTAATAGCTTTGCTGGTCTGTAAGCAAACTAATAATGCAGGTCTTTCTTTATGGCTCTTTGTGTTATTAATCATAAAATGGCTTTTAGGCAAGTATATTCGTCCAAAGTGTATCTTGCTTTGAGGCCAAGGACGTACACGTACTGCAACTTGGACAAGAATATAGCAAGCATTGGTCTGACAGCCACACACGATCGTTGTATGTATGGTAAATTCACATTTTTTCATGAGCAGATTTCCATGTTGGCTTTGAAAACGATAACATATATGGCATGCACATACTAATGACTCATTACTATATTGTTGTTTTTCATCTAAGATGTTATGTTTAAAAAGAATATCCATTATTTTCTATCATGTTAAAGTTTCAATATAAACAGTGCACAAGTGACAAACTTTAGTATTTACATACCCGTTGGTCTATACCACACATCAAGTTGTACGAGAATGAGATAACATTTACTTGTAAATTGCAATAATGTTATTGCAACTACTCATGGGCATTAGGCATTCAGTGGTCGCAATCAAAGTGAACAAACATATGGAGCATTCAGTTGTGCAATCAATGTGTACAAATGTATGGAGCTGATTGCAATCAATGTGTACAAACATAATATGCTGACTGCAATCAATTACAGCTGGTGACTGCCATTAATGTGTCCAAACGTAATGAGCTGATTGCACTTGATTGGAGTCGATTGCAGTCAAGATGTAAAAGGAGTTGATTGCATTTGATTGCGATCAATGAGTACAAATGTAATGAGTCAATTGTGTTTGATTGCAGTCAGTGAATGCAATCACTATAAGTGCACACACATGAAAAGCAGGGAGATGTAAGAGGAAGCCAACTGTGTGGTTTCACAGCAAACAAGAATGAATGACAGACTAGGGAATCACAGGGATCTGTGACGAACTAAGAAGTCACATGCATCAGTGACAGACTAGGAAGTCACAAGTATCAGTGACAGACTAAGAAATCACATGTATCAGCGACAGACTAAGAAGTCACATGTATCAGCGACAGGCACATAAGTCACATGTACATGTACATGTGACTGGCGAGGAGTGACATGCACCAGTGACAGACTAGAAAGTCACATGTATAGGTGACAGACTAAAAAGTAACAAGTATCAGTGACAGACTAGGAAGTCACACATATCAGTGACAACAGACTAGGAAGTCACAGGTATCACTGACAGGCTAGGAAGTCACACATTTCAGTGATAGACTAGGAAGTCACACATATCAGTGACAACAGACTAGGAAGTCACAGGGATCGGTGACAAACTAGGAAGTCACATGTATCAGTGATAGACTATGAAGTCACAGGTATCAGTGACAGACTAGGAAGTCACAGGTATCAGTGACAGGCGTGGAAGTGACAAGTGAAAGTGAGCTGACCACGACTGGGGATCATTGAGACTGACAGTCATAGGTCACACCACTATCTCTGATCACTTCTTCAATCAACCACCTCCATTCTACTGAATCTTCCTGTCCACCATTGTGCCTCTGTGCCTCTCATTTTCTCCCCCTCTCTGCCTCCGTCTCTTTCTCTCAAACTATCTCTCAATCATTCTCTCCTTCCTTGTCTCTTTCTCTCTCCCAGCCTCTCTCTCTCTCTCTCTCTCTCTCTCTCTCTCTCTCTTTCTCTCTCTCTCTCTCTCTCTCTCTCTATCTCTCTCTCTCTCTCTCTCTCTCTCATTCTCTCTTCCTCTCTTTCTCCCCTCTCTGCCACCCTGTAATTTTCCCTCTCCACTCCATATTTCCATCTCTCTCTTCCTCTACATCTCTCTCTCTTTCTGTCTCTTGCTCTCATACTCTGATTTTCTATCGTTTCTTTCTCTTCCTCCACCTCCCACTGCTTCTCTCATTCCCTCTCCCTCTCTCTCTCTCTCTCTCTCTCTCTTCCTCCATCTATGTATCTACATGTATCTGTGTCTCTGTTTGTTTCTTTCCATTTCTCTCTCATACTCGATATATTTTGTTATGAATCCTACTTTCTCGTGTAAGTCTGTCCCTTTCTACAAGCATTTGTCTCTGTCTTTCACTCTCTTTATCTTTCTTCCTTTCTCTTCCTCTTTGTCTCTCACTCTTTTGCCCTATCCCCAACACCTTTTTCAGCCAGAACCTACATTTTGCAAGTGAGGCTTATAGTTGAGTACTCCACACCTAACTGAATGGCAATAAAATGAACATTCCTTTTGTGCTTTGTATCATTTTACTATTTTTTTTTTAATTGATGTATTTTACGCAAATACTTACCTCTGGCATGCTTTATGTATTAATACTCTGAAGTAAGGAAATTTTGTGTGTATACTTACAGAAAACAAATCAACATAATTTTACATTTCTCCCACTCTCTCTTTCTCCCTCTCACTTCCTCACCCTCCTTTCCCTCCTTTTCTCCACAAATATCTCTTTCTCTACCTCTCTACTTCTCTTTCTCTACCTCTCTTTCTCTCTCTATGTCTCTTCCTTTGCAATATATCTCTCCCTTAGAGCAGAAAACAAGTCAATTTTGATTCACACATTATTGTGTTTCGGCAATGAAAAAAATGATTCCTTAAAGTGCTTTCACTGGACAAATAATGATCAAAGTGCTCTACTAGTCAATTCTCCCATGTCAGCTCCCATACCCAATACATCCTTAATACATCAAATGTACACAGATGCAGACTCTTTGCAGCAAAACTCGGACAGCACAGGGGACAATAAATAAAGAGAGATCGAAGGCTACATCTAGTAGCGGGTCCGGTTTCAGCGCGCACATCGATTTCCAAGAAACGACGCCTGTGTGCGTGGGTGTGCCTGCCAACATGAATAATTTCATGCCCTTATTGCCTAATAGCCTGCTACACATTAACATGAAACAAGCACACAATTCAATGCTGAAACTGAGCTAAGCCCATGACTAATGATGTTTCATCTGTACTACAGGATAATGCCTCTATGCTGTAATCATATGTTACAGTCATATGATTTATTCCTCTTCCCTGTACCTCCAATGTGTTGTGTCCTATGCACCAAATACTGAAACAAAAAAAGTGAACAATATCTGTATTTTGACTACATACAATGTAAATGTACTTGTGGATGTATGTCCAATTTTCCCCTTTAAAAAGCACTCCCTTTTTTTTTAAACTGAAAACAAAGCTGACAGCTGCCATGCCTTATATCCATTTTAAGCCCACGATGTCTTTGATACATTCAGCTTTTCAAAAGAGCATAATTTCTTAAAGGTATTTTATCCCTTTTGAAAACAAACTATTTCTTTAAAACCCCTCCAAAACCACTGAAAAAGCATATACTGTACATTAAGATTGTGAAATGTGAAGCTTAACAGACACATGTAGAGAACTTACTTTTTTTAAGTTTACCTTTTATGCTCAGCTTCTTTTCAAAACCAAAGGTTTCGCATTTTTAGTAAATCTCCTTCTTGCCATAACAATCACAATTTATCAAAAAATTAACAAGAAATCACAATGTGATAAAACTTGCTTGGATTGAGTCACTTTCATTGTGATATAAAAAATGAAGTTAGCAATACAAAGGTAAAAATTAAAAAACAGGATGACCGACAATATTTGATTTGAAATTAGAAATATGACTCCACTAAACGTAAGTTTCTGTTCATATTCGTAGGGGAGTTCTAAGTTTTCTTAAATTGTGCTTTCTTTGATATTCCATGGCATTTATGTTGGCCTGCTAAAGGGGCATACGGCCTTTAAGACGTGCCCAGCGGAAGAGACGGTAGAGCCTTCTTGATGCGTCTGCACCTGGATGGACCCTTGGGACAGTATTACCAGATTGGACAGCACCCGCTCAGAGGCGAGGTCAATACTCGCTTCATCCCTGCACTCAGTTCAGACAAACCAAATCTAAAAACGTATCTCTTCAGACAAACACACAGTAATGTAGTTCTGCTACTATTTCATATCATCAAACATTCTGATCAAAATCGCTTATAAGATTTGTGTTGGGGAATCATGCAAATGGTATTGATATGTTCTTTGAAAGTAGGTTCTCGCATGGTAAAGAAGTATCCTATGAATTTCACAGTATGCTATGTGCCAGTCTTTAAAATGAATAATTGAGTTATTCTTTTGGAATAGCTCTGAGCGAGTGAGAAAAGAGATAATATAGGGTGAAGATGATGAAAATCAGTGCATTCTTTTGGAAGGGATTGGCTCTGAAAAGTGAAACTTGTGATGCTCCATTTAGTGTAATTTTTAATGGATGTGTTTTTTTTCAACTTGTAGTTTTAAACTTGTGGTACATTCCATCTCTAAGTTTGAGGCAGGGAGGTCACTACAAAGATATTTTACGAGTGGTAAAAAAGGGAACAATTTCATGGATCATTACTAACACGTAATGCACACCTGTAAAAAAAGAAAAATAATAAGACGCCTCTAGGCATAGTTCAGTAAATTGTTGTTGCTCGTTGACTAATTGGGTGTGAAGAAAGTAGACCTTGGTTCGGCAATTGTACATGAAGCTGGGATGAATCAATCCTATGTGCAGTCACAGAGTTTACCCTTTTAATCAGCTCTGCAAATGCATAACAACGCCAGTTCCAAAGGTGAGACAAGTATAGCCAGGGCTTGACACAGGGTTTGATCCGATACACAAATCTGGCAAATTAAATGGGCCTTTTACACAAAACCTCTAAAAAAAAAGGACATCCAGACCCCCTTTGAAATAAGTTAGCATCAAGTCCTGGTATATTGAATGTACAGAGCAAAGAGAGACTTGTTTCAAGGATTTTTCATGGAGGGTTCATTTCCAGTTTAAAGGATAGTCCACCCTGAAAGAAAGTTGGTTTCACTAAAAGCAGAAACATGAAAGAAACATATAAGTGAAGGTTTGATGAAAATCCGTCAGAGGATAAGAAAGTTATGATCTTTTAAATGTTTGATATTTTGACATCACATGCGAGGTGGTCTCCCACATGTTGTGTAATAAAAACAAGGTGATTCGTGAACCATGAGTCTTGCCTGATTTCACAATCCATCAAAAGTGCCAAGTTTTTTTTCAAATATATTTTTCAAACCTTTTGACCCCTAGATGACCTTTGACCCCATCAGCCTCATAAAGAGACACATGTGGTATTACCCAAGGATCATTTGTACCAAGTGTGATCACAATTGATGTAGAAATAAAGAAATGAAAGCAAGTCAAATGAAAACTTTGAGAAAAAATGTGCACATGGCCTCATATCATTTGACTTTTTGACCCTTAGATGACCTTTGACTCCATCAGCCTCATGAAGCCACATGTGGTATTAACCAAGGATCATTTGTACCAAGTGTGATCACAATTGGGGCAGAAATAAAGAAATGAGAGCAAGTCAAACAGAAATTTTGAGAAAAATAATGCACATGGCCTCATATCATTTGACCTTTTGACCCCAAGATGACCTTTGACCCCATCATCCTCAAGACCACACATGTGGTATTACCCAAGGATCATTTGTACCACGTGTGATCGCAACTGATGCAGAAATAAAGAAATGAGAGCAAGTTAAAGAAAAACTTTCACATTGTTGTAACAGACCAACAGACCAACAGCCTAACAGACCAACAGACCAACAGACCAACAGGAAAAGTGATCACTAGGTCTCTACCGAACTTCGTTCAGGCTAGACAAATATTAAATGTCCATTTTCTCAAAAGGATATGCATCATTTTAACTGTGCATTTAAAACATCACAAGAAACATGTTTTACCCACAAACCTCTATGAAAAAACATGATTCCTTCTTCAAAAACAGAAAGAAAGCAATCTATAGAATAATACAGCACACACCATCTGGGAGAGCACCTCACACGTGACGTCACAAAACTGTAATTTCAAAAGATCTTAAATTTCTTATCCTTTAATGGATTTTCGTCAAACCTTCACTCATGTCAGTTTCATATTTCTGTTTTTATCAAAGCCAACTTAACTTAAGGGTGGACAATCCCTTTAAGTTCTTAACATTGGCTCTTCTTACACATGACATTGTCAGCACAGACACGCTTTCGCTTTCCACGAAGCGAGTCCCTGCCAATATGCCATCTTGATTTGGGTTTAGCCTGCCCAGCGATGGGTCAACATCGCCGTGCCAACCGGTGGGTCAACATCACCCTGCCCACCTGGGGATGGCTCTGCATGCAGTAGTGATGACTGTGAGGAGGCTGGATGAGGCAGCTGCAATCCCTATTGACTTACCCCAACTCTAACTGGGTTACCAGAGACCAGCGCAGGGACAGACACCATTTATAGCCCAATTACATCTGTAATGTCACCTCCTGCTCTACCATTCAGCTCATATTGTCTCAGATGGAATCTGCGTGTGTACATACACATACACATACACACACACACATGTACACATATGAATACACAAATTAGAAATTGGAAATAGATTTGTTGACCATACATTGCAGTGTACAATTTGCATGAAAGGAATGCGAAAGCACTTTGAAACTAGAGCAATTCTACTGCCACGCAGTCAATAAATATGCCTCCGCCTCTTTGCTAGCTTTATTTCAGAAAAATGCATAGTTTGGTGGGCAATGTACCATTGAATTCCTGCGTGAAATGAAAATATCATTCTGTTTTTCCATGTTTAGCCAAGTTTGGCAATGTTCATTGACCTCTGACCTCTTACTTCTTTGACTTCCAATGTAACCAGTCTGTCTAAATCTACCCATGTATCAAGTTTGTTGAAGATTAGCAAATTTTGGCAAAATTCATTGACCTTTAAGCTCTGAACTTTCAGGGGTTTTATCAAATATGCCATCAGTCTATCTCCATGAGGTGATTCATCTCTGTACCATGTTTGGTTGGAATGCAAATGGATTTGGATTTATTGTGAAAAATATCAATTTTGGGGCAATTTTGGTAAAGTTCATAAATCTTTTACCTCTGACCTTTCAATAGTTTTTCCCAAACTTTCACCAGTCTACATCCATGAAGTGATACATCTCTGTACCATTTTTGGTTTGAACTGAATCATGAGATTTGGATTCAATGTGAAAAATAGCCAATTTTGGCAAAATTCATTGACCTTTGACCTCTGACCTTTGAGAAATATAACCAAAAATGTCATCAGTCAACCCCCAAGAAGTGATCCATCTTCACACCATGTTCGGTTGGTATTGCACCATTGGATTTGGATTTATGTTGAAAAAACATTTTGATTGCAATTTTTCATTGACCTTTGACCTTTGAACATTCAGGAATTTTGCTCAAGTCTAGTCTACCTCCATGAAGTTTAGTTAGAATTGCACCATTGGATTTGGATTTGGGTTTATGGTGAAAAAAAATACATTTTTGCAAAGTTCATTACCCTTTGACCTCTGACCTTCCAGCAATTTCACCAAAAATGTCTCCAGTAGTGATCCATTCTTTTACTTTGTTTGGTTAGAAATGCGACATTAAATTATTTGGATTTATTGTGAAATATATAAAGTTTAGGGCAGTTTTTAGCCAATTTTGGTAAAGTTCATAGACCACTGACCTCTGACCTTTCCGGAATTTTACCAAAAATGTCACCAGTCTATCCCCAAGTAGTGATCCATATGTGTACCATATTTAATGAGAATTGCATCCTTGGATTTGGATTTATTTTGAAAAAGGCAATTTTTTGGCAATTTTTTACAAAGTTCATTGACCTCTGACCTTTCAGGAATTTTACCAAAAATGTCACTAGTCTATTGCCAACTAGTGTTCCATCTTTGTACCATGCTTAATGAGAAATGCTTTCGTGGATTTGGATTTAATGTGAAAAAGGTCAATTTGGGGCAATTTTCACAAAGTTAATTGACCCTGACCTCAATCAGATTTGAACCCAATTTTAATTTTGATTGGTTTTATGCAATACACATATGTACCAAATTTGAGGCAAATCTGGTTAACGTTTCTCAAGATATTGCCTAAACGGATTCGGGACGGACGGACAACCCGTAAACAACATGCCTCTGGCCACTTTTGTGGCGGAGGCATAAAAAAATATTTTTGGAGTTACCATTTGTATAAAATGTGATGTTTTACTGATGCTATTATTTCCTGAGCTTTACTTGAATTTGTATTGAATTTTCCACACATCTTTAATGATTTCAGGACTACTGTCTCTCACTGCTTCAATGTTTTTGGCTGTGCACAAGTTTCTATTACGCTCCTACTCACACGTTAGACATATACTGTATAAGTGGTTTCTTTCGCGGGGGGTTTATTTTCGCGAATTTCACGAATCGGGATGCGTCCGCGAATTTAACATCACGCGAGAAGGTTTTGAGCATTACCACGAATTTATCCACGCTAGAAAATATGTTGAACTCCACGAGCAGAGTTGCGTATGCGGCGCTATAATAGCACACACAACGATACAGCGCGCGCCATGAGTGGAAGAATGTCCAGAATGTAAGTCAAATGAATACGGTCACAGTATTGTAATTCGCACATGATCAGATGCTTAGCCTAGCTTAGTACTGGTTACTTTAGATTTGCCGACCACGAATTTAACATCGCACGAAAATGTCGGGACCCCCGCCGAGCGCAAAAATACTTGCACACGAAAAAAAAACACTTTTACAGTAATCATTTCATTGTTAAAAGTTACCTGTGCTGTATGTTAGATACTAAATCAACAAACTCTTTGAGAAAGAATATAGCGTCATAATAACTGCTAACAGTTCTACATAAAAACAGAGCCAGGTGTATAAGTAACTGTAAGACTACCGGTAATGAAAATGAGCTTCATACCAGAGAAATCATCACAACAATCCGGTGGTAAACATCCCTCCACTCTGACTTCATTGACTAATGACTGCTAAATCCATGTACATAGTGAAAACAAAAAGAACCAGGTGTATAATCACTGTATGACTGATCAATGAGACCTTCAATTCAGACAAACTGTCACCATAATCTGGTTGGAAGCATCCCTCTACATTCGCTACATCATCTAAGTACTTTACGTCATGTGGGTTAATTGACAAATTCCCCCCAATCATCTCCTCCATCTCTGCCCTCGAATCAATCAGCCAATGCCCCTGGCTTTGTTGAATAAAGTAAATCAATCCATCTAACCAGAATGTCCGCCCCCCCCCCCCCCTGCCACTTTCAGCTCACTGGTTCAGTAGATGCTGGGATTGCTGAACTACTGCTCAACTCTATAAGAGTGGATCTAGCCGTGCATTAATATCAGAGGTGGGCCACACTACACGCTGCTATGCTAGTTCCATGAAAAAAGGACATTTATTGATCGCATAAGCCTATGACCACCCCTTTGAAAGTATTCTGCATATAAAATCACCCCTGGTAATGATAGATCAGCCCCTTCCCATCCCCATAACAAGAAATTCAAGATTCAATCTTATTTTTCCACAAAAAACACAACAAAAAAAATACATGCATAAGGTTCAGATTCAATGAAAGTGAGTAACTAACAAGAAATAAAAAACACAATTCATTCATAGAATAATATTTTTTGTGGAGGGGTCCAAAATGAAGCAGGGCTTGTGTACATTGGACCCCGAGTGAAATATAGAGATTATGCAATATATAATATATTCTAAGTAAACATATATGAGAAAAATTACAAACTTTCATTTCTCCATATCCCCCTACTCCACAGCAATTGCATCATCAAAAATTTGCGGTCACATGCGATGTCTTACTCATAATGTCTTACATAATGTGTTATTTGCCAGAATTGCTCTTACATGTTAAGAGCACTTTTCCCTTCTTCAGTTTGTAGTACTTGATCTAAATACTCTCAAAACATACTTGAAACAGACAATAAATCATTCACTTTTTGAGCCTTCAGCTCTATGACTTGCATGGAATACAAAGAGTTGGAATATCAAAGAAGTAAAAGTAAATGAAGTATACAAATCATGTACCACCCATACCCACTCTCCTCACTCTTAAACATCAACAAATGTTACAAAACCAATTCAAAAGCTGTACACCACCTAGAGATTCGTCCATCATTACAACAACCCCTTGAAATTGTTAAACTGCAAAAAAAGAGTAATTTATGCAACTCTGAACCCAGTTTTCAAAATGGTTGCCCAGCAATATTACAAACACTGGAAGATAGAATTAGAAAGAAAGCTACACTGTACATACACACTCACAAGCACACACATACTTATTTGAATACAAAGAATAATGCAATAGAATAATTTTGATGCAATTGACAATTGAATTGTGAAGATTACTTCATCGGTGACGTACGTGCCAATTTTTGTCGCAATCGTGCGATCAACGGTCGAGATCTTGGGGGAGGGGGCTGTTTTTGCCCCCCCCCCCTGGGCTATGCGATTAGGGTTAGGGTTAAAAGAGATAAAAAAAATCAATATTTATAATTTTTTTCCACAACCTTACTACGCTGTTCGTAATCTTCACCACAATTTTTGGAATTGTAGTTCCAAGTATTGTTTTCTGAATTTCTTATGTATTTCTTTTTTTTTACTTTATGTTTTTCATTGTTTTTTCGATGGAAATCATTGGCAACACTATTTCAGTCCTAAATAACATGAAATATATTGTTTTTCAAGGGTAAAAATACAAATAATGATACATAAATGAATTTTGGCTAGATACAGAATTTGCATTGGATTTGTACATGAAATCACATTTTTGAGCAATTTTTGGTCTGACATGCACGTACAAAATGTTACATAACTTCAGAACCGCGTACCCCCGCGTCGCAAATTTGGTCTTAAAAGCTGCGTGAGACTTAAAGGAAAAAAGCAATAAAACGCTGCGGCGTGATCTTTTCGCATTATAAATTTATCACGAAAATATCGAGGGGGGCTGTTTCCCCCCCCCCCCCCCCCCCCCGGCTAGATAGAGTTAAAATAACATTTTTTTTAAATCTTACATCGTTCATCAATTATCATCAATTATTGAATATAGTATAAACTAATTAAATCAAGCCAGAAATGATTCTAAAATCTTTAAAACATACCACTCAATATCCAAGAGGTACTTTCTATATGAAATGAGACAAAAATGAATAATTTGAGATTTAGCCAGTATGAATGGCTAGCAATTCAAATGGGTATCTGATTGCTTCATGATGGCACTAAGGATATTACAACAAGTATTCCAACTATAAGAAGGCATACTTCTCAGTGTTCCAAGGAAACAAGCCAATAATTAATTCCAAGTTAATCCTTGGCTCTGGAGGAAAGCCATACAAGAATTACCTTTCACAAAAATTGAACATCTCATTTACATACACCCACACAAACATCCATACACGTACACGCATCCATGTCACACAAATATAACGTCATATGAGAATCTGCTTCATGTTTTTCTATCAAAATCTGGCACTCAAGGCTATTTAGCCCCCGCAAAGCAAAAACAGCGCTGTTACAAATAAACAAAGAGCCTCTGTGAAAAATGGTTACACCTTGTAGGGTAGGATGCAAAACATGCACTGGCTATAATTATATTGACAGTGTTTCCCATAAGCCCCGTTTATATACCACTATTATTACTGATGCACATTGATAAGCAAGTTCCCAGCAAGCCGCAAAAGCACCGTTCATAATTCATATACACCCCAAAAACCGTAATTTTGCGGTGTTTTGGACAACTGGACTCTCTCCAAACCGATGGTGACATGTTCCGCTCAGCCATACGAGCGGTGGGATTAGGGACCCACATGACAGAGCGCTCTGCACAAGGCGCGGACGCAGTTTATAAGATTCGCTTACCTCTATATTGCGGTATTATTACTAGGTCTCGATCTGCGAAATAGCCACAAAATAATTAAGAGAAAAAAAGGAGGAAGCAAATACCGCATTATACAAGTGATTCACGTTCATATACGCAGCTATCAATAATGCATTGGCAATATTGCAGCAACTGTTGCACCTTCTTTGTGGATAGGTGGAGTATATGAACAGGGTTATAGAGTCATGGAGACGGAATACGGCATGTGAAGACGCTAAAAATACATAGTCTACCAACTCCAGAAGTAAAAGCCAACAGGATTATCTGGATTCAGTCTAAAGGAGTGAGAGATAGAGTTGCGATGGCATTTATGGGATTTCAAAGGCGTAATGAACTTATCAAATCGGAGCAATTTTGATGCCCAATGACAGCTCATCAGCAGAGGGCAGTACTTATCTTGTAGGATCATGCCTTTTCTGCATTCATTATTAAGAGACACAAGTGAAAGTGTTTAATCCTGCATGCTCTTTATACCAGGTGACCGAGTTTCTCCGTGAGCTGCCGATTGTTTATTCCTTTCATAATCCTACAGAATAAGAGCAAAGTATCTAGACTAATACAGCTTGTTTTCTATGTTTCAACACTGATGACCTAACATAACAAAGTCCTCTTAGCAATGCTACAGGTTTAATAACAACAAGATTCTAAAAATATACCTCTTTCCAAACGCATGCAATCTAAGTCTGATGGATTAGGTTAAGCCAAACTGAATAATGTGAACTTCAAAGACAATTTCTAGTGCATTATTGCCCGTGCATTATAAAATGATGAATTAAATTCAATGAAAATGTGACAGATATTCAGAGTTTGGCAGGAGAGGGTAGTATACTGTAAATCTTTTAAAGGACTTACTAAATTAGAAAAATAAGTTCCCACTAATCTATGTAAAATTATCCACTAAAAACAAATTTCACATTCGTTTGCTGCAATAAAGTCTCATCTTAACGAAAATTTGAAAAAATGCACGCCTCCAGTGACGTAAATGACGTTTTCAAATGGATCTACTTCAAAACTTATTTTGTTTTCAAAGTTCACTACATCAGGAATTATGCAGGAACTATAAGGCTACCATTTTACCACCTTTACTTCTTTCTGTGACGTCTCTGTTAATGAGTATATGAACAGCACATAAAATGGTAAATGTCGGACAACAGATAACTAAAATTCAATTATATGGGAAACTCTTAGTTATTACCATTTGTTTCATTTTTTTTCAGTTGGATGTTGATAAGTCTGGGATTTGAGATCTTAGAAACTGATAACATACCATACCCCTGTCTATGTAAATCAAATGACAAAAGTAAGTGTAACGTCAGTTACGTAACGTCAGTTACCAACATGGTCATGAAAAAAAAAATCATAGCCCTCAAAATACAATAACAAATCATTTAATATTTTGACATATCTTAACCTAGTAATAAAGGTATATCAACACATTGAACTCATCATTCTATCTAATCAGGGACATGATGTATTTCAATTTTACTGAACACCCTAAAATTGCATGTCCTTTTCGTGTAATGTCAGTTACCGACACATTTTTGCTTACTGAAATGTAACAAATGCAGTTGTATTGAAAATCTTAATATCAATTTATACACCAGGGTTAACTTTATTGACTGTCTCAATAACAAACTCCAGTTATTTGTAGCAAGAGAGATACACACATTGAAAGGTGTGTAAAATTGTGCCATGTAACGTCAGTTACCGTGAAAATCCCCATATATGTATCATGTACAAAGTTCAATGCAAACCACACTACTGAACTATTCATGCACAAAGGCATACCTTACTGGTCTCACACCTCATAAATATTTCCAGGAGCATCTTACAATGTTGACATTCCATGGATGGCCCTATGACGGAATGCAACATCATCTTGGCCCACGGGACTCGTTCCAACACCATGGGTTCTTTCATTTGAATTATTCAGACAGCACAGTTCGCACTCAACCACTCAACCCTAAAACTTCAAGACTCATGAATAGCAAAGTGTCAATGAGTAAGTCTGTGTGATCTCACTCTCTTCATCATTCTTTTCAAATCCTAAGAAATCATTTCTTGGGAAGAAATTTTTTGCATAGTGATAATTTGTCACTAGAGGGCAGCAGTCATTCTGAAGACAGCAGCTACTTTGGCATCGTCCTCATTCAATAATCAATTATAGCTTTGAATTTCAGTCAGAACTTTTCCTTCAAAAATGTCCATCCACCTTTGTTTATATGCATCTTTTTGTATCCTACTGTGTAACTTGATGCGTACTTCTCTTTTGTAGCTATTCATATTCACTTGTTTACAATATATGTCATCATGCATGCATGGTTACAGAGAATAATTTCAATTCAATTCAATGTACATGTACTTCACTTCAAAAATTGGTCCAATCAGAAAGTAGACTTACTTCTTGCACAGGTTGAGAACAGTGGTCTCCTCGACAGGAAGCACAAATGCCTTCTGGGTATCTGGACCATTGTCCTTGTAGTACTCAAGGGCGTTCCTAAAGCAGGGGGACAAATAACCTGAAGCAGTGTGATGGTGTTCACCAAAAGAATATACTTCCTACTAAATTAAGAAGGCGTTGGTTGAAGTTGATGACACTTATTTTTCAATTCAAATTCAAATAACTGAAACATTTTCATAATATAGGTAAATGACTCTTAAGCAACTTTATTTATGATTAATGGGTTGATCAGATCAGTCCAACAACTCTATGTCTGACCCAGGACCCAGTCATGGAATTTGTGCAAGTAGGTGATGTCACATTTCCAGTTGGAGATGGCCTTACAAGGATAGTTCACCCTGAAATTATTTTTGCTTCAATAAAAGCAGACATATTAAAGAAACATATCACTGAAGGTTTGATGAAAATCCGACAAAGGATAAGAAAGTTAAGATCTTTTAAACTTTTTATTTTGTGACGTCCCGTGTGAGGTGCTCTCCCAATTATGTTATGTACAAAATAATTCCATAAAGTGCATTTTTTCTTTTTTTGACCACGGAATGATTTTGTTTTCGTATAGGTATGTGTGTAAAAACATAATTTTTATAATGCACAAGTAGAAGGATGCACAGCTTTTAGAAAAAAAAAGCAATTTAAAAAAAAAAAATTGTACACAACATATGGGAGAGCACCTCGCATGGGACATCACAAAATCAAAATTCTAAGAGATCATAACTTTCTTATCCTTCAACATATTTTCATCAAATCTTCACTAATATATTTCTCTTATGTGTTCCCTTTAATTGAAACTATCCCTTTAAGATCCTTTAACCCATTGCTCACCTGATGAGGGTGTGGATGTTATTGGTTGGCAGCCTCAGGGACTCAGAGGCTAACATGGCCACCTCCAGGACACAGTGAAGGCTGCGCAGCCTGGTCACTAGGTCACCCATGGTCAAGAGGTCAACCGCAGGTACAAACCAGCCTAGGGAGTGCAGCGTCGTCAGGTTCTGAGCTGGAATGGTCAAAACATACAGTAGGATTTCTTGAATTAGAGATATGGACATGGAAAGATATGTTCATAAATATTTTCTATACATGTACCTCACCAACAACCTCCAAGGTATGAATTCAAAAGTAGTTAGAAAATTTGGTATATACTTCTGTGTTCTCCATTTCTTCTGAGAAATCAGCAAGATTCCTGATCTTATGTGAGATCTGAGCCCTGTCTCATAAAGAATTACGATTGATCCTAACTTGACTAGCGGTTGATATCAATGGTAACTCTGTGCATTAGAGATCAAATTGAGATCAATCGCAACTCTTTATTCGAAGGGGCCCAGAATGTGCAACAGATGACAGACTGCAGCATGACATTGTTTGTATCGATTCTCTTAGCCTGTGGGCCAACAGCTTGTGGAAGTTGCCGAGCTGTAGAACTGACCTAGAAAGAAGTTGGTGTAGTCGCGCTGAAGCTTGTCAATGGCAATCTCCACCAGCAGCAGCATGGGGGCACTCTCCAGGTCTAAGATGTGGGCTGGGTTCTGGTACAGGGTCCGGATCTCCTTGGCTAGGGTGGTCTTGTTACTGCTGTGCACCTGCAGAGATAAGGGGAGGGGGAGGGCTTTGGACTAGTCATGTGGCTTACGGATTCCTGTTACCTGAGAGATGACTGACACTATGTGTGAAATTTCTTCCAAAGAAGACCCTGCATTTCAGGCTCACTCCTGTTACAGTCATGGTGTGAATGGGTTTCGTTTTAAAATCAGTGCTTAAAGCAGACTGGTCAACAAAATTCCATAGAGAATAACACATATTTTACATAGTATACAGAATGGCTTCACACTAGCAGGCACCTGATACAGGTTACGATCTTACATTGGTAAGAACTACATGTTTTGCGTATGTATATATGTTCGCGGAGGTGATCTGCCGAGTCTCAAAATGAAGTTGATTAAAGAAGGTATGACTTAATTCGACATGTATGGAAATTGTGCTTGTATAGCGTTGAAAGGTAAAGAACTCCAAAGCTACCCGTAACAGCGCCCGATTCCACATAGGCACCAAGTTAGAAATCTAGACCCCTATAATCTAGAAAATCAAACAGGGGCCCTATACACAAAAATGCCTTAAAATCATGGACCCCCTTCCAAAAAAATTAGTGATGAGCCTTGTATACAGTCATGATTGACCTTAATAGAGTCACTATAAAGTCTCACCATGGGTTGGATCTGGCCCCTGTTGAGCGCATTGATGACCAGGGAGAAAGCAGTGATGACGTCATCGTAGCATGAGGCGTGATCCCGCAGCAGGTTCCAGAGGCGCTCAGTGAAGTCTAGGTCGCTGCGCTCAAACGACCGCTTCCAGCACAGCTGCGTGTCAAACTCCTCCTCATTCTCCTCCTTGGCCTTCGTCTAGAGAAAATATTAGTTAAGTCTTTATTAGTTTAGGTGGCAATCGAAGATGAATTACTGATACTGGTAGATTCCTACTTCACAAACCTTCCAACGTGGAGTATTCACAACAACACTTACACCAAAATAGGTAACTACATTCATTTCAAACTTCAATGCTTCATATGATGGAATTTAACAGTAACATTTTTCACCTTGACCTTGTTCTGACCATGACTCATAAATCTGGACTAGTTGAATGCACAAAATAATACCAGTAATCAGTTCAACTTTCTCAATACCAAGACCTAATGGTGCAGGCCATCCAGTTCTTACACACTTTTGCAACGGTGGAAATGAAAGGGTGCTAGTGCTGACCTGATAAGTGGGTCCCTCTTTAATCTCAGCTAGGAAGCCCTGGATGACTTCTGTGATGGTCTTCTCCTTCTTCATCACCACCCAGGACACTTCTCCTGTCACCAAGCTGTCCGCATAGCTCTACAACAAGACATTTAAGAAGCAGACTGTAGTCATTGTTTTCCTCAAAGCCTCAGAGGTACAGTGAAGCCAAAGATAAATTTCTCATCTGACACTGATTATAATGCATTGAAATTGAATATAGTCAATCACTGTGCAAATGGATAGAGCTGATTGCATTTGATGCAATTCATTGCACTAAACTGCAATAGATTGCAATCAGGCTGGAAACTTGGTCACTGGTTCCATTTTATTATCAAAGTTAAAAAACAGATTTATAAAAATGGAGAAAAAAAAAAACAGTATCGTCACTACTCACTATATAAACTTGAATGTCTAGTGATTTGGAAGTAAGTTTCTCTACTCTGTATATTGCAACAAGCCTTGAAATACTGTAAAGAGAGGAAGAGCAATGATCATCACATGGAGTTGAGACATCTTGCTGATTCAGCACTCGTCACATTGTGGCCATGTTAACTCTTCATGTGCAATTCATGACTTTTGGCACAAGAGTTACGCTCAGTTATAGAGCGTGATTTTTGCCTGGTATGTAATGGGTTAAACAATATACATGGTCCAATTGATGCTTCCGTACCTGGTGCCTGTCATCTTTGTGAATATGTACCTGTCCTCTCTGATCGTTTCCTGGCTTACTACTGAGAGGGTTAATAGTTTTAATTACAAAAAAAAGTAAATTTTAAGCTTCTATGTACATAGAAAGTGACAGCACACTTTGAAAAAGAAATTAAATATCTTACCACTGCTGTGGACAATTCTTTGTACACCATCAATGGTGCATTCCGTCTGTCACCATAAACAGCACAAATATGCTGTAAGAATAGAAACATAGAAATATCATCAATAAGCATCCATGCAGGATAACAAATAGCAAATCAATTTACTTTTTAAAATAGATATATTTGACTGCACATAGTCAAGAATTATGACTAAACGTGGATGGCAGTTAAATCTGAAATAATAATCTGTGCTCATAGCAAGACGCTTTTCATGATTGTTGCTAAGAAAAGAAAATGCAAGTACATATATAATCTTGTTTGATTTTTTATAGAATTTTAAAAAGGAAATTGGCCTCTATGGGAAAATATGTATTCTCAAAATGGTGTATATGTTTTCTCCACTGTATGATCTATGCTTTGAATAGCAGTGATTTAAAACCATTGACCTTTTGACCTCAGATTTAACTCAAAATGCAATCAGCTGCTCCCCCCATGGCCGTCCGTCTTTGTGCCAGTGTCGCTGAGATTCACTCCATGGAGTTCAATTCATGACATGACAACACAAACACATATTGGGGTAATTATAGCAAGGTTTGATGACTCCATCTTTACGATATACAGCAAGGAAGGATGCAACCCAAGAGATAAAGAGATGAAGTTTATTTACCACTTTGCAGGAGGGATTCGCTGGGCTCTCCAGAATTTTCCTGACCTGGTTCCATGAGCATTCCACAGTAACGTAGGATGACTCTGTTGACTCCGCTAGCGTGAGGTCGGCTGACTTGGCACTCAGTACCTCATACTGTGCAAACACTTGGTTCGTTATATGCTGATAGTGAGAAAGAGATAGAAAGAAGGGAGAGAGAGAGAGAGAGAGAGAGGGAGAGAGAGAGAGAGAGAGAGAGAGGGGGGGGGGGGGGGGGAGAGGGAGAGAGAGAGGGAGAGGGAGATATATATATATATATATTGAAAGGTAGAGATAAAATATCTGGTCAACCTGCATTCTTAAATGGGCTTTTTTAACCCTAGTCTAAGCTAGGTCATGGAAAAAGATATTTATCCATCTTCATATATTCTTCCCTTTCCCCTTCCACTAACAAATGACAGAGAAATCTGAAGATAACTATTGCCAGGGGGACACATATTACCATGCCAAAATTGTTTTGTTTTTATAAAATAAAATGATAGTCAAGTGATACCAATTCTTCTCATAATAATAATTATCTAATGATAAAATAACATGGTTACCATTGATGGTGCATCATCATAATTTTCCAGGAGAACTTGCTGTAGACTGGGCAGATCAGATTTCTTCAAGATGGGGCCTGTAACACACATTCCAGCAAAACAACATCTGTCACAAATGAAAAGCTCCTCATAGAAAATAGTGCTCAGTCACACTGCAGTCAATTTGAAGATAACAATCAGATGTACCGTTTATGTGTGATAGTTGATGCCAGAATTTACTTCAGTTGGTAGCAATAGCATTGCAATACTGTAAGCTATGACATACTAAACAAGGTAGCTCTTAAAGTAAATTCAGTTCCTCGAAGTCAATAAGGCACCTTGTCAAAAGTCTGTGCACCGGCGACGCCGCGTATTCAGCGGGAACGCCGAATAGCGTTCCTTTGCTATTATTCTCTACCACGCGTGAGTGCCCTTTCAATTCACGCCGCGAGCGTCCACTTTTGCGGGAAAGCCGCACGCGTTCCTTTTAATCTTTTTGAGACAAGCATGACCAACTGTTTGATATTTCTGTTTTTTGCAAGAGCGCCATCTATGTTCACAACGCTGGGTTCACGGCGATTATGCCTATCATTGAACTACGTAGGCCTCTCTCCAATCTTCAGCGACATGTAGGCCTACTTATAATTTTCAAAGTCCCGCTTCAACAAATATCTCTAATCTCTGCTTGCAGGTTTCGGTAATAATAAGTTCCGTTGAATTCCAATTGTTTCCTGGAATATACTTTACCACAAACATGTTGTTTCAAGTTAAAGGATATATACCTACTGTTCTAGAAATGTTGATTAAAAAAACAAATAATGTTCTCGCTGATAAGAATATTTTAAACAAATCAGACTGAGTCCAATTTCTTTCTTTCTTTTATATAAAACTAGGATAAGAAAATGAAACAAATAAATGTTAAAATACATTCGCATTCGAAAATGAAATCTATTCATTTTAATCGTGACTGAACAGATTTCATTTCCCATGGGGACAATAATATTAATAAAAAAAAGCCTGTTCAATAGTGTAAAGCAGTGATTCGACAAAGCTAAATTAGAAGGCGAATTTCTCTGAAATAGAAATATTAACTTCAGGCGTACTTTTTATCCCCGAATTCACTACTTCGGACTTTTTTCCGAAGGCCCCCATGTCTACATACTGTATGATGTAAAGTACTACTTTTGCTACAATTTCAATAAACTTGACCTCCCGAGCGAGAAGCCTTTTTTTTCGTCACAATAGAGTTGCCCGCGACTCAGTAGAGCTTGCGACTTACTAGGACACAAAAATCAATAAAATACAGGAAATGACAAGATACACTGGATCAACAAGGATGTCACTTTGAATGGGCGTGTCGGGCCCATACATTGTGTATGTCTCATAGGTCTATAGACACTTTCGCCGTGTAGAGATTTTTTGTATTATGTAGGCCTACTATAAAGAGCTACAAGAATGAAAGAGCATAGAGCAAATAGAACGACATGATATAGATAATGAATTCATACTGGTATTATTCTGTGTATTGAGAGCATATAAATGAAGATATTACATGGTAATGGAAATGAAAACATAAAATGAATAACAGTTAAATGGAGCGCCATCATCTGCTCCCCCAAACTGTTAAGGCTTTGTGTAGTTTCGTATTTACAAATAATCTAAAATCGAAAGAAGGGGGGGAAATAGCAATGATAAGTGATCTTTCGGGTTGGAATAGACGCCCCTTTAGATAAATGACGCTTTATTGTAATTATTTTTATTTTTATTATCATTATCCTCATCATTACCACCATATGGCCATCATCACCATGTTTTTATTCAGTAAACTTTGTTGTTTGTTGTTGGTAGTGGTTAATGGTACATCGACAAAATAGGCCTATGTGTCCTGTCCATGGGTGTCGATCGGTGTCCACGGATTGGGGGGAGGGGGGGGGGGGGGGGGGGGAGACTGACACGAATATTGTTCTCTGTGATGGATTTTTTTTCTTATAGTTTTCAGGGGAGGGGCAAAATTATTTTTAAAAAGATGCGAGTGAGCAAAGCGAGCGCGCAAAAAAGACCCTTTTTCTTTCTTCCTTATTTCCTTTTCTCCTTCTTTCTTGGGCGTGAATCCATGGCCTCCAAGCCCCATGTCCCTATGCAAGTGGGAAGGTTGGGGGGGGGGGGGGGCAGAGCAGTCCTTAGACCGAAGTTTTAACTCTTAACCCGCCGCTGTCGCATTTTTGCAACTAAGGGGTAACGTGCCGCTGTCGCAAATGTGCGACTCAACTATAAATTTTTTACCACTGTTTTTCAAACGGACATATTTTTTTTTTGACAAACTACACCATATATCAATCTAAAATTTACACGATCTGAAAGGGAAAACATTGGGCTTTCCAAAAATGAAATAAAACATACATCGTGTCATTTGAAATTTTGGAGTATTTTGCAAATAATTGCAAGACTTGACATATAATTCTTATCAAGAAAAATGTCCAGTCATGAGCGGAGCGGACTGTGTGCACTCATCTGAAAAGCTATGTGTAATCGAGATTCTCTGGGCTGATTGGCTGATGGATCTCGGACAAACTAGCGGCAGAATCAAACGGTTTCGAAGCCTTTTGACGGATAATAAGACCCTCTTGCTTTTGCCTATTTCTGGATGAGGCGCTCTGCAAACGTTACGTAATCATCGTTATTGTTAGCGTTTGTCCTACCTACTACACAATACTACACGCATGCCCGCCATTGCCATTCATTTTCAAGGTCGGATTATGAAGTGAATGGGTGATCGAAAATGTCTATAGACTCTATAGTTCAGCGTGCAAACTAAATGTAACATGAAGAAAAAAGACCTACCCAGAATAAGCGCGCATTGTCAGTTATTTTTGGCTATCCGTCTGGTTCCTTTTCTAATAATTGAACGATTTTTTTTTTAATGTGTGATGATGAATTGTGTCTTTCAAAAATATCTCCATACTGACCACCATTTGAAAATAATATGTAGTTTTGAAGGCTACGTACAGTATCCACTATCAAACAGTTATTTATCTAACATTATATCGACCGAACGAGCAACTACGGCCAAATTTAACTTGATGCTCGCCTTTAGAAATGATCACCAATGCGACAAATAATAACATATGCATATTTCATATTTATCTATCTATGCTTCTATTTATCTATCTATCTATCCATCTGACTATCGATCTATCTATAACCTATCTATCTCTCTGTCGGCCTATCTATTTATATATCTATATATCTAACAAACTACCTATCTCTTCATATAGTTGTATATTCATTAATAGCGTCTATCTCAATCAATCTATCTATCTATCTATCTATCTATCTATCTATCAATTTCTATCTCTCTATTTAGGTATATATATCTCTGTCTGTCTATCTATTTATATATCTATATATCTATCAAACTATCTATCTCTCGATAAATTTGTAAATTTATCTCATTAAATTTATCATCTTCATGTATATCTCTCCATCTATCTCTCCAGCGGCAGCAGAAATTATGTTACGTTAACACATTCATTTTAGGAAATATCGCCGTGATAAAACTGAACTCGATATCAAACAGTATCACCAAAAAAATATACGACTCTGATTCAGATAGCCTTTGGATAAGGCCTCGCGCTAGGTACTCGATTTTTCAGATATTTTTGAATGCTTTATAATGACTTTACAATAAAATATACTTATTTCTTAGTACAATATTTTTACGGAATAATATCTTGTGTGATTCGTGTTTATTTCTCCTCCTGTTTGACCGCAAATCACGAATTCCCGATCAATTGAATCGAGAGAGTTATGAGGTTGGAGCATTCAAACAACTATACTGAACTATTTCAGAATTGTATAACTACTAAACTTTAGTGTTTCAAAGCGAACTACTAAGTAAATACTGTAAGACAATGAAGAGTAAAAACTGATATCCCCGTCCAATCCGCCGCGCCAAAACAAAAAGGAAGATCTCGAAAAATAGTTTGCGCGATGACTGCCATAGAATACGAAAGGGTATAGTCTAGATAACCACATACTAGTACAGCATTAAAATGTTACACGGGTAGAAGCAGTTGAAGAATCTATACAGCATAACCATCACAGGTACAGGCCGGCATTGTGAAATGATAACAAAAATAATAAGGAGTTTTGACATCCCTCTGCATTTTATAAAAAAACAAATTCGATCTCACAATTTGTTTTAGGGATAGGTTCGTTTTTTCGTTTCAATTTTTCGCTTCTTTATTTTCCTCCAAATCAACAAAATATCATCAGGTACAACACACACACACACACACAATTTTCATTGTTTTGAGAATATTACTTTTCGAGGAAAGGGGTGGGGGTTGTCGGGGTTCTCGCGGCACTCCCTTAGAAAACTAAAGAGGGGAAGGGGGTAGCGCAATCCCCCTTAGAAAACTAAAGAGGCTGAACTAGTAAAAGTGCCAATAGTCTTGTTACTTGCGTCTCCTCCTACGTTTTGGGAACTGTTCTAAGTATCATAAGTTTTGTTATCATTTCTCATCATTAAAGGATCATGCGTTCATCATCGTTTCGTCTGCGAAATCGTTCGTTATGAAAGCGATGCATTTTATTCTTCAATCTTTTCTTTTAAGTACATGCATCGGTTGCCAGGTTTAAAAAATGATACAATGATCTGCCCAGCTTGAATTTTTCAAAAGCACGGATTTCCTGTCTTTTCATTGCAGATGAAAAGAAAGCCCTATATCGATTAAGCGCCAACTAATAATCCTCCACTATATTCAATGGAGCTTCAATCCCGGATTCTACCTCAATAATAGACCGGCCCGATAACCTGTATACGCATGAATGACTTGGTGGATACCACGAACGAGACGGCTTACAACATTGTAAGCTATTCAATTTCGGGCCATGTACTGTGTATAACAGCGATCAATCGATAGCGCGCGTGAGTGCTGCATATTATGCACAAAAGCAATAATGTATAGAGCGAGTTCGGAATTCGCTGCTTCTAAAGGAATTATATTCGGCGCAGACAGATCCAGGAAAGGGAATCTAAAGTCTCACAAAATATCGTAAACTGACTTGTTTGTGTTTGTATACGAATATCCACATCGGAATCAACATAAAGTGGAAATTTATGTTATGCTCTGTAAAAATAAACTTTTGCGAAAAGAAAAGTTTGTAAATGAAATAAATATGTACGTTTACGCCCGTAATGCAGTTTCGATACCAGCCTCTGTGTAATATAAAATGCTTTCACTGATAAATCTGGCTTCATGACAAACGCTTTTTACACAGACGCACTCGCGATATACAGACAGTAAAATGAACGACATATGGGCAGCAATAGTTCTCCCTGATCAATATCCCTAAAGGGACTGGTTTAGACAAATTTTCATTACGTTATTCAGGGCCGTCACCAGCTTTTTCCTAGGGGGGGTGTTTTTCATGAAAAAAAAACACAAAAACACAAAAAACAACGTATGAATATGGATCTACTAATACCGATAGTATTTCGCCTAGATCTTTTTCAAAAGAGCCCTCAAGTATCCCTACCCCCTCCCCTCTGATTTTGTTTTCTTTTTTTATTATTCATTTATTTATTTATTATTATTCATTTATTTATTTATTATTATTATTTTTTTTTTTTTTTGGTCCTTAAGGGGGGTGCGTTCGCACCCTCCGCACCCCCCTGGCGACGGCCATGTTATTCACTATAAAACTATACTTCCGTCACTTGAACATAACTTGCCCGCGCGGAAGGGCCTTTCCGGAAGTTTAGTGCAGAGGGCGGGAAACGCCATGGTATAATAGTATCCACCGAATTCGACCAGTGAACTCGACACATGAGTACACGCGCATGCAAATTGGCAGTGCTACATGTACATGCTGTATGCATCAGTGAACGCTAACGCCACGTTATTCTGTGTACACTTCCGGGTTGATATTTCCATAACGTCTCATTCTCTACGATATTTAACTGAAATTGGCGTTGCACTAGCAAAAATAAACATTTAATCGTAATAAGAATCTAATTTAATGATATTTCCCGTCAATGTAATTGTTACACTAACTAGTATCACATTCGTTATTGTAACATTAATCTCAATAGATCTCGATGCAAACGTATGTTAATTTAGATATCATTAATTTGCCTGATTGCAATCTTTCTTTCTCTTTGCTTTCTACATTCTATTATATAAAAAAAAAATGATCGTTCCAGAAGGTTTCTTTCACCACATGAAAGTTGTGTATTGTCTTACTTTCAGAGATTTCTTAATCATTACAGTGAATGAATATCGATTGACAATGCATAACGTTGATAAGTTGTCATATATTCGAAGTTACTATTGTATACTTTAAAAGAAACAACAACTTAACATTAACAATGATTTTGAAATGATTCAACACAATGTACTTGATGCTTCTAGCAATTCTACTGCAACTAATACACTACGACATAACAACAACAACAACACTAAAATCAACCACACTTGTGACAATAAATTATGGGCACTTCAATGGAAACGTTCTGATTATAATAAGAATTATATATAAATATATATATAGAGAGAGAAAGGTCGACCATTTTCGTTTAGTATTTAAAGTACATGCTTAATCGTGGTTCAACCAATGCGTTACTAATGGTTTCACAATCGTATCATTATACATGATCACGACTGGTATCGGAATAACTCCTCGTCCTTCGATGAGTGTTCATGCTAGGCAAATCCCGCAATGTTGTCAATAACATTTGTATTGTGTCATTATACATGATCACGACTGGTATCGGAATAACTCCTCGTGCTTCGATGAGTGTTCATGCTAGGCAAATCCCGCAATGTTGTCAATAACATTTGTATTGTGTCATAGCTGTATGGGCAATTTTTCACTTTTTGGTGTTGATATCACTAGTATCAATAATGTGCTGAAAAGATTTGCTAAATATACGGTTAAACCGAAAGGTCAAGGCATGAATATCAAATTGTTTAATCTTATTTTTTCATGAATGAAAATAAGACTTTCGTGAATTCAAATAAGAGTTCTTTATTATTTATCCGTCCGTTCTTGTTTGTACCAGCCATGCACGGTACACTTGAAGGTTGCCGTTGTCTGTGCATTCCGTGTCGTATTCTCAGTTACGCGCCCTAAACTTAGTTGGCCCCTTGCGGAATTGCCGTATTTTATTCCTAATTTTATTATTCATGGTGAGTATAATAAACGGCAAATCCGGCTAGAAGCGCTGCACATTCATTGGTGATTATCTCCAAAGAGATGAGTAGGCCTATCGCCCTATTTTCAACATGCACAAAGAGTTAGCGCATACTCCGGAATACTCCCCAGTTGGACTTCGTGGTCATTGTCTGGTCATCGGGTAAGATGCAGGATGCGATAGCGTTAATGATCTCTCTGATTTACAAAAGAGTCCCCTTCCTACTGAATAGACTGCGCATTGTAAGTGTTACATCTAAGAGCCCCGAAGGTGACGTCATGCGCATGGTTGAGTAACTTTCTTTTTCTTTCATATTTCAGGCTCATGTAATCAGGCAACTACAAGTAGCGTCTCAACGCACTATTTTTGCCATCCTTTTTTGTTCAATTCAAGAGGGGGTGAGAGAAAAATGCATAATCTATGTTTTGGTACTCTGCACAATGAAAAGAGTGCAGTACATGCTGTTAATTTTGCATGACTAGTTTTGTGTGAAGGGCTGATATACGATGGATCGACTTTATTATTATTATTATCTGTTAATTTTACGATACAACCGTAGTTTTCTTTCAAGGGCGAGTCTGGATATATTTACAGCCACGACCATGCAATCAGCAGTAATTTGTTATAAAAAAAAAGGGTGCGTGCTTTCTGATAGCCTCGTTGTGATGAGGTAGGCATAACCGTTTCTTAAAGGAAGGTTTGGGATTATTTATACACCACGATGTAGTCAGGATAGATCACCAGCTCAATTATACATAATGCATTACGGGCTTAAAGAATTAGGGTAAACCAAACGCTTAAAACGTCAAAACATGCTTTACTATTAGCTACGATTGAATGCCTGTTCCATAAGGCGGACCTGGTTCTTTTAATAATTGCGATAACCCGACAGTACATTTATTTCATAGGCGGGTATGGTTTAATTAGGCCTGTCAATATTACGATAAACTAGTATTTTCTTTAAAAGGGCGATGGACTGCATACACGTTTCAAATGCCACTCCATTTTTGCCAATATTTTTGCCATCCTTTTTGTTAAATTCAAGTGGGGGAGAGAAAATAGATGGTATAATCTTTGTTTTGGTACTCGCCACAATGCAATGTGGGTAGGACGTATGCATTACATGTACCATTTGTAGGGCGGAGATACGATGGATCGGCTTTGCCAATTGTGACGATAAACTGGTATAGTTGCTTTCAAGGGAGGGTCTGTGATCTAGTTACAATACATGGGCAGTTTAAGGTGGGCTTCGCTGATAGTTACGATAGTAGTTTATTTAAAGGACGAGCCTGGCTTTATAAGCTGGGATTGGTTATCGGTTTCAAAAGACGAACCTGGCTTAAAAGTTAGATAAGCTGGTTGTTGTTTTTTTCACGGACGGGTCAGGAATTATCAGTAGTTACGATTTTTTTTGTTTAACCCCGTCAGTACCAAGCAGTGGTAATCCCATGTCAATTACAACACAGTGTATCGCTTATGGGACTGAAAGGGTAATAGGTCGGGTTGAGCTTTAATATAATGCTTAAGATAAATCCATATTTCCTAAAAACTGATGCGGGTTTTGCCACATAGTTAAGATATTTCTAGTGTTTAAATGTCAGGCCTTGTTTTATTATATAGCTATTGGATTGATTGCCGTTTTTAAAAGACGGGCCTGGCTTTATCGATAATTACGATGGACTCGTAGTTTATTTCAAGGCCGGTCGCGAATTAGTAATAGTTACAATAAAACAATCAGTTTATTAACAATGACGCGGTTCTGTATATAGTTCCGAAAACGGGTAGATTATCCAACGGGTGGGCCTGCGTTTTGAAGATCTACGATTGCTTACGGTCTCAAAACACGAGCCTGGCTTTATCAATAGTTATGAAAACTGGTATAGTTTCTTCAAAGAGAGTGTTTGGGGTTATTTCATGGTATGACAGTTTTCTTAAAGGACGGGCCGATTGGCTTTATTAATCATTACGATAAACCGGTAGTTTTATTTTAAGGGCTGGTCTGGCTTTATTTTACATTCGCGAACATGCAATCAGCAGTAATTAATTATCAAAGATGGTGAGTGCTTACTAATAGCCAAGTTGCGATGAAGTAGGCATGACCGTCTCTTAAATGGTTGCTCGAAATGATACACCACAATGTAGTTAGGATAGATCGTCAAATTATTATAAATAGGGCGGGCTTTAAGAATTACGGTAAACCAAAAGTTAATCGGGAGTTACGGTAAAATGAACTGTAGTTTCTTCAAAGAGTTTGGCACTGCCTTACCATTAGCTCTGGGCCTGGTTTAATTAGGCATGTGAATACGTTAAACTGGTAGTTTCTTTAAAGGGCGGGTCTAAAAGTTAAAATAAAACAGGAATTTATTGAAAAGGTTTGGTCTTGCTTTTTACGATTGCGTGCTAGTTCCATAACCATTTCGATAAATTGGTATTTTCTTAAAAGGGTGGTCCTTACTTTGTGAATACCTCCTATTGACTGCCGATTTAATGACTTGTAGTCCCCGTGAAGAGCGTGTCGGTGTTTATTAGTTATAGCCGTTTCTCAATCAAAAGGACGGGTATTTGACAATTAACCATCACGATAAACCGGGAGTTCATATCAAGGGCGGGTCGGAAATAATCAATAGTCATGAAAAATCGGTAGTTTAGTAGCGATACGGCTTACGGAAAAATGCCGGTTTCGAAGTTACGACGAATGAATAGTTTCTTAAAATGATATGGGCGGTCTCTATCAATAGCCACGTACGATTAACCGGGAGTTCTTGTCAAGGCCGGGCGGGTCGGAAATTATTAATAGTCATGATAAATCAGCAGTTTATTAAGCGGGCTTAGCCAGTTACAGAAAACTGCCGGTTTCTTTACATGAACTTACGATGAGTTAACAGTTTCAACCGATTATATGGCGTCTTGACCTGCATCCACACATGAATATCTTACCTCTATCTGCCTGACTTTCTTTGCACAATTATCTTGCGTGAAATGAGGTCAAAATTATTTTTTTCATGACTTTCTTTAGCCTGTAGCGTGCATTTGCCGATCGGCATAGAATTTTGAGATGGCGATACCTTCGAAAACCTTTGAACGAATTGATAGTTACGTCGAGCAAATCGACTTTTAGTATCTTGCCGTCCATTTGATATTTATGAATTTAGACGATTTTCTTTGGTGAATTGAGAGTAAATCTTTGATTTGATATCACCATCATATATCATCTTTAAAATATGCGCATAGTCACCCCATCCTATATCTCTGATAGGGACATATACGTAGCAAATATATAAAGCCTGCATGCACATAGTAAAAAATTGCGAGGAAACCAAATTACATGTAGAAACACTTTTATCATATTAGACAGAATGAATTAATCCCCGTCCATTAGAGGAAAGATTATTCATGATTCATGCAACAAATTGAAAACATTAGTAACATTTGATGACGTGTTTGATATGTCGTTTATTGAGTCAAAGTGCCCTTCCACTCGGTGGCTTCATGCACGTCCGAAAGTACAGAACTCACTTTATGTACAGTCATTACGAACGAATGCGAGAGTTTTGGTCGTAGAGGGAGCTATTTAGATTTGATCATTCGCTATGCGAATACAAAATAGGAGTGGCCGGAAAGACGGTCAAAAGAACGCTGGTATGAATAAGCCTTTGAACTCCACCGTTCCTTTCGACACAAAAGAACGCTGATCAGGAAAGCCGCATTGAAAAGACGCATGGGGTTTTGACAGCAAAAGACGCGGCAGGGACTTTTGACAAGCTGCCTAATGTAGACAGATAAAGCACAGAAGGTGTTGAATGAGAACATGCTTGTAAGGACTGTAGAAAACTTTTTCTCTGCAGGGTTTCAATTCTAAATTGCATTTTTCTGAGTGTCCAGCTGGAGCCAAATTGATAGTCCACTGTATAATGTTCATGTCCTTGAAAATTAAATTAGTAGCTAGCCAGACTACCGGTATATGTGTATGGCCATTCAAATAGCTGTACTGATATTTCAGCAGCCAATGGCTCCTGTGTTCTTTTAATTAAGAGATTTTAACATAAATTTAAGTAGCTGATCTAACACACTTAACACACACCCTCTGAAGTGACGGTGGTAAAGATGAAAGAGGAAGAGGGGCTGTCAGGGTCTTGGGCGGGGCCGGCTGGCGTCTGCTCGCACCCGACCAGGCTGGTCCTCTCAGGGTCACTCCCATCACAGAGGACCCACAGGGGTAAGAGGGGACCCCTTTGGCCGGCTTGGTTATTGGCCAGCATCGTGGGGCTGTGCAGCATGCTGTACATCATCAGAATGGTTCTGGCCAAGGGTAGAGCAATTACAGAAACAGGCTATCAACATTCAAACATCCAAATAACATTATTCCAGGAACTTAACTAATGTGTCCAGTAACAGGTGCATACCATTTTATAATAGAAGAAACATTCATCTGCCATGTCATTCCCAACTTCCTCAGGAAAAAAATAGAATGTTAATACCTTACAATTAAGGTCACCCATGTATTCTGTATATTATTACATATTAGATTTATGTACATGTAGTATCTATGGAAGAATCTAATGTGAATTAATGAAGTGAGAAGAAAAGAGATAAACCACTCCAAAATCAGAATACACTTTAGTTGGGAGCTAAAATATCATATGTGGGATCTCCATTTTTTTTATTTCTACAAAATTATCCACATTGATATCTATACTATAATATAGTATGGATTATTAAGCATAATTGGTAGAGAAGAGCCACTGAGAGGGCACCAACCTTGCATCTTCAACGAGCAGACAACTTGTGTCTGGTATGTCTTCATCTAGGTCCAGTCCACCCAGGGACCTGAGCATATCCCTGCTGTCCTCTGACTCAGACTCCAGGCATGCACTCCCATTGTGAGACAAACTGCCATTCTGTTCAGGAAAATACAAGATGGTAGGACATCAATGAAATGAAGGACTGATCATTCTAACATATACTTAATTTAGATAATTGTACCAATTGTATAGAAACTCACATTGTGAGACACTGGTATAAAGTGTAAATCAACTCCACTTCATGAGTACCTGTACTGCATGTGTATAACTAATCTGTATAATTCAAGCTGACAAGAAATTGTTGCTTTCTGTTACTCTGAACCCTGGTCCAGTTAGGTTATCAAACTTCGCCATGAAACTGCAGTAACCAAAGGGTTGTAGCTTAATTTCACCCTTTAAATAACTGGTAGTGTACTCATATAAGCCCTTTGTCCATTGTCTTTGCGGAAGTCGCACGACTGAGTATTTGAGTGAAGTAAAGCCAGCCCACATATATGTGGGCTCAGTAAAGAATGAGTTAATACTCTGAATCAAATCTCCTAAAATTAATATCACAATCTTCCTGCAGCATAGTAGGAACATCTCTTTGCTGTGAAGGAGAGACAAGGGCAAAAAGACTTTGACTTGCCTGCTGTTTCAAGTTCTGCTGTTTCTGTAGAAGCGATATCTTCTTGTCTTGTTCCCCAGCAGGGACAAGATCTTTAAGCACGGTGTCCCTCACCACGGTGGTCTGTATCTCCCAGTCTGCAACGCTAACCACCGTTTCTTCCTCCGATGCAAGCCTGGATGCAAACAGTAATATTTGGAATGAAGAGATTTAGAATTGCTCTGAGTTACATGCAACCCAGGAGTACAGAAATGATTAGAGGAACATTATTTACATTTTCAATATTTTGTTAACATAATAGTCAGGGAAGGTATTCAGAAAAAGATCTCAGGAAATAAAGATAAAATAACAGATTACAATATTATTCAAATGAGACAGAGATACATGTAGTAAACAAATTGTGGAATATACACTTCGTCGGACACGCATACTTTTGAGTGTGTGCTAAAAAAATGTACTTTTTGCCATTTTCGAGCCACAAAATTGCTTTAAAATGGCATTACTCTACCCTAAAACTATTTAGTCTGAATCCTAAACCCTAAACTTATTTTGTTGACTTTACAAAATTACAGCTGTTAATTCAAAACCATCAAAATAAGGAAATTCGCTGTCCGATGAAGTATAGAATATCCCCAAAATATATGTGCCTTGATGGCTATAAGATCTAGACAAATTTACACAAATTACATGTACCGGTATAAATGGACTGAGGATACATTATAAGTTAGGAAAAAATAGATCAATCTTATCTTCAGACGCAGGTGCTTTTTCCATTGGAACAACGTACATCTACAATGTATGCAAACAATAATTTGCACATTTATGGCATTAACGAGTATTTGGCTATGACTTTGTCATGTCACAATGTCACAATTAGCTTTTTGGCATCAACACGTCACAGAACTGAGGGCTGGCTTATTTACAAAAGAAGGTGAGAAAAGTGGGGAAAAAACAACATACATGCAGATATAGAAAGATAGGGCTGGCTCGGAGAGAGAGCGAGGATTATTAAAGCTGGTAAATGACAGAAAAAGAGAGAAAGAAGAAAAGGTGAGCTGGCAGGCCTGTCATGTATGTGGATCGTGTTCAAATTTAAAAAAATAAAACACGGCAGTATCACAACTAAGAATCAAGTACGCCTTGCGGTAGATATTTTATTCACTGTAACTGTCTGAGTGTAAGTTCATTCAGTTTGTGTTTGAAAACAGAAATACTGACAGAACGACTAATAGTAATACTTGAGTCAAGAGAGTTCCAGAACCTTGGTCCAGAAACAGACCTTTTCAAGTCTTTGTCTTTGACTGTGAAAAGGCTTGGAGTTGAATTGGATTTCTATCTCCATGAGCGCTGCAAATCATAATCAACAAAAATTGATGGTGGATGAGCTGAGCTGAGAGCATTAAATCCTGACCGTATTGCTGTCCGTTCAGTCCCCGGAGGTTTCGGCGATCAGCTCAGTGTCAGTCCGTACCGTATACCGTGGCGCGCGGGGACCGCAACATGTCATTTACACATCATAATTCCCTTGGTTTGGTACAATTCAAGAAAATACTCATATTCAAGGGCCTTACTTACTTTCTTAACTCGCCAAGTAGCTCACTAAGCACATCCATACTTTTCTAGCGAAATATATGTCGCCTAAAATAAACAATGGCCAGGCCAGCTAGCTATAGTCTGAGATTGAATCTTCCCGCGAACCGTTTGTTTACCGTACGTACCGTACTAGCTCGCCCGGCGCGCGCTACTCTGACGCGTGCGCGCGACGTAGCAGTGAGGTATAGAAAACTGCCCGGAGTCGCTATACTGTGGAGGTACGTGGATCGTGGAAGGGGTCGGTGGGGTGAGGTGCGTGGAAGTGGGGGAGATTTGGGGAGAAAATTACACCCCACCCCACCCCATCCCCACTTTTTTTTCTTTTCTTTTTTAGATACCAAACAAGGGGGTGGGGTAAGCATTCATCATCACGTATCAATATTATTGTAGGGTGTGTTCTTAGTTGAAGCTCAAATCAATCAAAGGGAAAATAAGTGAAACTAAAAGAACTGAACTAAAGGGGAAGAAGTACTGATTTAATATGCGGGCTGCTTGGCCTCAGCATAACTCATGATCGAATAATTTACATAAATACACTGTATATATTTGAATTAGATATAACAACCAATCAAACTAAAGATAATGGAAGGGTCAAACTAGCATGTAATAACAACCCAATTCATAGGATAAACCAATAAGGAATGAGATGAAGATGATAAAGGATGTCTGGGTGATTATGTAATAATTGGAATAGAAATTAAGGAGTCAGGTGAGCCGATGGAATTATGGAACACCTGAACAGAGAAGGAATGAAGATGACAAGAGAATCAGGAGAAATTAAGGCATTCAACGGAGTAGAACAGTGAATAAATGACAACTGAATATCATTAAACTCATATATAACCTAAGTTCAGACTGCAAGGGCAATGCTGAAAAGAAATGCAAATGAACTCAAGTCTTGATGGAACAGAAATGTCAAACAGCTTGCAAAGAAAACATAATAGAGGAAATAAACAAAATAACCATGCTATCGTACGTATTTATTGAAGAGATATCCCTTAAAATTACATTCAAATGTGCTGAAAGGGGGCTTTGTCGAACTTCGTTTATATCGTTCCATACCACAGGTCCATACCTTGGCACCATGGAATCCTATTGGGGTTTTTTTTACAGGTGAAATAGGTGCAATACAGGTAAGATTCAGGTGAAACAGTCCTTATTCTATACACGTATCTAGATAAATCGTCTCTTTCCTGGTCGTCGTACCCATGAGAGCTGTAGGGCCTCTATAGCCCCGTTCATATACACCGCCTATCCGCGAAAAAGGCGCAACATTTGCGGCAATTTTGCCGATGCATTACCGATAGCTGCGTATATGAACGGGAATCGCTCAAATAATGCGGTATTTGCTTCCTCCTTTTTTGCGCTTATTTTGCGGCTTTTTCGCGGATCGAGACCTAGTAATAATACCGCAATATTGCGGTAAGCGAATCTTATAAACTGCGTCCGCAAAATAGGCGTAAATGTTGCGCCTTTAGCATCGCGCTCTGGCCTGTTGGTCGCTAATCCTACCGCTCGCATGGCTGAGCGGAGCATGTCACCATTGGTTTGGAGAGAGTCCAGCTGTCCAAAACACCGCAACATTACGGCTTTTGGGGGTGTATATGAACGGTGCTTTTGCGGCTCGCTGGAAACTTGCTTACCGATGTGCATCGGTAATAATAGCGGTATATGGTATATGAACGGGGCTTATGAGTCACAGTTTTGTGAGTCTATCACAAACTGCAACTGTATTAGTTAGGCATGCAGTTAACCACAACAATTGTGCACTTGATGACTAAAGCATGAAATTTTCACCATATCATCTTTGCGACTCAAGCTTTCATTTACGCTATGGAAGCACTTTGGACTTGACCTTTGGTGACCTCTGGTGACCTTGAAAGGTCATTGACGTCAAAATCATGCTTTTTTTCACTTTGGCACAAGCTAACTTCATTAAAATTATATATTTCTTTGGTATATGTCATTGTTATGACCTAAGCTTCGATTTAAGCTATGGAAGCACTTTGCACTTGACCTCTGGTCACCTCTGGTGACCTTGAAAGGTCATTGACGTCAAAATCATGTTTTTTCACTTTGGCACACGGTAACTTCATTAAAATTATGTATTTCTTTGGTATATGTCATCGTTGTGACCTAAGCTTCGATTAAAGCTATGAAACACTTTGTACTTGACCTCTGGTGACCTTGAAAGGTCATTGACGTCAAAATCATGTTTTTTTCACTTTGGCACAAGGTAACTTCATTAAAATCATATATTTCTTTGGTATATGTCATCGTTATGACCTAAGCTTCGATTAAAGCTATGGAAGCACTTTGTACTTGACCTCTGGTGACCTCTGGTAACTTCTGGTGACCTTGAAAGGTCATTGACGTCATTTTCTTTCAATTTAGCACCAGCTAACTTCATGAAAATTGTGTATTTTGGGGTAAATGTCATCGTTATGACCTAAGCTTCGATTTAAGCTATGGAAGCACTTTGTACTTGACCTCTCGTGACCTCCTGTGACCTTCAATCTTCATTGACGTCAAAATCATGCTTTTTTCAATTTAGCACCTGCTACCTTCATGAAAATGGTGTGTTTCTTTGGTAAATGTCACTGTTATGACCTAAGCTTCTAGTGACCTTGAAAGGTCATTGATGTCAAAATCATGTTTTTTTTTCAATTTAGCACCTGTTAACGTCATCAAAATTGTATATTTCTTTGGTATATGTCAATTTATTTTGTTATGAAGATGTTTTGATAACCGTAAAACTCCAAGGAATGAAAATATTTGATCTTCTATGACCCTGAGACAATTTTCCTCAAAATGTGTGTTTTTTTACATTTTGACACATTCAACTTCATAATATGAGTGTGTTTCATGTGCAAATGTGTACTCTTCTTCATTTAAAAAATTTAAGGTACCCAAAATGCATATGTGTTCATTCCGAGGAATTAAATACAGTGTATGCCTAATCTTTGCCGAACTTGAGAGACCTCAAAAGCCCCATTTCACACCTTTGCCATGTGACCCTTTACATAAACCTTGAGTTTCTTTAGTAACATATGCACTTTATCTCAGAAAGCTCACTTTCCTATCAAGTAAATTGGTTTAGGGGATATTTTTCAGATGAGTGACATCATTTATTTGCCATTTGGTGACCTTGAGAGGTTATTGATAATAATATTGAAATAATTCGTTTTTCCCTCGCAAACGCTGATTCTAATATGATGTGCATTTTCCAGAAAACATGCGCCTTTCTTTGAAATTCCAGATTGATTTCAAGCAATATGTTTCTGTGGTATACTGAATACAAAATGCATTTAACATTTGGCACCCTTGTAAGGTAATTTACTTGAAATAAACACTTTTTCCCTTTCAATTGGTGTATTATCTTCATACAAATCTATCTGGAATCAACATCTATTTTCTTTCCATTACATGCTACATTGTAATGTACTGTGACTTAACCTTGATCGTTATCTCTCAATCTGAATTAACAGTGCTATCCAGATTCAATGCTCTACCTCTGCTTCATGATTCCACAGATGTCCTGCTTTGTAATTGTATCGGTCAGTAATGGTGGTAGAAGACTAACATAGTCCTCGAGCCTGTAGAAAACCATACTTTTAGGCCTTCATTTGCTCACCCTTCTTTTCTGCTGCTACTGTATCCACACGACCAGAGAATAAAGACTATTATTTATACTACTACATTACCGGACTAAATGACATATTATCAGGGAAGAGATAGATTCTTGACATCACAGGTGCTCTTCAGAAAGGTTGTGACCATGATGGTGTTGCCACAAACTTAGTTAGAATAGCAAACATTGTAAAGAGATCGCCAGTCATTTCAAATTGAGCGGAGTGGCTGAGAATTGAAAATGTTCTCTTCACAAAAGAAGCTGTTGAAAATATAGATTTTTAACATCAATTAACTCATGGAACTAATATCTAGCTGAACCATGGATTTACAGGCTGTACCAGACCAGGGCGTGATTTATGACGAGCTGGAAGCTGTATAGGGAGATCACCAAAAGCACAAGGCTTGTGTTTCATGGTCCACCTCCCATGATGACGTGCGGCAATAAAAAATTCTAACATAAATTTTTACCTTATTACCTCGTAATCTTGCATGATATTTACTCTGCTGCTCAGAATTGCTGCAGACTTTTAGGTCACCAGCCCGTCAAATTAGCCAGGAAAGCTGCCGCAATGAGCAGCAACTAATAACTGAAGAGATGGGAAACTCTTTCCTTGAAGAGATCAATGATCTTCTGATACCTCACTCATGGATGCATCCATTGCACGCATGGTTAGCAGAGGTCCAGATCCTGAATCCAGGAGTTGCAAAGGCCTTTCGGGACTATGTCGGTGATGTCTTTCTACAATATGTGAAGTTTTAAATTTGACACTTTTTGATATCGTGTTGGATGTTTACATCGATGTCATTCTGGAAAGCACAAGCTGACATAAGCATGATAAGAGATAAAGTGGTGTGTTGGTGCATCTCACCACTGCGATAGACTTGGAAAGACTTCTTGCGTGTTCATGAAAGCAAATCTGAACAATTCGATTTCCGCTCCCTGAGCTCCCAAGCACAATATGCCTCTGAACGTACCCTTCCACATGATTGAAAATATCAGTCAAAAGTTGGATAAACTGAGAGCTATGAATACAGATTTTGACAGTGTTGTTCCACTTCAAATGGGTCATAGCAAGGGTATATCTTGCCCTTTTTGGTGCTTCAAGGAGAGAAAATATACATGCACATGATTTTAATTGACTCATTGCTAATTATTTAGCATTTATCAGGCTTTTTACTCATCATCCTAATACCTGCTTGGTAAATATTGATAATGTCGATGACCATGACAATATCCATTTACAAAATCCTGAAGTAAGGAAGGGTTGGGGGTTTGTACCTTTTGCCACACACAACCCCTCACCCCACCCACCCCAAAAATAATTCTTATTAGTAAACTGAATTATACCTAAAGTGATAATATCCAGTATAAAGTATTGCTACGTAGCTAACTATTGCAAATGCTGTGAAGTGGGGTGTAAATGGCTACCTATTTGATTCACTGACAACCCTAAATACCAAGTCCATTTCAGAAATACAGTAATACGTTATATATTGATTAACATAGATAAATATATTTGCCTCTTTCATTGCATGGGACTAACATTCCCAGATATTCCGATTAGGGGTAGGGCTACATGATAGGGTACTTCCTACCCCTTTACTTTGACACAAACAACTCTACAGAAATCTTTGTTCATTCTAGAAAGGGAAATTTATTAAAGTTGTGCACAATAAATGTGACATATGGGCATGCAAACCGACTAAGTGGTCAGTAGTGTCGCTTTACCCATGGAGAGTAAGCAAAATGGGGCCTTAAAATGATTTTGACGTCCATGACCTTTCAAGGTCACCAGAGGTCACCAGAGGTCAAATAAAAAGTGCTTCCATAGCTTAAATCGAAGCTTAGGTCATAACGATGACAGTTAGCAAAGAAACATATAATTTTAATCAAGTTAGCTAGTGCTAAATAGGAAAAAACATTATTTCGACGCCAATGACCTTTCAAGGTCACCATAGGTAACCAGAGGCCAACAGAGGTCATGTACAAAGAGCTTTCATAGCTTAAATCGAAGCTTAGGCCATAATGATGACATTTACCAAAGAAATATATAATTTTAATCAGGTTAGATAGTGCTGAATAGGAAAAAAAAGCATGGTTTTGACACAAATGACCTTTAAAGGTCACCAGAGGTCACCAGAGGTCAAGTACAAAGTGCTTCCATAGCTTAAATCGAAACTTAGGTCATAACAATGATACAAAGATATATATAATTTTAATGAAGTTAGCTAGTGCTGAATTGGAAAAAACGTGATTTTGACGCCAATGACCTTTCAAGGTCACCAGAGGTCACCAGAGGTCAAGTCCACAGTTCTTCCATAGCTTAAATCGAAGATTCGGTCATAATGATGACATTTACCAAAGAAATATATAATTTTAATCAAGTTAGCTAGTGCTAAATAGGAAAAAAAAACATGATTTTGACACAAATTACCTTTAAAGTTCACCAGAGGTCACCAGAGGTCAAGTACAAAATGCTTCCATAGCTTAAATCAAAGCTTAGGTCATAACGATGACATTCAGCAAATAAATATATAATTTTAATGAAGCTAGCTAGTGCTGAATTGGAAAAAACATCATTTTGACGCCGATGACCTTTCAAGCTCACCAGAGGTCACCAGAGGTCAAGTCCACAGTGCTTCCATAGCTTAAATCGAAGCTTAGATCATAACGATGATGTGGTGAAAATTTCATGCTTTAGTCATTAAGTGCACAATCCGGCCAATATTTTGAGCTTAACCGCCCCACTATATATGTAATCTTGATTATTGATAGAGCCTGTAGGCCTAGATATAGGTCTGTACCCGACCAAAAGCTAGGTGGTGATGATTATATTATTTCAACATTTTTGTCGCAATATTTCATGTCTTGCCTTCAAAATATACCATGGGCCCAACATGTGTTTCATGTGGCGAAACTTCCCTCAGAGATGTTATAGCCCCCCCCCCCCCCCACAACCACCACCACCCCCTTGCCCCTTACGTACCCCTCCTCCCCCCCCCCCCCCCCCCCCTCATGTCTTGTCTTCAAAATATACCATGGGCCCAACATGTGTTTCATGTGGCGAAACTTCCCTCAGAGATGTTATAACCCCCCCCCCCACCACCACCACCACCACCCCTTTACCCCTTACGTACCCCCCCCCCCCCCCCTCATGTCTTGCCTTCAAAATATTCCATGGGCCCAACATGTGCTTCTTGTGGCGAAACTTCCCTCAGAGATGTAATCATCACCACCACCCCCTTGCCCCTTACGTACCCCCCCCCACCCCACCCCCCCCCCCCCCCCACACACACACACACACACACACAAAAAAAAAAACCTTACCCCCATTCCCGGCCCACTTCATATGTCAAACCTATCTCGTGATTCCCCGCTCTGACTACGCTGCGCAAATGAATGTCTTCGATTTAAAGCTGCAATAGATGTGTTTATGGCACTGATCTCCCCAGTGGTTCATGGTGGGGGAAGGGGTAAAGCGCACGTATTTACCACAATTTAAGGCTTGTACAATTTAAAAATGGCGAGTTTACCTGTCTACTGCGCTATTTGATGAGTACAGGAAGACGTTGAGGAGAGCGTTTTCTGTTCAATGATATTTCCATCTTCGCTCATTTCCCACTGTTTTTATCTATACAGCGCTCATTCATTCGCGTGACATTATTTCTAAATGGATCTACGTTAATGTTCAAGAACGTCAACAAACATGAACATGTCTGGATCTCTTGCTGTAAATAGAGAGAGAATGGAAGAAATCAAACGTCAGATGTCAGTTCATCGCCAGAACCTGTTGTGTGTTTGCAGGTAGGTATTTTCACGAAGGTTTATGCCGCTTCTAAATAGATAGAAAACGACCAAAGTCGGAGGATCCAGGAGGTAACGAATATGTATTGGAAGCAGCGCGCAGCATACAAAGCTCGATCCACTACGAAGTCCAACGAACGTTACACCCGGAGCCTGCCGCCGCGCAGCGAGCGTTTATCTGGTGATATGTGATGATCTACTATGCGGCGTTTGCTACGAATCAAAAAGAGGAGCACTAAATGTACGGACGCGACGGAGCAGAGTACATACTATCGGGTTTAAAGTTAATCAAGTGATGGACAGGAATAATCCTTTCATTTATTTGGGGCATTCTTTAATCAAATCATGTTTCTTGTATTTGTGCACTACTTTAGTCATGTTAGTTTAGACTGAAAAATCAGTCTCTGCACAGTGGATCCACTGAGATTGCATCTGGCTGCACTGAAAACCCCCCTTTTCCGGGGTAGACTTATAGTATAATGTCCAAAGTTGATTAAAGAATGCCCCGAATGAGACGGTTGTTCCTACCTACTTGTACTTCCAAATTTTTGGGCATTCAGAGGAGTCAGATGCATTCTCAGAATCGGAGTCCCAGGCCCAGGGCAGGCCAGACTTGGGCTTTGACGAATATGTGAATTGAACGACATTACATAGACTGATTGGTCACTCTAAATCTAATGAAGTGATGTACCTGATTTGTTCCCCACATCGACAAGTTGTGTACAACAGATAGCGGAGCGTGGTCGCTAGCGGTCGTGTACAGTTTTGCTTATTACATGACGTCATCCAGCCACTGCCGAGAGCCAATTTATGAATGAAAATATAGTAAGCATGCGCAGTGCAAGCCTTCTATGTCCCCACACAGTATTCCACCAAAACAAGTATGAAATTCTTTATCACCTCGTACCAAAATCGACCTAGAATTTCACTTTCCTATATTTTATATGACTTTTGAAAGGTATTCTCAGAGGATCTATCTTCTCACCGATACCGCACAGGTAAGCGAATTTCGATTGCCTCTTGCTTTTCCGTCAAAATCGTACGAATTAGCGTCACCCCCGCATCGTGTTTGTTGGAATTTGTAGAGTCTATCGCAACGTGCACAAAGTCAATTGGCTTCCGGGTTTCGAAGCGTCATGTAATATGCATGAAATTGCAGAGTTTCGATAATTTTCGATCGATACCGGAGCGGTCCGATCACGAACCAAGACAATTTCCTGCGTACACAACGTGACCGGATATCGTTATAGCTATCGATACTTCCACACGCAGTCCGAAGGCAACCACGTGGTCATGACGTGATCTGCGCGATTGCCCAATCAGCGGTCTCCGAATCGCTGTGCGCAGATGATCTATCCGTTGTACACAGTCTATGGACAATAGTTCGTTGTGTTCCCACGGCCATGCAAAAAAAGAGTTAGAAGGCAAAGATCCATAGGCAGTGAGTTTTATTATTGCGCCATCTTTAAACAAAAAAAAATAATAATCAGCATGATAAGCATCAAACTCAAAGTTAAAGGTGACGTGCGGGCATTAGAAAACCAATGCTTCGTTGTTTTGGGACTAGAATTGAATATTAATCGTGTTGTTGCGGGGTCTAATATGTATCTGTAATTAGAGAAAAATGCAATTAATTAAAGCATTGTATGGAACATGGGCTATCTGAGCCTATCTCGATGTTCTGCGCGTCTATTTGTTTTGCACATCCGCTAGATCAACACGCTTACGTTATAGCGATCTATTGTGATAGTTAGTGTTGCTTCGCACGCTCGTTCAAAATTTTCAGGCTCTCCCCGCCCTGAAGAGTATCGTGAGGTGGTATCGTTATCAGATAGAACTATACGTATCGATTATTTATTTGTTACAAATTAAATAGTGGAAATTTGGCTTAGGATTGGAGTCAAACTTAGGATCAGATTTAAGTTATTCTGCCAACATTGATAACATTTGTGGAACATGAAATCAGATCTCCCAATTTTCTTACACAAAGTTGTGAGGTCTGACAAATTGCTGACCATTGCTCAAAAAGAACTGCTATGACCAGTCAGATCTAGATTTTACCCATCTTGACTTTGCCTATTAGAGTAAGACTAAGGGTAAATAGTGGACAAATATTGTTGCGTTTGTATAATATAGGTAACGTCTTGTTCTTTGCACCATTAGATTAGCCATTAAGTCTCTGATTGCGAAGTCTCAGTATGAAGCCATCGATGACTCCTGTCCTGAGTTCAAGAACTTTGCCACCATCATGGAACACATTCTTAGCCACCGCCTCAAGGGTAGGTACATTTAAACAAGGAAAATCATGGGGGGGGGGGGGGGGGGGAGGGGGGGAGGGGCAAAGATTATAGACAATCAGAAAATCAATGCAGGTGTCTGGGGGAACAGAGGAACTGTATTGTGTTTCGCTTATGAACTTAAGAACGATAAAATTTTCAGACTTAGTGAATCCTGGTCCAATGAGGATGTCAGCATTTGCTATGGACCTACACAGTACTTAACCAAAGGGTTTTGGCTTGATTACGACCTACATGTATAAGATACTTTGAATTTGTTGATGGCTTGTTGTCTACTGCTGTGGTTTAGATTACACTGGAGTATCTGAGTGGACAAAAGCCAGCCTGCATATATGCGGTCTCAGTAAAGAGCAAGTTAAAGTATTAGTACTTTATATATATCTAAGGTGCATGAATCTGTCTGATGAACTCATTCATTCATTCATTCATTCATTCATTTTCTTGTCTAAATTCCCATTTTCTACCGATATTTTTTTCTTCATAGGTCAAATCTCCTGGTTTGGGTTAGAGGAACCACGGGACTTCTGGCATTTCATCCGAGCTGTTTGTGGGCACTCTCGGGATAGCTGCATCAAAAATGTGGTTCACATGGAGACTGTTCGATCACCAAGGGCAAAGGTACGGCATAGGAGTAGCTCATTTTTAACCTGGAGCATGTTGGACTTTGAAAATGCAAATGTAATGGACTATTCACATTTCTTTTCAACAGTTTACACTTTTGTTTATCCCATGAACCATGTACATAATGAGATAATAAGTCACAATATTTGTTTTCAGAAGTGTTTTCTTTGGTGTACATGACCCTCATGTTAAAATGTTAATATGTTTGCTTTGGTAATGTGTTTTTAGAACTCTTGAAAGATATCAAGCATTCTAAACTTGTAGACATATAATTTGAACAAATTAGCTTTTCAAAATGATCATATTTGTTTAATGCTAAGATTTAAACACTCCTTTATGGATGTCTGTCTGTGTATATTCTTGTTTTTCCCATTTATTTTTTTATTGAAATCCCATTTATGCACACTCACTGTGATCTTGTGATTGTGTTATTTTTTTTCATACATTCTTGATGAATTACAGGGCAGGGCATGGATACGCCTGGCATTGATGGAGAAGAAGCTTGGAGATCATATGGCAACTGCTCTTCAAAATGATAAGGCCCTCAGGTAATGTATGTCCAATGTTCTTTTTCCAGTGTAGTTTTAAAAAAAAAGTACTCTGACTTGAGCTCAGGGCTTCAAGCTAGTTGATCCAGTTATATCAGAAATGTGTTTTCCCATGACATATATCTATTTATTACACCTATGTTGAGTGGAACAAGCTGCAGCAAAACACCTTTCCAATGGTGTATGTAACAGTCCAAGCTCAAACTCAACTTTAATATTAATTTCATCTGAATTGCCATAAATATATATATTTTGTCAACCCAGCTTGTTTTCCATATTTAAAACATTATTTCAAGATATATCTAAGTTTGATGGCCTTAATTACATGTCAAGTGTAATGTATTCTTCACATTGATTCCGTATCAACAGGGCCTTTTATGGAGAAGGGTCATTCTTGAGAAGTGAAGAGGTAATCGTCTTGGTCAAATCTCTGAAGACACTCAACTGTTTGGACTTCAGGTAATAATTGCATCATTCAATATTGCTTCTAGAGTAGTACACAAGCTTGGAGGATTATAGTTTTACAAATGAGTCATGATAAAGGCATCTGTGGTCAACCTACATATGGGGGGTGTTATAAATGCAGTTCTTTGAATATGTATTTCTGTTGAATTATATTGTTCTCTTTGAGCTAGATGTAATATGAAAAAATTAAGTGAAAAATATCACTGATGTAAAAATAAAAGCTGTAACTCAAAGGTTTTGTCTCGTCAGTCTTCATAATCATGTCAGTTTTAGCTTTCAGATGTACATGTACATTCATCTTTCTGTCCTCAGTATGTGTTCTAATTGGAATCATATATTATTCAAGATGAGGTATAACATATCATCAGCTATTCTGTTCAATGGGCCATTCAATACATTAATACCAAAACAAGCACAAAAATGTGTTGAACATTCTATTGGATGTACTCTACAATAGCCAAAATACTCAACAGGTCCACTCTTTTGAGATTAGCAGTGAGCAGTAGTGAAAAATCTTTTTGGCCCAGGATGTGGTCCATTGTAACAAGAATAATGGTAGAAGTAGATGGAGGCATGGTTAGATAGGGAGGGTACATCCTACATTAATTCCAAAGCAGGTGATAATGAGAGCATTGGAAAATCACTTAGCTCCTCCAAATATCTTGAAGGGGAAAAGCATTAAGAAGGAAAAGTATTTGATGCCCAAGGCGTGTTGAATTGTTGAGAGAACAATGCAAGAATAATTGAAAACACTTTATATTCTATTATTCATTTCATCACAGGTAGTTCATCTTTGTGTAAAGGATATGCAATTTGAGTTTTATCACAACCTGCCTGGCAAGGGACTCTTGATAATTATGATGATAGCTAGTACTGGGTTTGGTGGTTCAATCTCTGTAAAATTGCCTCAAGGTGTTTTTTCCTAACTGCTTTGTAGCGTAGTGTGTTGACATTTGGATGAGGCAGCGACTCATGTATCCTTCCTGCTCAGAAGGAGATCTGAACTCTGGTTCTCTGTATGCAACGATTGTTCTGTCATAAACCAAATAACCCATGCACTTTTGCTTTTGAGAGTTTGACATGCGTTGTTCTCTTTATGAATGCTTTGTTATACTTTACCAGGTAGATCCAACAACATTTTATATTTAGGAGTTTGTAACTATGAAAAAATACCTTTTAGATACCTAAGCAGAAAGTGAATAAGCCTGCTGAATCATTATTTTTTTTCTCCTTGATCATTAGCTGCTGCGTGAAGGGAGAGAAGCTGGAGACTGGTGTTGCAAGCGTCATTGACTATGCATCATACCTCAAGTTTCAGATCAGGTATAAAACATCCAGGGCTCTTGGCAGTGATGAGATTATGAACACCATCTGAAAAATATTTTGGTTTAAAAAAAAAACACATTGAATGTTATTATTATTGCAAATTTTGTAAGATACCGGTAGAGCTTAGGCTGGTGAGAAAAATGTCAGTGTGGCACATGTCAAAATAGTCCTTGCACCCCCATATGGTGTATATTAGCATGATGTGAGCCACCTGATAGTAACTGTAGCATTCATGTAGCATGGGGTCCATGTATGAGCAGAAGCTTCATTAATGGTCTCAAATATATTTGGATTTGACTGTACTACTTTTGGGGGTACCATTTGAAAGACATCAAGTGGTTATATTATGTATATCTTTTGTTTGTTCATTTGTTTTTTCTAGTATTTCCTATCTACATTCGCTGTATGTCATATTAGCAATATATGTTTACTAGTACGAGTAACTGCTGATGCCTTGCCTCATGTAGATACCAGCTTTATGATATGTTTTATTTGATCCTGTGGAGTAGTGAGGATAGCCCTGAAGGACCGACTCAAGACCAGCAGCTCTTTGCTCCAAGTCATTCCCCCCGGATGGACGATTCCACCCCAGACACCAAACTCTCACAGCTACAGACTCACTACAGAACAGCCTGTGATCAGAAGGTATATTATGGTTTGCAAGTCACATGACTTGTGTTTGTTCAGATGTTAGACATACAGGACAGGGATGGGATGAGGGAGGGGACATGATTCAAATGTGATTTGAATAGAAGCAGAAGATAGAACATAAGTCCATCAGTCAAATCAACGGAATGAAAGTTTGAGGGAAAACATCAAACTGAATAAAGCATTGTTATAGACAAGTTTATGGATACTGTTCATATGATGGTGAATTGACTTTCACTGTTTGTAGCAAATCATAACAATGGCAATTTCAACACTTAATTCTGATGTGTAGCTGACCTATGTAAAACAGGTAAAGGCATTACTCTACTGTGTCGTCAGCCCCAAACAGAAAGACCATTGACCAAGGAAAGTGTGAGAACTATTCATTGGTAACACCATTACACCAACTATGATATGTCAGCACCATTCTGATGAAGACTGCAGTAATCAAAATGAACATATTCAGATACATAAATGGTCTTGAATGTGTTGTGGGCACTTCCACTGATACTTGGTTACATTTTGAGGTACCTTGAATCATTCTTTGATCAGTTATCTTTTTCATTGATTCCACACATTAATGAATTGCAATGAATCTTAACATACAATTAGAACATGAGCAAAAATTGTCCCTGCTACAAAAATGAGAGGAATATCAGTTAGTTTACCATGGTTTAGGCCACAATGTGGAACTGCTGTTCATGGAATGCAATTGTTTTGATTGGTTTGCCTGTGTTCCTGCTCAGAACTACATGGAGGAGGTGGCGACCCAGAGGGAGCAGCAGCTGGAGGCCAGCAGGAAGAAGATCAAGATGATGGAGACCATTATCATTCAGCTCCAGGAACAAGTGTAAGCAGAGAGTACCGGAGTGTGATGTCATATGAGCATGTTGTCAAGACAACTGGTTCTAAACTATGTGGGTTTAGCAAACAGCGGGGATCATCTATAGCAGGATCTACCAATGAGAGTGCCTGCCACTAGCCCGCCAGACAATGTCATACCAGTTCACTATCATTTGAGAGATTGTGTTTAGAACAAGAAACTTGCATAACAATGAAAGGACTACACCACTTGGGAACTCTATAGACATGTATGTGACACAAGGATGAAGACATATACAGTGAAACATGCATGTAAGGGAGACAAGAACTGTGGTCTTTATTAGCAGTTGGTCTATATGTACCAGTTGCTTTGAAACATGGTGGAAACAAAAAAGTGGTGTTTATTAGCAGGATGTCACTGCAGTAGGTTTCACTGTACCTAGCGATTGAAGTCAAAGGCAGTCAGCTCCATGCGTTTGTACACATTGATTGTAATCATTGACTGCAATCCTTGCTTAAAGGGAATACACTGTACTGGGAAGACAAAAAGCCTTCAAAAAGGTGATCGTGAGCAATATGCTTGCCGATGGTCTTAAATTCATGTATTGCCCATTTTAGAAACTTGCTGAAAGTTATTTGCCCTCGAGTGATCCACATTTTTGGTAATTAGAGATTAAATCACAAATCCTCAAAATGTTCGCTCCGAATATTTGGAGAATTTGTTAAGTTTAATTTGAAATGCAACAATCAACAGCAACAGCATGTGAAGCCAGTGGCCCTTTAAATTTTTTACCATTGAGAGACTACCAAGTACCGTATGCAGCTCGATTCCCATACAATCTGCTGTTTGAAAAATAGATGACGGGCTATGAATAAACTTCAAGTACCTTATAGGACACATTTAATCCACATCTCCTTTAGTTACTGCAGTTCCATGGTAAATTTTGACAGCCTAACTAGACCATGGTTCACAAAGCTAGAAAATCCAATCATGAGCAACGTGTTAACCTGAGGTGCCTGTAATCATAACTAGACTTTTATGCAAGAAGGCCCGTACTGTCAACTGCTTTCAGATCCAGTCTGAAGGAAGCACAGCTGGTGTCACGCAGGGAGCTGGAGGAACACCTGATCGCTGGACAGTGGCAGCAGCAGGAGAGGACCCGCCAGGCCCAGGTCAGAGCTGACCAAGACGACATAGCACTGGACAGCATCTCCAACCAGCAGATGCCACCGATGTCTCCCGTTGACCAGTAAGATATCCCACAGGCATAGCAATGAAGAGCATCTTTAATGGTAATATGCCACAACTCTCCTCCATTAACCAGTAAGAAATCCCTGTGACATAGTAATGAACGGCAACACATGCAACATCTCACCCCTGTTGACCAGTATGATATCCTAGAGGCATAGCAATGAACAGCATCTTCAAATGAAATATGCCACATCTCTCCATTGACCAGTAAGATATCCCTGTGACATAGCAATCAACAGAAGAGTTGATGGTAAAATGCCACAACTCTCCTCCATTGACCAGTAAGATATCCCTGTGACAGAGTAATGAACAGCATCTCTAACCAACATATGCCACATCTCTCCCCTGTTGTTCATTTGCTGTCATATCCCTTTCACTTTTGACATCACTTGAAGTTATTTTGTTCATTTGGTGATATTTTCTACAATGCGCAATGCAGAAAAAAACTCACAATAGAAATGTACACTACGTCCAATACCGATACTCATGTTTTATGTTGTTGTTTTTGTGCAGATCCAGCCTGCAGAGTTTTGAAGGAGGAGAGTCGGTCCAGCAGCGGTCAGTGAGCCCTGTGTCGTCCAGCTCAGGCCTGTCAGCCATGGAGGGGGGAGGGGGTGACCCCCGGATGGTGCCCTATGTCATCCCAAGGTTTGCAAGGAGAGAGAAGGAAGACACGCCCTCCTTAGTGGCTCTGGCTGGCTCATTTACCTCACAGGTTAGTGTAGTCTCTTTCCACGTCCCTACCAAGATATTGTATAAACTCCTTCCACAAATTTATTTTACCACTTCTTTTAAATAATATGTGAGTTTAATTGACATTAGGAAGGTACCAGAAAGTCAGAAGTGCATGTGTTTTGTGGCATTTCACAAAATGAGGTTTGAATTTGAATATGTATTGAACTATATTTCCATCACTTTAAAGCAAGCAACATTAATGTACAATCTTAAAAAGATGGCTTTAAGATAAACAAAACATAAAGAAACACACATTAAGAGACAAGTAATGTGGCAGAGAAATTTGGTGAGGTAAAAATCTGAAAAACTAAGTTGGATAGTAAAGAAGTGGTACATGGTGCATGCTTGAGAGCCAGAAATGCTTGATAGTTGGATACTTTCATCAGCAGAAAGAGCAAAGTTGGCTAATTTGATACCAGATGAAGTGCAGTCAGCTCTCTGCTCTTCTGTGTGTCAATGCATGCAGGTAATCAGCTTTGAATTACGATCACTAACATTTACGGTGCACTTATCTCGAAGGCGTAGGCCAGGTTCAGTCATGAGTGCCCCTGCAGCTCACTTCATTCAATGTGCCTAGGTCTATTCATGCTTTCAAGCCAGTAGCCCACTTTTATGCAACTTAACTATTAAGGGGAGGAAATCTTCCATTCTTTATGTGATACAGTCAAACCTGTCTTACGGCCACCTGTGTATAGCAGCCAACCTGTCTATAGTGGCCACTAAAACAATTCCCCCGGAGAGAGATCATGTGTTAAAGAACTTGTCTATAGCAGCCACCTGTCTATAAAGGCCACAATTTTTGTTTCCCTTGGGTGGCCACTATAGACAGGTTTCACTGTATTTGTAAATTTGTGCTTACTTCTTACATTTATGTATTTTGTATCTAAATGTTGTTCTTCTTTGTAAGCAAAGCTGTAGTTCCTGCCTTATTCCTAAACTGCTGTTTTCTCTCTGCAGATAAGTGCTTTAAGTGTCCGTTCAACTGAAACCAATAGTTCTGGCATCTCCGAAAATCAACCACCTTTAACCCCTGCAAGGGTAAGAATTTGAATGCCCTGTTTTCAAGGAAATTAAATATCTTTTTGAATCTTTGAAAAAAGGGTCAAATTTCTTGTATTAAATGTAGTGTAGTAATTTTGTACCAAAGTTCTTCTTCTTGGCTTGTTTGTTTATAACAAGATACTTTGAGATCTTTTACATGAATTAAGCACACATGTAATGTGTTATTTCCTCAGTAAAAAGTGCTTTATGCCCTCATAAGAAGTCGTTGACAGATGGACCTCATATGATGGAACCACAAATGGGTGGGTACAGACATGATAACTTGTTAGAATGTGGTAATGTTGATGTGGTCTACAACAAATGAGGGGGATTATTAATTAGAAAAGAACTAAAGATGGCATGTTTGATCTTGCAAAACAAGTCATAATGAAAAACTTGAACTAGCGGGATTTTCCTGCTTTGCCAAGCAGTGACTTAACCACCATACCATTTCTGGCCCATAGTAAAGTTGTGATGTACTGAAAGCAAATTCACGTACCAGAAATTCTCTTAATACTGACTCATCAATATTAAAACTCTATACCATTAGGACAATGGGCCATTTCATTTGATGACTGAGGTTCTCTGTAGGGGATTTCAACTTGCAAAGAAATTTCAGCTTTTTGAACTCCTTTTGAGGAAGAATTGATTTCATTGTAAAATAATGATACAATCAGTGTTGAAGTTTATCATTTGACTGAGTGAGGGTGCCTTTTCTTGCTTTTTGGTCTTCCAGGCCTTATCCCCAGATTCTCTCAGTGCAGTCTCATTCGTCTCGGCATCTGAAGCGAGTCCTATGTTGTCTTCATAGTCGTCACCGTGAGTTGTGCAAAAGGGCCTGTTCCTTCCAGCTTATCAGCCAGTTCTAAATAGCAATGATCAAGTTTTCAGTAATTCCTTACCTTAGCATTCATGTATCTATATATTGACAATATAAGAGAGGAGGTACTGATGAATTCATAGAGTTCTTTTTCAGTGATAGTGCTACATGTATTACTAGCGGGATGTGCAAAGTGGTATCCATTCTATATAGGGATAAAGATCCTTGTGTTTTGGTGCAACCATGAATAGATGCTGTACAATTATTAGACTATTGGGGTATCATATATGACCAAACCTATCCATAAAGACTACACCAAGGGAAACAGGTGCCATTACACGTACACTGCCCTAAAGGCATTCAAATTAAGTGGCATTTAGAGACAGGTGGTCTTTATAGACAGGTGCAATTACATGCAAACTACCCGAGGGCATTCAAGTTGAGTGGTCCTGTAAACAGGTGCCATTACATGTACACTGCCCTAAAGGCATTTAAATTGAGTGGCCTTTAGAGACAGGTGGTCTTTATAGACAGGTGCAATTACGTGCAAAGTGGCCGAGGGCATTCAAGTTGAGTGGTACTTACGGACAGGAGGTCATTAAAGATGAGTGCAGTTGCACAAAAACTGTCCTGAATGCATTCAAGTTCAGTGGTCTTAACAGACAGGTGGTGTATTAGACAAATTTGACCAAATGATAAAAGAAGATAGCATGGTGATTTCGTTATTCTGAAAAATTGCACTTATGCAGGCCGTGTAACATTTAGAGAAATAAAATGTACCGTCCATTTTGTTAGATCTGATTTTATAGAAGTCACAGATGTATCTTGATGTATACTTTTGAAGAATAATCATCATGAAGAATAATTTATGAAAATTAAAACAAAAAGGAACAAAAGGGAGTATAGCCTGTCATAAGCAACCTGCATGGTATCCTCTTGTTGGACATGTTCAATATGCATGCAGTTATATTACTTTACAATTGATTATTAACTACATATTTTTTTCAAGTGAGATATTTTGTGTTTTAAAAAACACATAAAACCTATGATCCTTTGATCATTTTTTTATTTGCCACATGGTATTTTAATAACAGGGGATAAAAATTAGTTTGTTGCAAAACAATTCTGGTGTTCGTTCCTATATGTCAGTACTTTGTGGTCCTGTGTAGCGAGTCAAAAATTATTCTTTTCTTGCCATGATAAATGCTATGTCTCAATTGAACCATATTTAACACTAGGTATATGTGTAGCAGTCAAATCATGAAAATAGACCAACTAACTATGTGTATTACAACTAACTGCGTGTATTATTGGACAGAACCTATTTTTATTGTATTTAGTACTATCATCAGTGAGAGTATGTATGCATACATGTGCATGAGTGTCATGTTTTGTTCTGATTCTGTGTTTTTATGCTAAATTGTGACATGTGTCCTTGTCTTTCTGATCATAGATCTTCCTGTCTAGCTACTTAAATTTAGCCAGTAATTACGGTGTTAAGGTAAATTGAAATGTTCTTGAATCATGAGTATATTTATTGTGAATGTGCAGCATATCATTAGTCTGTTACTTGTTGTGGAACATTTACTTATCTTTAATAATAATAGAGATTATTTAATCAGTCAAACTCATGGTCACATATTTCAGGATTGATATTGTCACATGTATGTAGCTTTAGAATGACCTTGAGCCATTAATTTCTAAAACCTTCTAGTGTTTTTTTAGAACAAAATATGCAATCCAAATTTAACAGATACTGTTACTCATAGGCTGGTGTGAAAATGGTACTGATTTTAATATGCTTTAGCTTTTAAGTGATGTGTCCATTGATTGCATATTCATAGTAATTGCTTTCTAATTAATTAATAAGTACCAGTAGTGGAAAACTTCATGGTGGGATCAGAAGTGACATGGGAAGTTACAAGGTATTTGAAGACATCAGAATGATTGTGGACTGATATGGTTAAGTTTCTGGATGAATACAAATGGCATACATGTGTAATATATATTTCATATGACATCATGATGTTGTACTGTCTATAAATGCACTACTGTATATTCATTGTATTTTCATAGCAGAATTAGTGCAATTTTAGGAGGCATATTCTTCATACAATTGTTCTGTCATCACGTGTTGTGTTTGTGTCATTGTGTTTCTGAGATAATGCATTTCTGATTGATTTGTATACAGTATTGTACTCTTTTCACAATTAATAAAAATTCTGAAAGATATGTGATTTTGATATTTCAGCATTTTATTAAAGCAAAAAGAGCATGTCCAATCTTTTAGCAAATATTGAGTACTTTCACTGATTTTTACTTGTACATGTACTTTTCAACATGCAATTTAAAAGTACAACAAACATACAATGCAAAGTTGAGAACTTTGGCTTACAATAGAAAATATCAGATAAAAAAGAGGAAATATATTGTAAGATACATCACCAATTAAAGATATATCTTGATCAATAAACCATTCAAGACAGGGTAGCATGTATAAAATCTCATTCATAGCTTCACAATTCTTTTCAGGAAAAGTGAAAAATTGCCCTTGTCTACGGTTGAAATGCTGTTAGGTAACAACCACAGTCTACATTCATAATCGTATTGCCTGTCAGTTTGTGATGTGTCGGGCAGTGGGCATTGCTTGCATTGAATGCATGCATAGTGGTGCGGACAGCGGTGACCAGGTCTCTAAGAACCAGGTTTTGGACCTGTCCAAAATTTTGAAATCTGGTGATGGCTATGATTAAAGTCAGTTTCCTGCAAAAAGGCCACCCTGTCTTTGAATAGAGTCAAGAATTTGTGATGCTAAGCTAAGTATCTACACGCATATTTACAAATTATATCAACTGTCTAAACATTTATCACCCATAGATGCTTTTTAAGTATCTACACACAAATTTTAAAAATTAGAAAAAAAAACAACTGTTATTTTAAACATCTCCCATAGATACATTTTTTGCAAAAATCAAACACAAATCCTCAAGAGTAGCTAAATATAAATCTGGCTTACAAAAAGTTAATCACATGCAAGTACTTATAAAGTCAGGTATCATAAAGTAAAAAAATTTACCTAGCAAATACACTTCCACTCTGATATTTCTTTGTTGATACTGCCCAAAAGAGTAACAACTCCAAATCTAGCGAATGCACTGAAATAGTACATGTATCATGTTCAATACTGCAGAGAACTAATAATTTTTTTATTTTTTTTGCCTGCCCTCTCTGCAATCATAAATGACTAGATAATCAGTAATCATGTCAGCCATTTCACAATAATGATACTTGAACTTTGTCACACTGGTATTACAACTACTATTCTACAGACGGAGGAGTCAAAGTCCTGGGCAAATATTTGAATTAACGGGAGACAACAACCTCATGACAAGTGTCTATGTACAGATGCAGAAGAGTCGGAGGATTAAACTGGCAAAGCTTTGAGGAAAATCCTTCAGATAGTTTAGCCCGACATTTTTAATTTGCCCATTTGAGTAATGTGACATTATCCTGTTAACATTTGTAGGCATTGTGTGTTGTGTACAAAGGCAGCTCATAGTTTTTAAGTATGTGACCTTGTGGAGCTCCACATGAAGGCTCTCGGGTTGATTTACAAGGTTTAACAATTCCCAACTTGATCATTACTTGTTAGATTTCCTTTTAAATATTCAGCGATGTCTTCCCTTGATTACTTTTGCCTAATTTTCATCATACTTTTGTGGGTTTTTTCTGGAGGGACTGCTTTTTTTCCCCCTTCTTCTCAGGTCTACAAATGCAGTGAAAGTTGTGCATTGGTCATGTTAAACTGAAAGTCTGTCTCTAGAGTGATGAAGCAGGAATGTCACAATATCTATCGCTGATTGCATTTACCAACTAGTCTTAGAAATGCATTCAACAAACTCTGCCTTTGTTCCTCACTTATTTTAGGTTCAAGGCTTTTCTTGAAATAGAGAGACTTTTATTTCTATCCACCTGCTTCACTCTATGGTCCTCCTGCCGATGCAAGTCCACAAGTCAACCAATGTCAAATCAAAATTATGTGTTACATGTACATGACTTAATTTTGACTTGGGCAAGTTTAATGGGCATCTTTTGTTTTCACTGCTTGACATACGTAGTATTAGGAACAGTGCCTGACATTAGTGGGGCACTAGCTTGTGGATAGCCGGCGGTGTTGTAGTTGGGTTGTGCCGAGTAACCATAGACAGTCGTTGTGGTGGTACCGGAGACGGGGTACGTGGGGGGAGGGCCAGCTTCTTGGGTGACGACGACGTAGTTTGATCGACGACGACGGCTGGCCATCCAGCAGCACGGGCAGCAGGCGCAGCAGATCAGGAGGACTACAGAGGAGACTAGGATGCAGATGACCGCTATCACCCCAATGGCCCATGCCCTGCAGGTAGTAAAGAGCAAAACAAATCGCAACATCAATGGCATATTAACATTTGGTTTCATATTCAATTACTCTTGTAGTATTTACTTTTGAACTCTTTTGAGTACTTTTGAACTCTCCTGTAGTATTTACTTTTGAACTCTCCTTTTAACAACCTTTGTTCATATGCATCCTCCTTTCCTTCCACCCTTTCTTTCCTCTCTTATCATTTCTCTATGCCTTTGAACACAGGCCGGTGCACAAGGAATACAATCGATCCATATCTCTCTTCTTTACTGTTCCTTGCCTCGTACTGATACCATCTCTCACATCATCTTCCCCCTTCTCTTTCTCTCATTCACTGTTTCTCATTCCCTCATTTTCTTTTTCTTGCTCTTTGTTCTCTCTTTCCATTATTTTGCTTTTTCTTTTTCCTTCCCACTATTTATACACCATCCCTATCTTTCTTTCTCTCTCATTCTCTCCCACTTATAGTACTCCCTTATTTCTTCTCTTTTGATGAAAGACACCACCCTTGATCTCAATACATATTCAAAGAAATCAGATTCCCTAGCTATAGTCTATTCCCAGTAATCCACTACTTCTACATGATCATCATTGATATTATTGAAAATGCCCTTATACAAGATGTCTTCAGATCATTATGGTTCGATCCCTCTTCACTCAAATTTTGAGAAAACAGGTTGATGTCTTACGCAAGAACAGTTGTATCACAGCATTGATAGTATCCATTGATCTGGCAACAAGTCGTCAAGTAGCTTGGATCACCAAGCCTTGGACAGCTGTAGAAGGGGTAGTCGTAAGGACATGAGTAGGCATATGCACCTGTGGTGAAAGAATCAGAAAAGAGGAAGCAGATAGTTCAGATACAAAGTGGTATTCAGTCAGCATTTTACATCCTATCAATTGTCTACAAAAGTGGATTTTGTTGTTGTTTGAAGTGTGGTATGTTGGCTTAAAAATAGGCAGACCGTATAACAATACCTGCAAAAACACAAGCTCACATATAGCTTTGAACACGATACACTATAGCTCTGTTTCACACACCGTTTTTGTTTTAGAGAATTGACACACATACTGCATCATCATTCCCATTTTATTTCTCATTTCGTACCAAACTCAACTCACAAGAGCATATTTCATTACATACACTTGAACCATCCCATTGATGATTGAAAAGACAGAATCTCACAATTCAGTGTCAGAAAGTGCAATACATTGTACTAGTTGACAATGATAGCCATCTTTTAGCCGATTAATGAATCCCGACGATCATGACGTCATAATTTTCAGCTAGCTAAGATACAGCAGACGTACGTTACGAATATGATTCCTTACGATATTGAACGCAGTCGAAACAATTTGACTGATCTTTGATTAAACTCACCTTCCAACAAGCTGACAAGGATTATACAAGCACCCGCAAAACCTATCCCCGTGGAGCGATACATTTTGGTTCTAATTTATATTTTTCTTCAGAATAATATGCCTGGATCATAGAACGAGTGTCAGTGATTCGACGGATAGAAACCTGGATCTAGATGCTAGCATGGAACGTGCTACTTCCACTTCCAGGTCGTTTCACGAAGATTTATTCGCGTATTGTTAATTCCTGTTTCAGTGTTTGTATGTCGTTGTACTGCAACCAACAGTAAAAGACTATAAGATCAAAGTCCGGCCCTTCCGAGAACAAAATCGATTGCTTGCATTTCACTCGTGACAAAAGCGACAATACACAATGACAATTTTCCGTTCTATGGGGAAAAACATCCCAGACATGGCCGGGGAATACCACATTGGGTATAGCCTTACTTCAGGGGGGCATTTCATCAAAGGACTTGTCGGATATTTTATCCGACAAGTTTGCTCTCGGCCAATAAGATGCAAGCATTTCAGTAGCTTATAACAGTTTGTCGGATAAAACGTCCGACAAGTCCTTTGATGAAATGCCCCCCAGGAGCCTATTCAGATCCTCCTATTCATTCTCCCCTCCCCCTCTTCTTCAATTATGCACATGGCAACGACTAGTCTAACTTATCAAAAGTGTTCGTCAGTTGCCCCCCCCCCCCCTCCGAGATCTCGCCAGATTGCCTCAAGCGTCATATGTAATCTACAAACTTGTGAAGATACATTTACGAAAAATCCCTTTTTTATTAATAAATTTATGCTAATTTATGAGAGAAATCATAGATTTTGGTATTTCTCACTAAATAAAGCCTCTGAAATAGCAATTGTTGGTACAAATGTCTTAGGCTGTGGTATGTATTTTTTTTTTTTTTTTTTTTTTAAATTTGCTTATGCATTTCTTTGAAATTCGTCAAGCGTTTTTTTGTTATTTGGGTGTGGGTGTGTGTGTGCATTTGGTAATTAGTTACACTCTTTGAAACAATGATACTTACTAGAAAAGTCTTTATATAAAATGGAAAAGCTCCTGATTTTGTCCATAGGGTAATAATATACACAGTCATAATAGAAAAATAACGAAATTTCAGTGACATGTGTTCGGTAAACGTAATCTGACACCCGCACGGTAGGTCAGATGGCCATAAATTTGATACATGTATCAAAGAAAAATGTCACGAAATTTCGTTCCGAAATATTGAGGCGTTAGGAAGTACAAACAAAATTTTGACAGGGGAAGGGGGGGGGGGCATAATGCCCCCCGGGAGTATAAAGGTTAAAAGCCCTGCCCTCCCACTCGATGTTATTTAGGGTACGCATATGCTCGTTCCCTCCCTTTAAATCACCTCCTATCTCAGGTTTGCAAACATTTCTGAACACCCCTTTCGCGGGCTTAACTTTCGCGGGTGTTTCGCGGGCTGATCCTGTCTTGGAGACCCCCCTAAATACGGAACACTGCATAATTCTAGCATAGTACCGTACTGGCACGCGTAGATCAAGTACACGTTATGTTGTTATCTCTCTTGCAGATTTCGAGAAGTCCGTACTATCGAGTATTGGGGGACTATGTTTTTACTTTTCAAAATGAAATAATCCTGAATGAGCTTTCACAACTAGGAGGAATTTCAGCTAGGTACTTGATCCCGGGATTTGATCAATTTTTCTATAATATTCAAGATATCTTTTTACCCCCTTTTTAAATTTCCCAGGAGCCCATGCGGAGGGCATTTCATGAAAGTTGTCAGCACTGACCAAATAGTCAGTGCCAACAATTTCAGTGCATGAAATCCTTGGTTTTGATTGGCTGAGAGGCACTAGCCTCTGACTGATACCATGGTAACTGTCGGAGAAAGACAACTTGTCAGACGAAAAATGTTGATGAAATGCCCCCCAGCCCCCCCCCCCCCCAGGTCGAAATTCCCATAGAAACCAGTAGAAACCAGTAGAGACCGTCTACTGGTTTCTACTGGTCCAGTAGAGTCTACTGGTCTGAAGAGGAACTACGAAATCAAACCAGTAGAAACCAGTAGAAACCAGTAGAGTCTAATGTGTTAAAGACCAGTAGAAACCAATAGAAACCATTGAGATCTAATGGTTTGAGAAGGAGTGTGAAAAAAACAAAGTCAAACCAGTAGAAACCATTAGAGACCAGTGGATTCTAATGGTATTGAAGACCAGTAGAAACCATTAGAATCCACTGGTCTCTAATGGTTTCTACTGTTTTTGACTTTTTTACACTCCTTTTCAAACCATTAGATCTCACTGGTTTCTATTGGTTTCTACTGGTCTTCAATACCATTAGAATCCACTGGTCTTTAATGGTTTCTACTGGTTTGACTTTGTTTTTTCACACTCCTTCTCAAACCACTAGATCTCACTGGTTTCTATTGGTTTCTACTGGTCTTCAATACCATTAGAATCCACTGGCCTCTAATGGTTTCTACTGGTTTGACTTTGTTTTTTTCACACTCCTTCTCAACCATTAGATCTCACTGGTTTCTATTGGTTTCTAATGGTCTTCAATACCATTAGAATCCACTGGTCTCTAATGGTTTCTACTGGTTTGACTTTGTTTTTTCACACTAATAGAAACTAGTGAGATATAATGTTTTGAAAAGGAGTGTGAAAAATTCGAAGTCAAACCAGGAGAAACCATTAGAGACCAGTGAAACTTAATGGTTTGAAAAGGAGTGTGAAAATACAAAGTCAAACCAGTCGAAACCATTAGAGACCAGTGAATTCTACTGGTGGAGACCAGTATAAACCAATAGAAACCAGTAAGACCTAATGGTTTGAAAAGGAGTGTCGAAAATTCAAAGTAAAACCAGTAGAAACCAATAGAAACCAGTGAGATCTAATGGTTTGAAAAGGAGTGTGAAAAATACAAAGTCAAACCAGCAGAAACCATTAGAGACCAGTGAATTCTCCTGGTATTGGAGATCAGTAAAAACCAATAGAAACTAGTATGATATAATGTTTGGAAAAGGAGTATGAAAAATACAAAGTCAAACCAGTAGAAACCAATAGAAACCAGTGAGATCTAATGGTTTGAAAAGGAGTGTGAAAAATACTAAGTCAAACCAGTAGAAACCATTAGAGACCAGTGAATTCTACTGGTAATGGAGACCAGTAGAAACCAATAGAAACCAATAGAAATAGAGATGCTCATGAATATTCATGAATGTATTTACGTGTCCTAATTTTGTACTTTTAAATAGATAACCTCCACCTAACCAGATAAAAGGAATTTTACCAAGTAATGATTTCAAGTTTAAACGTAAAATAGTGAGTGTCACCTACTTAAGTGAAGACAATAATGATAACAACAACAAAAATGATCTTCTTAAATGTAAGTTAGAGTAACCAATATCTTATGAACCTTATAACCGTACTGCTATATATATGAATGTCTGTGATGGAAAGAGTAGGAATTAGGATAGGTATAGGATAGGATAGGAATAAATAGAGTTTAGAATAGGATTAGGTTAAAACGATAAAGAAATATGCCATAATTCGGATTGTCATATACTAAATTAAAATTGATATTTCATCAATATTTTTAATTTTGATTCCTATTGGTCTCCTGATGACTCCAGTAGGTATTCTACTAGTTTCTACTGGTATTCTGATGGATCCAGGAGAAATTGCTACTGGTTTCTACTGGCACTCTACTGGTATTTTTCTAATGGTTTCTACTGGAATCATTTCACTTTCCATATTCAAACCAGCAGAAAAATTCCAGTAGAAACCAGTAGGAAGCTCTATTGGATCCAGTAGAGATTCCTACTGGTTTCTACTGGTCTTCTACTGGTTTTCTATTGGATCCAGTAGAGATTCCTACTGGTTTCTACTGGTATTCTACTGGCATTTTTCTAATGGTTTCTACTGGAAATCATTTCACTTTCCATATTCAAACCAGTAGAAAAATTCCAGTAGAAACTAGTAGGAAGCTCTATTGGATCCAGTAGAGATTCCTACTGGTTTCTACTGGTCTTCTATTGGATCCAGTAGAGATTCCTACTGGTTTCTACTGGTTTCTACTGGTCTTCTATTGGTCTTGTATTGGATCCAGTAGAGATTTCTACTGGTTTCTACTGGTATTCTACTGGTATTTTTCTAATGGTTTCTACTGGAAATCATTTCACTTTCCATATTCAAACCAGTAGAAAATTTCCAGTAGAAACCAGTAGAGATTCTAATGGTTTTTCTCTACTGGTTTCTACTGGTTTTTCGTCCTGGGCCCCCCCCCCCCCAACTCAGTAGGGTACGCATATGCTCGTTCCCTCCCTTTGAAAGCACCCCCCTATCTCAGGTGTGTCAACATTTCTGAACCCCACTTTCGCGGGCTTTAACTGCCCCCACTGCACCCACCAGCAGCTACGATGATGAGGAGGTGGAGAAGCTGTATGAGGAAATCACAGAACTCATCCAGAACAATAAGACACATTACACTATTGTGATGGGAGATCTAAATGCCAAGGTTGGAAAGAGGGAAGATGGTGAAGAGCCAGTGATTGGGTGTTTTGGTCATGGACAGCGTAATGATAGGGGAGATAGACTTGTCGAATTTGCAATCAGCAGCAAATTAAAAATCGCCAATACGTATTTCAAGAAGAAAACAAACAGGAAATGGACTTGGATTAGTCCAGACAGAGCCACAAAGAATGAGATTGACTTCATTCTCACATCAGATCTAAAGATTGTCAAGGATGTAAATGTTCTCAACAAAGTCAATGTAGGCAGCGACCACAGAATGGTAATTGGGAAATTCCAAATCAATACCAAGTTAAAAGCTTTGTAGAAAGAAGGGAAACAACATTAGCCTGGACAAACTTTCAGAAAGAAAGCAGGAATTCCAGCTGGAGCTTGCAAACAAGTTTGATGCACTTAGTGATGATATGCAGGAGCAAGACCTTGATACATGGAATGAACAGGCAATAGACATTATCCAAGAAACTGCACTTCATGTAGCAGGCAGGAAACCAAGAGACAAAGTTAGCAAACTATCAGACAGTACAAGGAAACTTATTGGAAAGCGCAGACAAATGAAGATGGACAGTCAGGGTATTGACAGCATAGAGTACAGAGAAACTTGCAAAACTATCAGGAAGAAGACCCGTGAAGACATCAGAAACTACAACACGAAAATGATACATGACACGATAGAAAATAACAAGAGTATTAAGAAAGCCAACAAGAAACTCAGCCCAGGAATACAGAAAATCAATAAACTTTTTAACTCAAATGGGCAGGAAATAACCGACCAGGATAACATCCTGCTGAGAATAGAAGAATTTTATGAAGAACTATACCAAAGTAATCAGCATACAGGAGATATAGAGGAGTCTCAGGAAGACGTACCAGAAGTCAAAAGCTGGGAAGTAGAACATGCTTTAAGCCAAATGAAAAGGGGCAAGGCCCCTGGACAGGACAATGTAATGATAGACACTCTAAAAGAAGCAGGAGCCGCAACAAATAAGGAACTGGCAAAGCTGTTTACAGCTTGTCTCCGCCAGGGGAAGGTGCCTCACGAGTGGAAAAATGCCAACATGATAATATTACACAAAAAGGGAGACAAAAGAGACCTTAAGAATTATCGTCCAATTAGCCTTTTATCCAACGTGTACAAACTTTTCACAAAGATTCTGACAAACAGATTGGAGAGAATACTAGATGAAAACCAACCAAGGGAACAGGCAGGGTTCAGGAGAAATTTCTCAACAATAGATCACATCCACACCCTTAATCAACTGAAAGAAAAATGCCAGGAGTTCAATATACCTGTATGTTTAGCATTTGTAGATTATGAGAAAGCCTTCGACTCTGTTGAAACCTGGGCAGTTCTGGAGGCACTAAAGCAGCAAGGCATCAATCCCAAATACCTCAAAGTAATCAAAGACATCTACACTGGCAGTTCAGCTACTGTTACATTACACAAAGAAAGCAAGAGAATACCAATAAGGAAAGGAGTGAGACAGGGAGATACCATATCTCCAAAGCTCTTTACAGCATGCTTAGAACACATCTTCAAAGACATCAACTGGGCAGATGAAGGTATCAATGTGAATGGGGAGAAACTCAATCACCTTCGTTTTGCAGATGATGTCGTCATCAAGGTAACAACTTCAGCGAATTGGAAAGTATGTTACAGGAGTTAGACGCAGCAAGTAGGAGAAGAGGACTGAAAATGAATATGAAGAAGACCAAAGTAATGGCAGATTTATCAGTTCAACACAAACCAGTCACAATTAATGGAACACAGTTGGAACATGTATCTGAATACATCTACCTGGGTCAACGATTCACACTTACTGAAAGAAATCAAGACAATGAAATAAGGAGGAGGATCAAAACAGGCTGGCAAACATTTGGGAGATATAGCCACTTCATGAAGGGTAATCTGCCATTGTGTTTGAAAAAGAAAGTGTATGACCAGTGCATTCTCCCGTCAATGACATATGCATCAGAAACATGGTCTCTAACAACTAAAATGGAGAGAAAGTTAGCCGCCGCACAACATAACATGGAGCGAAGTATGCTCAACATCACTTACAAAGACCGCAAAACCAATAAATGGATAAGGGAGCAGACCAAGGTCAGGGACATAATGAAAGTAATCAAACAACGTAAATGGAAATGGGCTGGCCATGTCTCCAGAAGGAGAGATGGAAGATGGAGTACAAAAATTACTGAATGGACACCTCTTGACGGAAAAAGAAACAGAGGCAGACAAAGAAAGAGATGGAGAGATGAAATAGGGCAATTCTGGCATGATGCCAACTGGTATAAATATGCGAGGGAAAGAGATAAGTGGAGAGACCATGCTGAGGCCTTCATCCAGCAGTAGATCGACAACGGCTGAAGAAGAAGAACTGCCTTGGAGACTCCCTAAATCCAGAACACTGCTCAATTAATGTACCCCCGTATTGTTTAGAGCCAGTTGTCTTGACAATAATGCTCAAATGACGTCACACTTCGGTACTCTTTACCAGGTACGCTGTCATAAAAAAAAAAAAAACATGTGCACCCAGATATATCATTCATCTTGCTTGATATTTCTAACAAAACAAAAGAAGGAAATATAGTTTAAAGGGGTCTTTATATATTCACAGCATTTCCCTTACTGCGTAACGTGTTATTCCATAAACCTGTATCTAGCAATTCAGTTTCCAATAATTTGGTGGAATGCATCCTGAATCTATTAGTTGTCGCTACTCGGGCAAGATTTGGGGCTACTTTCAGTAAAGTATTGTTTGAAAGACGTGAATAAATTTACATACGTCACGAAAAATGGTCAATTATTAAAGGGGAATGTACTCATAGCTCCCTTGTCAAAGTTGTAGCCTATACCATGTATTCCTTATTGCCAACCTCAACACAAAATACTGGTCCCCGATCTATAGCCTATTAACTAGAACTTACAGTGCAGGGGAATGAAATTCATCACCCGAAAAGTGAGCAGTGCTCATTCAAGCAAGAATTATTTTTTTGACGTTTTGGTGTTAACTTTTTCTTTGAATCCATGATCCACGCCACTGAAAAGAGATGTGTTTTCAACAGGTGCTCGTCAGGTGTTTGAACAATTACAAACATGATTATGCGGCAACCGTTTAGAGTCGCGTTTCGCTTGTCCCGTTCAATACTTACCTGAGCATAACACGTATCAGCAAACACAAATAAACATGTTTTTCAAGTAAAATATCTCCGCTGCACGCAGACGCACACAAACACCGTTAATGATAAAACACAATTATCAGTTTGAGAATGGTTGAATCCCACAAATGCAAAAGATGTCGAAAGTGAAGAAATGAGTCAATTTTGTAAGTAATACAAATATCTTATCTATGTCCGATTTTTTTCAATGATTTCTGATTACTTTTCTAAACAAAAGCAGAGTTAAGAATCTGTCATAATCTGCCCTCAACTTCCTTATAGTTTGCAAACAAATGTGTCAAAAACAAAGCTCCTTGCGACCAATGAGCAATTAAAGAAATTTCTTTTCAAGTGACAACAGCTAAATGTCAGCCCCGCGCATGGTATTGTCATGATTAGGGACTGCTTTTGACAGCCATGAGCACGTTTTAATAGAACCCATACAGAATGAAAATATGCTCGAGTTTCTTCTCCGCCTCTCTGGTATAACGAGAGGGAGAGATAGAGGAGGAGACAGAGAGGCGGGTGGATGGGGGGGGGGGGCAGTGAGAGACAGAGACAGAGGGGGGACAGAGAGAGGGAGGGGGAGAGGGGGAAAGGGGAAGGGGATAGAAAGAGAGAGAGAGAGAGAGAGAGAGAGAGAGAGAGAGAGAGAGAGAGAGAGTGAGGGGGGGGGGATAACAGTAATGCACAATAATATAAGGAAAGGGATGTATATAGGGAGAGGGTAAAAGATGAGAACGAACGAAGGACGTGCCTAGAGATTAAGAGAGAGGGGGTGGAATAAATAGCTAGAAAGAGATTGAGAAGGAGAAAAAAAAAATCGGAGAGAAAGAAAGAGAAGACATTGGAGATCGAGGGTAGGCATCATGGAATATGGAAGAAAGAGAGAGAGAGGAGAGGAGAGAGAGAGAGAGAGAGAGAGAGAGAGAGAGAGAGAGAGAGAGAGAGAGAGAGGAGAGGTCTATGCCTTTAATGAAAGAGATGATCGAAGAGAATCTAAAATGGGAAACAGCTAGAGAAAGCCAGATGATATGGGAAGGGCGAGAGTAAATGAGAATTGGACTGACGTGAGGAGAAAGAATGTTAATGAATTACATTTCTAAACAGAAAGAGACCGAGAAAGGCACACTACTAAAAGAGAAAATACAGAGAGAGGGAGAGAGAAAGGAACATTAATTTCAAAGATGAGAGAAATGCTATGAGAAAAATATCATGGTGGCTACATGTATGGCACTGTTTCTCACGTCATACCTTAACCACCCCTCCCTCCCCCACCCCCGGCTCCGAGGCCACTGCATTGCGTAGCGATTAATGCGCTCCGATCCGGCGCCCCTCGCAAAATAAAGCGTTATCGCGATCATGGTGACCCTAAATTTCCTGTCAGCCCTTCCCTAATCCGGAACAACATCCAGCTTTAGGTTTTATTCTTCGTTTGTGTATACACTCAAGCCATGGAATGCTCCATTTTATCATTTTGTTTTCTCCTTGTTATCATTAGTATTGTGGAAAGTCATGTTTGCGTGCATAAACCACCGGAAAAGAATAAGGTGAGTAGACTGATAGTGTCACTGATGTGATGCCTTGTCCCACTCGTTAAAGTTTGTGTTGGATAGTGAATGTTTATTTATGACTATTAACGTTATTTATTAACTATAATTATTAAATATAAACTTTGGTGACTGTAGATCTAAACTGTAACTTAGTTGAATTTATGCCAAAAGTTTTACTTTTGCACATAATGCAAAGGAGAGGTAAGGGCCTAGGTGAATGCGTCTGAAGATAACATTGCTCATGTTGCTTGGCCTTGGGTCTTTTTGGGAGCAGATTTATCTTTGAGTTAGAGGCTAGAGCTTACTTTTCTTCTTAAGTCTAGACACATAAGACAGTCAAGTGTGTTTCAGAATACTGATTTAGCTCATTTGCATAAAAATGTTATCTCCAAGTCTCATTAACAAAGAAAAAATTATCTCTAGCTCATTTGAATAAAAATGTTATCTTTTATCCTAAGACAAAAGCTGGCTTTTTGCAATTTTGGAATACCAAAATATATATTTTTTTGTAAGTCCCTGACATACAATAAATTTTGGAGAGAATTCCTTTTGGAAGTTTTGGGAAAGCCACCAGAAATGTGCGTTTCTGACTAAGTCAATCATTCTAAACATTATAACTAAACATTCTTAACCTTATAACTAACTCATTCTAAACCTTAACCCTAGACATCAGGGTCGTCTTGACCCTAGGACACCGGTGTTGCGCTTACCCTAATCAAAGGGGTCCTAAAGCTGTACATTTCCTTTTTCTTCAAGAAAAAACCTATCAAAAAAAAAATCTATAAACCTGAAACCATGGCATTTCTCTATGTATTTTTTTTTTCATTTTGGGTGGCTGTCCCAAAAGGAACTCTTCCCTATTTGTTTTCCTAGGATTGTTTTTGAAGTACATGCCTTGGAATTATTTAGATGAAATTCATAGATCACACAAAATTATCTTCATAGATCATGCCAATAACTACATCTTGAAATAACTTGGTCATAAGCTTGAAGTTCAAGCGTCGCTGATTTACATGTAGGTCTACATAATGTTAATGCAGAAGTTGTGTTCAGCAAACTATTATCTGACCCTTATGAATGCCCACAGTCCACAAATAAAAAAACTGGATTATTTAGATATAAAATTGTACTCATACAACCTGTTTATTTGAGTTGATCATTAATGTGATTGATGTGAGATGTGGGCCAGTCCTCCCTAATTGAAATCTGCTACTTATTTCTGCTACGGCAGAAAGTTTGCAGTGAGCCATACTTACAAGTTACATTTAAAAACAGCCACCTAGTGCTGGAATCCCTTTTACCAACAATTTGTATATATTAGCACTGACTAGACTGCTGTACTGCACAGGAGCATGTCTCAGACACCAATATCCTGACTGATGGATCCTGTCAAATACCAGCTTTTGAAGGGTTTTCAGATCATTAAATTGATATCACAAAATCTTTTTAAAAAACTTGCATCCTGATAGCTTATTGGGTAGGCAGTCATATTTCATCTTGCTGGAGCAGTATCATGCATGTAAAGCACAGACAAACACATCAGCGTGAGTCCTCATTAAAGTGCCTTTAGGTTTGGTCAGTGAAATCCTTGTAATCAATAATTGTGCCACAATGACCACTTTGCTATGTCAGTAGGAAGATGCCAACTGTTGCAGTTCACAGTTTTGCATGTCTCTGGGTTATGTAACTACTTATTTGTCAATTTCTGCACTGGTAATTTTACTTTGTTGCAATATTAACAGTTACATTTCCCCTTTTCCTCTGATGTCTAGAAGTTTCATTTCAACAAGATACTTTTTGATTATTGATATTGCTGGTGTTGTTCCATCTCTTTTGTCTCTTCCTGCTGTCACAGGTGAAATATGGAGTGCACCTTCCTGTTTCCCCCTCGTCCCACCGTGTTGAGAGGAATGCTGCCCACAAGCTTAGAATCCATGTGGAATACGATACTTCTATTGACGCCCTTTCATCTGCAGAATCCTCCCTAATTAAGGTAATAGAAATACCAGTTTATTGGTTTATCATTTTGAGATATTGGGATAGAGGCTATAATTATATTCATCTTGAACTTCTTCATTATCAAAAAACAAGTTTTCCTGCAAGAGTGGAATAGAAGTAAGATGATGCACATAGTTATAATTAGGCTACATTTAAATGTCATAGTGTATTATCTGACCGTACATGTTTCAGGTACTGTTTGCTGGCTTTACATGTAGTTTACATTATTGAGTGAAGCTTGATGTACCAACTCTAAAGATAAACTACAAAACTATCTGAATTGACATGATTTTATTTTATTTGTTGCTTCATCTCCTTTTATATTCTTCTTCGTCTTCAATTTGTCACCCACTCAAGTTTGTTCTCTGCCTTGATGTGGTCACTGTCAGTTTAAAAAACAAACTGATATACTTTCAATATGGAAATGAATACTTTTTGAGCAGTGCTCTTCTGGAAGTCATGTGCTATGTCAAAAGAATGTTCTCTTGTAAGTTTACCTGTAAGTTTGAAGTAAAAAGGTCCCAAATTAAGACACAGAAGACTGATTTAATTCTGCAATAGTGTTCATATACTATACATGCCTCGAATTGCATTAATATGGATCATGAACTTTCTGTTATTTCCAATCTCTAGTCACTTTTGCCAGAAGCCATGGATTTTTTATCAGAACTGTTGAGTGTAAAGCAGAGTCCCTCAACTATCCTTCTCAACAGGTATGTTATCTCTTGATCTGCCTTCAGTACCTCTCTAATTACATACGGTAGTGCATTGGATCATTTAGATGAGTGTACACCATAGAAGAACAGGCTGCAATGTACGGTACAATGAACCATAACCAAGATTGATTTGAAGCTACGTGACCTCAAGCCAATAACTCCAATTGTCTGACTGCAGTGTTACTGTAGGTAGCAGACATATAAGTATAAGAACTTAAATTAAGTACTACATGATCCACTAGACTATGAGCATGTGAGCTTTTTTTACATGGATGTTATCAATCTTTTTTTTGTCTTTATGTCTTAACCACTAATTGACATGATAAGTCTGTGTCTCATATCACAATTAAAGAGGTGTCTTTGAAGTGACTATATTTGTATTGCAGATTGTATTTGGTAATAATGATCATAAAGGAACAAGAAATAAACACTACTTATACATCGGATGATACTTGTTGGATTGTATTGAATTTAATATATTAAATACTGACAGTTAGATCTTTCAAGTAAGCTATCCACCTGGCAATTTCATTTTTGTGTGTGTGGTAATTGCAGATTTCCAAACAATTTAGTCAAGCATCATTAACCTCATAGTTTTAAGTAGGAAAGGCATATATTTGCATTATTTCAAACAAACTTGTGCCATTAGCAATTGCTGCAAATCACAAACCAGCAGTTAATGGTTTTGTATCTATAATTGACCTTCTATTGTGCTGGTTACAGGCAGTGTGTGGGGGAGGAGCATTATGTGAAGCTACCTGATGGCCATGAGTACTGCATAGGTGGTTGTGAGGAGGAGACTCTCTGCGGGCCTGTCACCATTCCCCACGAGCACCTACAGGTAACTTGACATATAAACCCTTCATTCTGTCAGCCCCATACTGATAGGCAATCAACTGTGTTGAAATTGACATGGGACTAGGATTGTTTGGTATTGAGAGGGTAAATGTGTTGTAAGATATTTTGATTGAAAAAAGATCCACGTTAAACTTTGCAGAGTGTACAATGTAGGTGAAAAGACCATCTAACATCCCCATATGACACATAGAAAGTAAGCATGGCCCCAGCCCATAGAGACCAGTAAGATTAAAGGTATCAGATTAGTGCTAATCCAACAATATAGTTTTAATAAAGAGGCCTCCTGGGGGGATTTTAACAAAAAATTACAAAAGTGATTAAGATTGCGTGCCCAACCTTGTGAATGAATATAACGAAAACAGCTTGGAACCTCTCATTTTCTTGCTGGGCTGCCGATTAACCACTAGGCCATTTCTAGTTAGTAGTTAAGTCAGGATGTGCCAGAAACAAATACCTGAGATTCTCTTAACTCAGACTGTTTAATATTCAATAGTCCACCATAGGGAGGTTTAAAAGTACTTAAGTATTAGATCAGTAATTCACAGCGGATTTTAATAACTTGATATATTCAATAAGATTGTTTGTTACACTACATTGTAGATGAAAGCTGCTCTGTGACTGTAATAGTTTGCACACTGCTCTACCGGTAATCCTGTACAACCTCCTCTTCTCATCCTGTGCTATCTTCCCGCAGACTTGCTATGCATGCAGTGTAGACCAGACAGTATGTGGCCCAATAGGCAACATGAGTGCAGCGGGAAATGGGATCACGGATACCGACTTCATCCTGTACGTCAGCGCTGAAGCTACTTACGACTGTCAGGGAGCAGACATGAGCGCACATGCATCGTACTGTCAGCTAGAAGCTCTCATGGACAGGCAAGTCAGCTAGCAAAGTAATGTTTATTGGTAGAGGGATCTGAGGAAGAAAGAAATATCTAAATATACATAACAATCAAAATTACTTTAATACATTACTATTGATAAATATCATTTATTTAGTATTTATAGTTTTTATTAGCACACTCTTCTCATATAAATCTAAACAGGAAATCTAAACTAACATTATGATAGATACTGACAATAACTTCAAAAAACTTTAAGAAATGAATCAGAGTATTGTACAAACACTTCCAGAGCTCTGCATAAGAAATTACAGATTTCGATTTTAAATTACTGATTTTGAGCTTTGTAATTGCTGGTCTGTGCTACTGAAGGTTGACCGATCTTGAATTATAGTGATATTGTTGAGATGCACTCTTTATTGTTGATATAAATCAAGTCATATTGATGAATCATTCTTTATAAATGTGCCATCAGTGCATTCTTGTAGGAATTATACACAAATTTCCCATCGTGTGCCATAGTGTGGTGGTGTCTTTACACAGGCAGAGTTCATGCTAGCTTCATTTTGATTCCATACAGGCCAATAGCAGGATACATCAACCTGTGTCCACATCATCTGAGCACTGAGCGGTCCAAACGCTACACCCTGCTGACCACGATACAACATGAGATCATTCATGCTCTGGTAAGAACTTTGGACATGGATGCAATGAGCCATTTTTGTTGTGTATTCACAGCTTTCCCCCTAATGCGTTATGACATTCACTGTATCAGTGATTCAGTTTCAATAGGTGGAATGCACTCTTAATATGTTAGTTGTTGTTGCTTGGACAAGCCAAGAGCAAGATATGGGGTTAGCATTGGCAATGTATTGTTTGAAAGATGTGCATAAAAAGATCATGTATTAAATAAAAATGATGTTTTGCCATGTGTTGGGATAATGCAAACATTGTTTATACTTATAGATCATTAAAGTAATCAATAATTAATTGTATATTTAGAATAGGGTGAATGTTATGGGGGCTTACTGTATCTTGGCCATGTTGCCTAATTACACATGTGAAGCTCTTCAATTATTGTGATTTACAGCAATTGTAACTGCCATGAACCAGCCACTTATCTATGAGCATTACAGCAGTTACCATGGTAGTTACAATAATTGGTTAGTTATTTCAATTGTGGAGACTATGCAATGTGGCTGTGAATTATCAAGTCTGTACTTGTAGATGTGATTTTAATTTTGAAAATCACAACTGCAGCTGAAGTTGCTCCCATGGTTGTCCCAACAATTTTTAGCTGAGTGTACATTCCATTGGTACTTTGTTTGTGAGAAAATTAGAGTACCTAGTAGTGATAAACTTCTTGCATTTTTCCAGGGTTTCTCTGCTGCCCTCTATGCATTCTACAGAGACAGTAATGGTCAACCTATGACCCCTCGTCTTGCATCGGGTCTCCCAGAATTCAATGAGACGTGAGTATTGTCTATGCAATTCATGTAGTGCGTATATCGTGCTTATTTCATCACTGGAAATTCAAGCAAATAATTCTCCACACCACATATAGCAGACAGTCCAGATTTTTTCTGCCGTCATCTGCTTCCCATTTCATACACAAGGAGAGTAAGACTAGAAGCGGACATGACTGCTAACAAAATTTGAATGTGGCTGCGCGGTACATCTTGGGACGATTTTGTATATGTGGTATGGAGCTATCCCAACACTTGAGAACATTGCATGAATAGATACTATCCGGATGGATGTTTGTACTTATGGACATGTCCATTTCAAGATTGGAAGGAAAAGCTCCTTCAGCAGGTATAAACACTCTTCAGCAATTATGATGAATATTGAACTGATGGATGGATATTGTTTTTATTAGCGCCACCACCATCAAAATGAATAAATGAATCATGAATAAATGAACTTCTTTAAGGAATTTATATGACTGGACAGTATTGAGGAGAGCTACATGTATCAAGGAAATGAACGGTCCTACCCCACAAATTGGGAAAAACAGGCCTTAAACATTGATGATGATGATGATGATGATGATGATGATGATGATGATGATGATGATGATGATGATGATGATGATGATGATGATAATGATGATGGAATTTAGATATATTCATATTTGATACTGACTTTTGACAATAAGCTTTTTTTTAACAGTGTATTCACAACTTTCCCCCTAACTGCATAGTAAGCTGTTATTACATCCACCTGTATACTGTGATTCAGGTTTAATGAGTGGTATACACTCTGAATCTATTAGTTCTTTTGGGTTGCCATTTGTGACATATTGTTTGAAAGATGTGCATAACATTTGCATACATAACAAAAACGGTCTATTGATTGTGAATGGATTGTTGACCTCCTGTGGGGTGTTTCACCAAGCTGTTCGTAAGTTACGAACGACTTTACGAACAACTGGTGATCCCTTCTTGTACTAAATGCGATATAACACACTTTGTTTATTGAGAAGGGATCACCAGTCGTTCGTTATGAACAGTTTGGTGAAACACCCTCCTGGTTGTAAGTACATACTTCGTTTGTACTCCACCCACTAACTGACAGCCTTGGTGTGTACCAGTGGAGCGAGAATGTGATACGATCAGTGACCAGGACAGACTGGGACGTCAGCTCCGGTCAGATCCCGCACACAGTCCAGATGATTGTCACGCCTAAAGTTGTGGTAAGGGCTGAAGAACTCTCAGAGAAGTTATGTTATTTATATTATTACATAAATCCAACACATGTGGTGAATGGAATTCATACTGCATTTCCATCCAGAAATAATTGCACAGGAGGTGTGCAAATGCTTTCTGAATAAGAATATTTTCTTTCTTCACTATCAAGCTACCTTCTTCTTTATATGGTATGTGTTTTCACGTTGCTCGTCCCTCCGTTCCGACACAACACCTGTGTCATAATCTACAAGATCAATTTGTTACATATTTCAAAATTGTAAATTTTCAATTTTAATTAATTAATCATGCAAATTTAGCCCACAATTATATAAAACACTAATTGAAAACATTTCGAGTCTAATACATGGTTTGAATATCTGTTATGATATGTTTAACGGGTGGTCATCAAAAAAACTTTGTTTCTTTGTTTTTTTTACTTTTGTTTTTCTTTGGGTTTTTATTATTGAAAATTGTCACTGACCACTTTTCAACCATGATTGGCATAAATTAATCAATCAAAATGATTAAATGGAAAAATAATTAGCCTTTTCTGAGTTTTATGTAAGAGTACCGTTTTCCACAGAAAATGCACACAAAATTGCAAAATTGTGCACGTTTCGGGATGGCATGTGTTTACACAAATGGGCGTGGCGGTTTAACTAGGGTTAAGAATAGAATATTAGCAATTTAAAATAGATGAAGCCAACATACAGGCGGAGGTTCATATATTGACTGTGTGATAGTCAAATTGCTCTAGTTTAAGATTTGTGATGGGGAACGTCACTTGAATTGTAATTTTAAGCTAAAGACCTAGATTTGTATTTTGTGCTTATTATGATATGCTTTTGTGCAGGAGTTTATGATGGCATCATATTCCATATGATGCATTCGGGAATGACATAATCACTTTCAAAACTGTTTTCAAACATTTTTTTTTTAACAGGAAGAAGCGAGGGCTCATTTTAACTGCCCAGCACTGGAAGGGATTGAGGTGGAGAATCATGGCGGAACAGGGACTGAGATCACACATTTTGAGAAGAGATTATTAGCAGTAAGTACACCAGAAGGAATTGGAAGAGGCTTGGCATTGTAAACACACATCCAGCAGAGTCCTTGGTGTGAAATTTTGAAGGTAAACCGTTCATACAGACGTCTTCACATTTCAGAACCAACCTTATCATTATCAGGGATATAAGTGTGCAGGCAAAAGCGTAAAGTTAATTTGTGAAGCCATGTTTCGGATGAACCTAAAATGTCAAGCATTACCTGCTTGATCAAATAGCGAATGTTATCAATTTAACTTCTACCACTGAGATGAACAATTTTAAAACCTAAAGTACAGTGTATGTGATATTTTTAATGCACACGTTGTGTATTCATTGTATTGCATTGATAACATAGGCAGAATGGTATGTGTCTGAAATATGTTTTATCAACTGACTTTTAAATATGGGTTAATGTCATTGGGATGGTAGCCTTCTGGACTTATAACATAATCTTAACAGGATCTCCCTTCCTGGCCTTTTAACAGAATTGTCCTTGCGTTCAAATACTAGGCATCATCCGCATTGAGTCAGCCTAATTCTTGAAGACACGGGCTGGTACTGTCATCATCGTTGTAAGTGTCCTCGACCTTCACATTGACCTTGACCTTGCCTTTATCTCTGTTTCTGTCCTGTATCCCTACAAGAATGAAGCCATGACAGGCACCCACACCCATGAGAGGATCTTCTCCCGGCTGACTCTGGCCGTGATGGAGGACACGGGCTGGTACCTGCCCAACTACGACCGGGCCGACCCCCTCCACTGGGGGAAGAACCTGGGCTGCGACTTTGCCATGAAGAGCTGCAAATATTGGATGGATGTCAGGCAGTCCAGGTGAGTGGAGATATCAGTCCAATATCTCTATACAACTTTAGCGATGATCTACCGATGAATTTTAGTTTGCAAGGGATTTAGCGATGATCATTAAAATAAATGTTAGTGAGATAGGCTCCAGATGCGGACATGATTGCAAACAAATATAAAGATGTCACTGCAGGTTGCATTGTGGGACAACATGTGAAAAAGAATCATCTCTCGTAGTGTATAATGCACAGCAAAGTTCAAGGAGCTCATTTTGGGACATCAGGCTTTAGCAGTAGCTCCCATTAATACATTTGTGATTGTTTTCCTGTGGGAGCCATGGTACCTGAGTACCTGCATTCCTGCAAAAGAGTCACGGAAAGAAAGAACCTTGCTAAGTTTATCCAGTGATTGGGAATAAAAAAAAAAACAGCTATAAAGCGCTTTGAGGACTGTCCATCACAATCTATATTCCAGCAACACTCTACAATCGGATTGAACACTATTAACAGACTGACCCTTCACACTAGTGATTACGTTTCCATGGTGGATATTCATATCCTCTGACTGCCTAGTATCTGGTAACATCCATCATATGCAAGCGCAGTTCTCTAAGGTCATATAAGTCCATACAATAGAGGGCAGCACACCATAATGATCAATTAACAGGCTGAGTATGATACAGGATCAGAAACCATAATCATTGTTTCCTTCATAGTGGTGCTTCCATCCAGCCCTACTGCAACCAGCTGAGTGAACAGCCGTTCAATCTGACGTGTGATGTTGGGAGGGCTGCTGTGGCATTATGTAACCTGCAAATGTTCCAAAGTGACCTACCAGTAGAATACCAGGTAGGCACACCATTCACTATGACTCTTCAAAGCAATTCTGTGTATTAGGAGACATTACGGCCCTGGTATCTCAGAAGCAGACTTAGTTTAACCCTCTTAGTACTAAAGTGTCAAGAGACCCTTGATTGATAACACAGTGATGAGCCTATGGTAGTGAGAGGGTTAACCCACTTAGTACCAATCTGTCAAGAGACCCTTGATTGATAACACAGTGATGAGCGTATGGTAATGATAAGGTTAAGCATTGCGATACTCATTCTGCTTATAAGTAATTGTTAATACATCTTGACACCTTAATATGTAGTGGTTAACACAACAGCAACTGTAAGCAGTAAAAAAAGTTAAATGTGCAACCATTAATCGTCTGCACATAAGTTCAGATTCATTGAATGAACTGTTTGTCAGCACTAAGTTATAATGTATACACCATATATTTCGCGAGTCTAATTTTTCGTGAATCAGGACTTCCCAACAATTTCATGAGTGGTTAAACTAGTAGTACATGTGCTCGAGCATGTCGTATTCATGATTTTGTGTGTTGTTAAATTTGCGAATAGTCCAGACTCGTGAAAGTCGCAAAAATAAAAAAGCAGCGAAATATATGGCGTATAGAGTTAGTCACATTAACTCTTTCTGTGTCAAATTTTGTCACCAGTAATACACACAAGCCCCAAAGAGCAGCCTTTTATCTTGCACAGAGATATAGGCCCTGTGGGGTGTTTCACCAAGCTGTTCGTAAGTTACGAACGACTTTACGAATGACTGGTGACCCTTCCTTGTGCTAAATCACATTCTCAATGAACAAAGTGTGGTTTTACAGTTAGCACAAGAAGGGATTACCAGTCGTTTGTAAAGTCGTTTGTAACTTACGAACACCCCCCTGGTGCTTAAAACTTACCATTACGGTAATAGTAACTTTGCTGTCAATGGCAACTTCTATGGAAACCTTGAATTTGATTGGCTGTTGAGCAATGTTATCATGGTAGTTACCATTGATGGTAAGTTTTATGCAACAGGGCCATGGTTAAGTCAGTCAGTTTGTTGTCTGAGGAGCAAATTGATACTGTAGTGATACTGTATGCCTATTTGCTGTATTTCTAAAGTACAGTTAGTCAGTGAAACTGTAACTAACATCATGTTATTCTCCTTATTTTCATTGATTTTCTTGCAGTACTTCACCATGTTGCCTGGTGTTAATAAAGCCACTGTGGGCCACTATGGGGGCTCATCAATCTTTGCTGATTACTGTCCATTTCACCAGGTAAAAGTTATTGACAGAACATTAGAATGTTGGAATATAGATTGGGCCTTATTCTGGTCTATTGTGTTGTCATATTAGTTGGTTGCTCAATGTGAAATGTGATAACATAACACATGTGCTCATATATATTGTAAACTAGAAATTGACTTTTTTAAATGGATTTTGAGAACATGCAGAGTGGCAGTTTTCTTTTGAAATGCTTACTTAGGGTTCTAGTGATTATAAAGAAATATTACAGACAACCAGGTATTTGTTTGTATAATTAGCATCTTAATTCTATCTATTCTCTATCTATCTCATCTGACAGTAAGCCAAGTGCTTCTTGCAATTTATCTCCTTTGTGCTGTTTATGAAATAAGTAATCTTATGACCATCAATAATCATGCTTGATAGATTATTGTGTGGAAGTGCTTAGCGAAAAATTGTCACCATGCATCATACTTTAGTCTCAATCAATCTTGATTTCTGGTACAGCAAAGTAGTAAATCATAAACTGTTATAATATACAAGTAGCCCTTACTTTCATCATTATTTTGTTTGTGTCATTATTAATGGATGGATATATGTGTGAGCATTCATTGCAATGAGTCCTGATGTTGATCTTTTTGATCCTGAACCTGATTTCAGCAATTCACGTACATGTACCAGATGTCAGAGGGATCCTCAGTAAAAGGCACAGTGTGCAGGGATGCATATAATCTCCCAGGTATGTTATGTAGAGAGCCATTTCTACAAGTGGTTCTCATTCAGATATTTCTTGATTTACCAATGTTTATGAGCTGTGCATTAATGGAACTGATTGGCATGGATATCTACTATTTTCTTCCTCTTTTTTTTTTTTTTGGTATCATGCTTGTTTAGTTAAAGTAATGCCAATACTACTTCATGATGTTTGCCTTGTGATTGTGATCCATTGTCTTAATCAGTATCAAGTGTAGGCATGGGGGGATGGGCCTGTCAACAATAAATTACACTGGGGTCCAGGGGCGAAAAAAACAAAAGTTTGCATATAATGCAAAACATACCGGTAGTTTAATGCATTTGTTTTCTGATATTAGGCTTGAAAAGTACCCCCGTGAATAAGTATCTCTTTTTTTCATGGTCAAAACTTATGTGAAAGAAATAACAATTTCTCAGTTACGTGAGGGAAATAACAGCTGAGCTCCAACTCTTGATTTGTGCTAAAAGTGTCTGTATACTACCCCCCCCCCCCCCTCCACATTGCTTCCTTTCATTGTCTATCCTTTCTCTTATGTCCTTCAGGCTGATCCATTTGTATGAATGATCATGTAATTGTGTAGTAATCACAATATTATATCCAAACAGGTTTAGGCCTACTGGAACAGTTTTGCTAAAGAACATATCTTTTTTGCACCCACTTTCAGATCGTGAAAGAAACATTGCTGCCGAGGCTTATGGGGAAGGGGCAATTTGCTTGGAATCTGCATCTCCATGGAAACAGCAATACTGTACTATGGAAAAGACACAGAAATCAGCTGGTGCAGGGTGCTATGAGGTATAGATAATACATATTTATTTAAATATTATTAAGAGCCTATTCATACTAGGTAATTTCCCGCAGTGACTCCTAAAAATCACTCCAGATTAATCTGGGGATATTTGATATTGTAGTGACTATCATACAAGAAATATGATTAGTAGTCATGTTATTATGCCTAGTATAGTACATGTATAGCACAAACCTAGGTAGTGATATGAACAAAATAATTTGCTTTAACATAACATGGATTTCAGTAAACTGCTTAGGCAGACTTCGATATGAGTCACAGATATTGGGTAAGGTGGGATGGTGGTGTGCTCGTAAAGGGCCCAAAGGGAAAAGAAGAGGGAAGTTATTTGTTTATTTTCCGTTATTCTAGAGCAGTATACAGTACATTTGTAAATCGATGGAGCCATTTCTAGCTGGAGATGAATTATCTGTCCTTAATAATCTGACTTTATATTCTCTTCTTTTAAAAACATTTTAGAATGCATTAATGAGGTGAAACATGATTCTTGTTTAATTTTTTATTAGATTGTGTGCAATTCAAGAGGGCTGACAGTGGTTGTGGAGGGAGAGCACTATGTTTGTGATTCACCTGGTCAAGTCCTGGAGGTCAATGTCATATCTGACAACTATCTGCGGTCTGGTCAGTTGATCTGCCCAGCATGTGAGGATGTATGTGGGACTACATGTCCACTCTCCCCACACACACCAGCTGACGGTGAGTGTGGTTTTCACTTCTTTATTGAAGATATTCCCAAAATCACAATATTATTCCAAACAAGTGCAAATAATTGATGTGCTACATACCTGCATTCATATCTATTTTGGTATATTCTTGTAGAGAGCAAAGGTGAAAAAGAGGTACTCTGTAACGGTGCCCTGGAATAGTTGGGTTTGACAGGAAAGACTGAAGGGGAAAAGAACAGGAGTAGAAGGAGGATTTACTTGGATAAGCAGCCTGGCTGACTGGTTATCATAACAAGGGTCTGTTTACTGTGATGTTGAGCTGATTCAAAGAGATCATGACAGAGAGTTGTGGCACTTTATGATCACCTATGTGACACTTAGATACAAAGATAGATAAATAACCTAACCTTGTTTCTAGCAAGTTGAATCCTGGTGATATGTTACATGCTGTAACCATGTGAATGGTGTCACTTGTTTCAGGCGTGTGCCCTCCCGTCCCTCCTGGCACGGCTGGAATCTGCGTTCAAGGATGCAATCTGGATTCTGACTGCGGCAGAGGGGAGAAGTGCTGTAGCAATGGGTGTGGCTCTACATGCCAGAGAGTTGTGGCAAGCTATAAGTCAGGTTCGTGCTCTCTCTCTCTTTCTCTCTCTCTCTCTCTCTCCCTTTCTTTCTCTCTTTCTCTCTCTATTTCTTTCAGTCATTTGTGCTTTCTTTCAGTCTTTTTTATGTTCTTCTTCTCTTTTTATCAGTCTATTTTCTGTTTTTCTTTTGCCCCTTTCCACGTGTCTTCTTTTTTATTCCAGAGTAAGAATTAGAAGATTAACCAAGAGGAAGAGGAGAAAGAAAGATGGAAAGTTGCCAAGAATGAATGCAAGAGGGCAAGGCTGAAGAATGAAAGAGAGAAAATGGAGAAGGAGAGGATGGAAAGCCTGGAAGAAGGGGGAAAATTAATTGTAAATGAAGAAACCGAGTTCTTGTTAGAAAGCTGCCTACAGATTTTTGAAGTTTGAATGATAGATTAGGCTTGAGGTAATGAGCAACTATTAGATAATTGCAATAGCTGTACCAAAATGTCACATAACATTATGATACATCATGAAACTAGAGCAATTCGACTGCCGCGCAGTCGATAAATATGCCTCCGCCTCTTTGCTAGCTCTATTTAGATTTATTCTCAGAAAACCTGTTTGGTGGGCAATGAACCATTTAATTCCTATGTGAAATGAAAATATCATATTCTGTTTCTCCATGTTTGGCCAAGTTTGCAATATTCATTGACCTTTGACTTCCAATCTAATCAGTCCATCTAAAGCCATCCTTGTATCAAGTTTGTTTAAAATCAGCCAATCTGGGGGTAAAGTTCATTGACCTTTGACCTTTCAGAAATTTTACCCACACTTTCACTTGTGTACCTCCATGAAGTGATACATCTCTGTACCATGTTTGGTTAGAATTGAACTATTGGTTTTGCATTCAATGTGAAAAATGTTAAATTTGGCTCAATTTTTAGCCAATTTTGGCATAGTTCATTGACCTTTGACCTCTGACCTTTGAGAATTTTCACCAAAAATATCATCAGTCGACCCCCAAGTAGTGATCCATCTTTATACCATGTTTGGTTTGTATTGCACTATTGGATCTTGATTTATTTTGAAAAATATTACTTTGGGGGCAATTTTTTAGCTATTTTTGGCAAAGTTCATTGACCTTTGACCTTTCAGGAATTATACCCAAACTTCCATCAATCTACCTCCATGGAGTGATACATCTCTGTACCATGTTTAATTAGAATTGCACCATTGAATTTGGGTCTATTGTGAAAAATATAAATTTGGGGCCAATTTTTAGAAAATTGTTGCAAAGTTCATTGATCTTTGACCTCTGGCCTTCCAGGAATTTCACCAAAAAATGTCACCAGTCTATTCCCAAGAAGTGATCCATCTTAGTACCATGTTTCATGAGAATTTCATTTTTGGATTTAGTTTTATGGTGAAAAATGTGAAGTTTTGGGCAGTTTTTAGCCAATTTTGGCAAAGTTCATTGACCTTTCACCTCTGAACTTTCAGGAATTTTATCACAAATGTCAACAGTCTATTCCAAAGTAGTGATCTATCTTTGTAGCATGTTTCATGAGAATTGCATGCTTGGATTTGGATTTATTGTGAAAAATATAAAGCTTGGGGCAGTTTTTAGCCAATTTTGCCAAAGTTCATTGACCTTTCACCTCTGAACTTTCAGGAAATTTATCAAAAATGTCACCAGTCTATTCCCAAGTAGTGATCCATCTTTGTACCATGTTTCATGAGAATTGGATCCTTGGATTTGGCCTTATTGTGAAAAAGGTCAATTTGGGGCAATTTTTCACAAAGTTCATTGACCTTTGACCTTTGACCTCAATCAGAACTGACCCCTATTTTACACACTTCATTGGTTTTATGCAATACACACATGTACCAGGTTTGAAGCCAATCTGGTTAACGGTTCTCAAGACATTGCCTAAACGGATTCGGGACGGACGGACGGACATACGTACGGACGGACGGACGGACGGACAACCCGAAAACATAATGCCTCCGGCCACTTCGTGGCGGAGGCATAAAAATGTGTTGTTTTCCATCAATCCAATTTATTAAAAGAGCATAGTCTGAAAATGCCGGAGGGTGCCATCACTGGTGTGTCAGTGTGGGGTATTTGTTATAATATGAAATCTTTTTAAAAGATGGAACAGCTTTAGATGTCAATTTGAACATGATGGAAACGATTTGTTTGTTGAATTTTCTCTCAATCCAGTGCCAGACGTCCCATGCAATGGTGCCAGGTGGCCAGAGATGCCTGTTGCCACAGTCTTGTTCCTGATTGGATGCCAAATCATGAGCATGCTGGACTTCACCTCAGTGTTTTCATAACACCAACTCCATTCTTTGTCTGTCTCCTCTCCTACCTGTTCTTAATCTTATAACTCTCTCATTTACCGTCTCTTTCAGCTCTCCCTCATCTCTCTATCTCTCTTCCTTTCTCTTTTTCTTGCTCTCTCTTCCTCTCTAATGAGTCATCTGTCCCTGCCTTTCTTTCTGTCTTATGGCAATGTAGTTAACAATTTATATTCAGGGTAGTAAGAAATGTACTAGGATGAAATTCATATCTCTTTCTGCAGCGGAATAGATATGTGGAAGTGACCTTGCTTTAGAATTAGGAGGAACCCCGAGAAAGTTAGCTAGTGTTCGCATAGCGATATAGACAGTCAAACATATAGTCAAACTTATGACTCTTCGATGAGAAGAACCCAGAGAGAGTTAGCTAGTGTTTGCATAGCTATTTAGACAGTATTTAGGAAAGCAAGAAGAAAGGGACAGTAAGTCATTTGACCACTGCCATTGTGGGCTTCCGAAATAATTTCCCCAGTTTGGACATTACAGAGGAGAATAAAAGTGAACTACTGGTAAATATAATGGAATGCGTGTAGCTTCTCTTCCCTCAGTTTGCAAATTACCATCATCATTGTTTCCAAGACTGGCTGAATAAATATTACACGTATGTATCCATCTTTCTTTTGAGAATACAGTACGGAGAAGTCTAAATCAGGTTGAACAAGCAGTTGAATTCAACTGAAGTGAGAGTAATGTGGGTTTTTTCCAATATTTTTGATGGGGTATCAACATTTCTGGTCACCTTCTTACATTTGATGATTGCTACTTTTTGTACATCTTGCCATAAATACCTATTTGTGAGTATTTTCAGTTCTATCATGAATATGAAAAAAATAATCCTTAATTGTTGTAGAATAACAGAGTTCCTGAAGAATGGAACTATCAAATAAGGAAAAATGGAAAATGTTGTTTGTCATGTGTAAGAAAAGAATGCAAAATGTGCAACTTGTAGAAAAGGTTAAATCAGCACTAATTAGCTGTGTCTGTATATTGTGCAATAATAGGTAGTGCAGGAAATTACTTGTATTTATTTGTATACTTTGACTTGTACTAGATAGCTTTGAATGTGTAGTTTAGTTCTTTGCACGATGGAATACATGGAACCATGTGATAGTATCACCTGAAGATGTTACACTCTATATTCATTTTCATGTCAATATGTCCAGTGTTTAAAGATGATATTTAGATTTTAAAAAAATAAAACATATCATGACTGAATTACTGTTTACAGTTGGAACGGCCAGATGCTAGAACTGAGAGTTAATTGAGAATGTTTAAAGAAAAGAAGATCATCATTGCAATGAAGGATAGGACTAACAAATAGAGCTAGAGCTCTATGGACTAACACGAGTTACGGTAATCTACATACTGTTCATGTAGTGCATCACAATTTTGAACTTAGGTTTTTATAGGGATGTAATTAACTCATATGTATTAGATTAGAGACATGAAATCGTATATATTACAGCATATGTATGAAGGTGTATAGCTAGCCAAGCCATTAGTCTGAATGGTCCATGATGATGACATGCCCCTCGGCAAGTATAGTATGAATGGGCCTGTAGTTTATATCCTAATGCAATGCGTGTACATAAAGCAACCTATTACCTTATAATCTATGCAAAACTTTACAACAAAGAAGCACAATTTTTTGAAAATTTCTGACATTAGGCTAAGAAAAAATCTTTTACAAAACAAAATGGGTTATACACATCACTGCCAAGTACCATAATTCAGAAATGTACATAAAATCTCTGTACATTGTAACCTTTTTTTATGAAATTAGTGTCATGAAGAAAACTGCATTGATATGTATGTATATGAAAAGTGTTTGTAATACACATATCTGTATTTATTCTTGTAGTATTTGGGCAGATCAGGCATGCTGTTGGTTTATAATGTCATTGTCTGTGATATGCATCATTCTATTATGCACTGGTGTGTCAAATGTAAAGTGTAACTAGTGGAATTGTTAAGAAATTATCACCGGTAAAAGAAATTATAACATGTAAAGATGCTCACCAGTGAACAAGATGACTGTGAAAATGGAAGAAAAATAGGAATAAGGATTTAGAGATATGTAGATAAATTCAATTATACCATATAGCCATATGCAGGTTTCTCACCAGGGTTGGTTTGGTGCAATATCATAGAGACTCATTAGCACAGAAATGGCTGGTGTCCCTGCACTATCATGTGATATTTGCAAATCAATCAATCAATCATCAGGTGTTGTCACAAACCCGGTATTGGTGGCAATCCACCTCCACTTTCTTCCATCTTTTAGTTCTTGTTCTGACCTCTGTGTAGCTTAAGTCATGCTCATTCCACTCCTTGGTGTCATCAAACGTGTTTCATTCGCAAATATTTCAAACAAATGTATGTTGCTAAAAGAGTGTGTATGTGGTATTTTTTTGCCAATTGAGCTTACACAAGGTGTCGTAGGGTTGGTGAGAATTCTGCGTGTCTGCATGTTAGTGCATGATTTCCGCAGCTGCTGATTAGACATTATAGATGATTGTGCACAGCATTTTGTTTCTTTGCACTCTAATCTCTTTCCATTCGTCCACCCTGTCTTTCCTTTCATCAGTGCATGAAGCCGACAGGTCCACTCCACATTGATCATGTGATCATGTGAGCAGGGTCGGGTCACATCACATCCCTCCACTTTGCACATTCCAGGGCTCCGTTTCACCAAGATGTGCGTAAGGTAGGCATGACTTTATGCACGACTGGTGACCTGTTTTTGTGCTTAATGAGAAACCCCAACTTGTTCCTGTTCTAACATCATGGGAGTGAATTTCCTACAATCCTAATCAAAGTGGAGTATATATCAACTTAGTATTCAGATGCTTGTTAACAACTAGAATTTCAATCTGCAATCTACATCAGATTTTAACTTGAGCTGATGGGAATCAAAATCATTTGGAATCCTTGATTTGGCATCGAAGAACAGGTCACCATTCGTGCACAAAGTTGTGCATAAGTTACGCACATCTTGGTGAAACAGCCCCAGTTGTGTTTGAAAGCAGATGCATTTAGTACTAAATTGAAGTCTAGTACCAGTATTTGTATGCTGCAGAACTATATTGCTCTTTTATTTTAGACTAGATACTGATCAAATATTTAATCAAGAGAATGAACATTTGAACTGCCATGTTTAATGCTATAAAGCATAAAAACATAAAAACCAAGTATGGTGCTTTAAACTTTCTTAAATTTTGACTGCTTCTTCTGACTATAACAGCTCAAATCATGTATTCATGTGAAGTGACTGCTGTAGATTATGTATACTGTGATCATGCAGGGAATTTTTTTTTTTTTACATTGCTGTCCTGTCAACCATGGCAAATCTGTTTGTTTGTTCATACGGTAATCATGAAGAAACCAGTCCGTAATGGATAGCATTACTACATGTACGTACCTGTACCTACAGCAAGCAAAACATGGAAGTGTGACTTAGTTTAACTTTGTAATAATAAACTTTCATATGTATCCTAAGAAACTAGTATTTATTTTTACATGATTTTTCAATGTAATCTCGCTCGTGGAATGCTGAATGTACTGCATTATCTTATAGTTTTGCTAATTTCTCATGTCAATTATGATTCCAGTGCCTGTCTAGTCAGTGAATGCTTTACATATACACGTATGAAAACTCATCTGACTTCCTGTATCATTGTAATCATTCATGTTGTACACATGTTAGAGCATATGTGGGCAAATCAAATTTATATTCTTTAGATTGGTGTGGCATTTCTGCCACTGCTACAAACATGATCGTGGTGCGTATATTTCTCTATAGACCAGAATCTTGTGACACAGGGAGATCATTCCTGAGTGAGGACATGCAATATGTGGCATTTTGTTGTGGAATGTACTCTATCTCAGCATTATACTGTACTTGTACACACGGATCTCTGTCAGTATACTCTGTACATGAAATCAATCAGAAGTTTATATATTTAATAAACCACTGTTTTGTCCACAAAACTGAGTTATCTCTTGTAACTTTGTTGTTGGTGTGTAGGGTAGTTTGTCAACCCCAGTGTGCCAATTCACTATCCCACCAGCGACGACCATATAGCATTTTGTGTCCCAAGGCAAGTGATTGATATGTCTAGCATTTTTTGAACGAGTAAAGTCCTTATATTTTTTCAGACTTTTTACAATGTTTCTTTTCTTTGTTGCATTCATCTTCGCCTTCCTTATTTTGAATACCAGTAGACCTTTTAAGATGAGTGTTATTATTCAGACCACATCTGCAAACACTTCAAAAGCTTGACATTAGGCTAAAACAAATCTTACAAATGATCCATAAAAGTAGTTCTTTCAATAGATCTGGAAAAAAACATGAGAAGCTATCGATGGATGCTTGAGGTCAATATGGTATGCAGTAAAATGAATCTTTGTGATGAGACTCAATTGAATGTCAAGCAAAATTGTTACTCTCTTTGGGAGAAATGTAGCTTGCATCTCTTCAGCAACGATACAAGTACATAACAAGCCGAGAAGGCAAAGTTTTCTCAAGCTCGGACATGAAGAAAGATAACATACACAAATTCACTGCAGACAAAATAACTACACAAACACATAAAACAGTTCTAGTTACAGAGTAATATATTTATATAAACCGTACCATACATCATTAGGTACAGAAAAGTCTGAAAGGATGTTTTGACATCCAGCTGTTTTGTGGTATTATCATGCATTCTGATGATATGATGAAAGGAAACTGCACAAATGTATCCCTTTTTTTAAAACAATCATGATTAAGATTTTGTAAAGAGGCTTTCTGGGGGAAATTCAATGTAAAAAAAATCACTATATCCAGCAACAAAGATCACATGCTCAATCTTGTAAATCAATCATTGTTTATTCATTTTTTTTCCTCATAAGAATGAGCATTCAATCTTTATTACTAGGTTCAAGCCAACATGTTCCCTTTTAATCATGATATTGATGGACTGACCACAGAATTATTCAATGTTAATCATTCACTTCAGATTACTTCATACAATTTTCAACTTATATGTTTATGAGCACAAATCTTCTCAGCAAATGCATATGCCTTTATCAAACTCTAATGTTTGATTATTCAGGAGTAAGCAATCTTATCCAATTTCATACAGGGAATCAAATAATGGTGATAACAGGCAGGCCCTAGATGCAATATAAAAGGATCAAATTGAATAAATTTCTAATCAAAAGTAACTGTTGAAACATAACAAATATTTTTTAAAAAATGGGGAAATTGCACATGGTGCTCAATGATGAGTATTACTTCACTAAGACACAATTTAAGATGCATTATATAAAGAGTTACAAAATTCTTGTAGGAATAAAAATCAGAATAGGACAACCCATTCAAAAGAATCACTCTCACCCATTCATGACACCCCCCCCCCCCCCACACCCATTCTATTATTCCCTTCTCCTTATACATTAAACTCATGTTCTTCATATTCTCATATATTTAGTTCTTCCCAGGATGGATACTAGTTAGAGAAACTTACACTGTGTATAACACTATAAAACCATATATTTGAGAAGGGAAGCCCCAAACAGGTAGTTCACCAACACTACCTCATATATGACAAGCCTATTTTGTGTAACTTCACATAAATCACACAATAACACATCAAATTCTTAATGACAAATTATATTCAATGATTTTTAACATGAAAATACAATATTTGATTTTGTCACACCCACCTTGCCTCACTCTAACTTGATGCCATGTTTATTGGCTTCTCAGAAATGCTGTTATGCTTCTCCATTTGTTATTGAAGTGTGTGGCTTAAATATATCCTTGTTCCTTTGACAGAATATTTCCTGATATACATCATTACTTCAATAATTGAGACAAACCCGGGATACAAACAAAATCTACAGTAATGTGGAATTTTACTGACCAATTCATTCAAAAAATGTTGATTGCTTGCGTCCTGAGTGCTTCCACAAAGAAATATTAGCATACCAAGAGCAGTTACATATACATGTACTGCATGGGTACCTTTTACTTTAGAGTATCCAGAGTAACATGAGTTCTAAAATGTACATTCACCCTGCTTGACTATTTGCTTCGACTTTCTAGACTTTCAAGCAAACAACTGCTTTTGGTAAAATGTCAAAAAGTCAGCAGAGTAATGTTTAGAAAATAGATAATATATCGGTAAAAGTCCTTGGTGATAGAGCGCCCCCATACGAGGCTTGGATAGTCTCGTCTTATCGTCTGTTTGTCTTTCCGGCCTTCCGCTTGCCAGCGAATAAATGCTTGGGCATCTTACAAGCGATCTTTCGGTCGGCCTCTCCCTTCTTGGCATTCAGGTTCATCTTGCGCTGTGACACCTTGGACAGGGTGCGGACCTTCTGTCGCTTCTGTAGATACATAGGTGAAGGGGTATAAAGGGAGAGGGTGGTTAATGAGAAAGAGTGAAGGAGGACTGCACAAGGGCAATGCCTGTATCCCGGAAAATACTGCCTTTGATGGTACATCTCGTTCATGATATCATATGACTTACAGAAAAGAAGACATGATCGCAAACTTTACAAGAAGAAATCATGAGTTACAAGCATACACATTTCAAATGTTTCAAATTGTTGAGTACATATTGATTATCACTAGGTATTATTCAAAATTAAAAAAGATAATGTCTCCACACTGCAATTATGAATATTAATTAAGCCATTAAACAAACAATGTAACAAAGCTATGATTGAAAAAATAGGTAAGACAATTAAATCTTCATGATGAATACCTCACATATCCAAAGCTATAAAGTCCTGGGGCCACATTCATGAGACATAACTAAGCATAGCACCTTGATTCACTACATTCAGTACGGTACTGTACCATGACCTTAAAGCAAGGTTTCATGACTACATCCCCAGGCCCAACATGAATGGCCAGAGTGGTCAAGCAGACCAGCACTCACCTCAACGTCCCTGAGGCCAGACTCATCCCGCGGTGTTCTCATGCTGCTAGTGGCACGGCCCGTAGAGTCTGTTCGGCGCTTCTTGACGATGGGAGCACGGCTGCTGCTCCGCCCGCGATTCTTCGTAAAGTGGCCCTGTGTGGCAAACGTGATTCAGATTACAATGTGAAATTTAGCAGACAAAATAACATGTCTTGCAGCATCATTTTGAATTACTAGAACTAGAACCACCAGTTCTTTTCCTAATGATGCTTAGTAGAGTTCCCTGTACTGTCAACGCATGACAGGCTTTTACCATATTAATGTGTTTCTTTTTTCAGAAAACATTTATAAAGATTAGATATTTAAATCAGTCTGGCAACATCCTAAGTATGAATAATTGACACATATGACTTCAACCCTTATCATTACACAGATAGCAATATACTTTTGTCCATTTTACTCTTACAAATGGTATACTGGTAGGTATTCAGCATATAGAGATGGAGAGGGAGACCATATCTCAGCACATCATACTTACATCTTCCGATAATTCTACACCCATCTCGTTCATTTCACTCTCAAAGCGCTTCCGTTTGATCTGTGGAAGGAAGCACAATACAGCATAAGGGTCAAACCAGAGTAAAAACAGAATAAATTGCATCAAGCTCTATAATTGTGTTAACTTATTATACACCTACTATAGCACTGATCATGAAGGTTACAACATCAATGGCTGTTTTTTTAAGTAACATACCGACATACTACATTACCTCAGAATCAGGAACATGGTATGCAATGTTCGAGTGAGACAATTATCTTTTTCCTGCTGTTCACGTTGAAGCATCATTATTGGGAATATAGCCAAAGCCACACACACAGACCGCACATATTTTCCCTACCTTGAAATTGCGAGAGCAGACTGTTCTTCCCCGTGTTTATGACATCATTTCATTATACATAGTACTTGGCCTCCAGAACTAGGTGCTCACATGTTTATAATGGTGTCAAGTGTCAAACAAAATTATCAGAGAAGAATAACAATGGCTCAAGAGAGTTATGCAAGACTAAATCAATGCAGCAATTACTTGTACCACACACAAATCCACGGGCCTGCTTTTCAAAACATCTTGAAATTCTAATGGTTGAGTTGTCATAGTATCTCAAAAGAGTTCTGCAGAAAGCTTAATGGTGAAGCTTTGACTTGGACCTCCCGTAAAGAGGTCTGCAAGATAAAGATCAAAGAGAGACTTACGCCCTCTGTCCGCCTCACTATGGACGGATGTCGGATCCTCTTGTTTTCTCTGGATTCCATCTGCAGCAGGATCTTCTTGTCACGGATTCTGAGTAAATACACAAAGAGAAATACCATGACAACGGTGCCTACCATACACAGTCTTCCAGAATGTTTGGGTATGAGCCATGGTGTGTAATTCTGTGAGATTAAGGGGTTCAACACATTAACATACATACCCTCGATACAACATTCAATTGATCAAAACACCATCATTCATTTGGATGAATAGACAGAGAATTTGAAATTTAGTAAACTAAAGAAATAAAGCATGTTCAAATCAATCACGTCATATACAGCACTACTACAAGCACAAAAAATCAGCAACACAATAATGATATAAATAAGCCTAGAGAGCAACATTAATGATGTATCATATCAATGATCAAAGGCTGATAAGGAGTCTTCCTGTTTATTCCACACAAGAATCTAACTATTCCAAGTAAATCAGAGATGCTATTTCCTATGCTGATATTCTTTATTGAGTAACTTATGTCAAAATGTTGGTGTACTCACTTCTGTGCTGTGATACGGATCTCTCTCATCTCCTCATCCTCATCCTGGGTCAAAAAGAGAATAGATGAATGAAATGTGAAACAATGAATAACATTTTCTATAAACACAATGAGAGCTATGGCAGTATGTCTAGTGACACTTGTGTAAACAACGCTCAATGGAAAGAAGAAGAAATGTGATCTCAAGGAGCAGGTGGTCTCTGAGAACAGGTTACTTCAATAAAGGGTGTCATTAAAAATATAAATATGTATAAAACACAGGTGCTGTTTCTGCACAGGTGGTCACTCAAACAGGTTTCACTGTACTATCAATACCACAATTCTATCATTCCTGATCCCATAAAAAAAAATATTCTCTGAGTAGTATAAGATACTATTTACATCCATTGCACGTTATAGCTCATTGGTTGATGGCAACCAACCACTTAGACTTGGTTGTAAGTAAGTGATGGTGCAAATGGCCCCTGGACTGGACACACACTTATATTTTTTGTGTGTCATTTCACATCAGAATAATGTTACTTATCCCTGGGTTGGCAGTTACATTTGTTTAAAACACTTAATATGAACAAAGGCCATGTCTTGTAAGAGTTGCGATTGATATCAATCATAATTCTGTACATTAAAAATAAGGGATGGGACTTGCAATCGATGGAGATCGTTAGCAACTCTTTATGAGCCGGGACCCTGATGTATACAACAAGTATGAAATGTGCAGGGAGAATGTGTGCCAAGGCTTCTGGTCAGGTTTTTGCCCGAGAACTGGGCTCCTTGAAACACTGCCTTTCAGCTCCTTTCTGAAAGGTTCGTTCTTATGCCAGTTTACTTCAAAATTGAGTTATCAGTACCTGTTCATTGAGCAGCATTCAAGCTTTTGGTGAAGGCACATTTTAAGAATAAGTTGATGAGTAAAACCAAAATTTCTCACATTCCAATTTCACAGGTTCATGAATAAGAAACATGTTTTTCTTGTAAATTTTCAAAGAGGAATTAGGACATTTTGGAAAGGAACTGTTTATTTTCACAAGCACTCACCGACTCCTCGTTGTCGTACATGCCGGCTGCCTCCCTCATGGCCTCCTCCTCCTCCAACTCGGCCAGCCGGGCATCGATCTCAGGATCGACGTAGTCGGCGATGTTCTTACCCATCCAGAGCTCAGGGATGATGTCGGTCTTCTCGGCGTCGTTCTTGAGGTCCCACATGCGTGTGAGATCCAGGATGAAGTCGTCTCCCAGCTCCAGCTCCTCGTCTCGCCACGTCCGCTTCTTGGTGTCTGTCTGCATGGCTGCCTTGCGGGCCAGAGCCGCTGCAGGAATGCACGGAGGACGGGCCTAGGGGGAAAGAAGGGGTGAAACAATCATGGGTTAAACTGCACTTCGCACCCTTACGGGCCACGGCTGCTGAGGGAATGCAATAAGGACGAGACTGGAAGGGAAGAGGTTGAACAAGACAAGGGTTAAAACTGAATTTCAAACTTCTTGGCCTTGAGTCTGTCTGGATGGACGCCTTGCGAGCCAGGGATGCTGATGGGATGCAGTGAAGATGGGGCTGAAAGATGAGAAGGAGGGGGAGGATGGTCCATAAGAGGGTGACAATGTCTTGATATCTAATGATATCGCTGGTTTTATATGTGGCCAAACAGTCTTCGGTGTTTGTGGTTCTAACAGGAACTCCAGTCCCAAAATGACTGCTTTCAATAGAATCAAAGCAATAAAACTTAAGATTGACATTTTCAGAGGTAAACTGGCAGCTCCATCATGAGGCTGTGATGTCACGGGCCCACTTTCATGCTTTTATTTTCTCTGCTTTCCTCAAATTTTCTCTGATCTATTGAGGGCAACAAAGTGCAGACTGGAGTTACATTCAACTTTCTTGTAAATGTGAATAGTAAAGTAGTAAGAATACTGCAACCCAAATCACAAGATCTGTCTGCTGATGGACATAATCGTCAAAACGCACTGAAATGAAGACAGGACTTACTTAGTCTACAGCTCACACTCCATTCCTTACCTTGGAATCTCTCTGGCTCGGCGTGGCAATGTGCAGTCGGTTGAGCACATCTGAGACTTTCTTGCCCTTCATCTTCATGTCCACTCGCTGCAAGAGGAGTCTGTCACATGCCTAATACATGGTTACATGGGGACAGGAAGAAATGAAATCTCAGATGACTTGACAATAAATCAGCACTCTCCATCATTGCTTGACAATACTGCACCGTCTCCTCACGATTATAAACAATTTTAAGTCTAGCGTACCTTACAGCAAAATCAAGAAACAAAATTGAGATACCAATTCATTCGCTGCTCTCTAGTCTAACCATAATGACAATGATATCTGAGCGAATAGATAAACATGTCCATGTTTTTTTGACAATCCTAACATATGATTCATTATAAGTCATCTTCTCTCCTATCAACATGATGCTGTCCAGCTGTGAGGAGTGTGCATCCTTACCTCTGTCTTCACCTTCATGATGCCCTCCTCGGTGAGAGTGCTAGTCTCAATGACTGTGATTCCCTCCGCTTCAGCACCACGGAAGAATTCCTGAGAGGAGAGGTCCAAAGCACATGAAAATCAGGCATCAGATAATAATGAATCATAGAGTTCCTCTAGGCACAAGACTGCAAACGGACATCAAATTTGCTGGGAATGACAGCTCTTCCAGTTTACATTTTGGACATTAATGGTTTCCACCTAGCTGTTCTTACATTCCTTATCCATATAATAAACGTGCCTTTCCCTTCCTATTTTTGCGTAATTAATTCTAGTTTGAATGGAAGCTCTACATAGTTCAATCGTAAATTACAATTTATACTGGTACATGTCGTAATACCACACAACATTTTGCTAGTTTTCTTAATGTACTTTACTTCAGAAAAAAATATCAATAGCAGCAAGCATTTGAAATGGGATAGAATCAGAGGAATTTTGGAATATATATTAGCTGGGTTCATTGTGACCAAGAAACTAACATACCTAGCCACACTTACCATTATACCCTAAACCCCATTAGACCACTTTTGTTATAGGGGCTTTCTCATAGATGGCATGAGAAGGGCGCCCTCACGACTCACCTGTTTGTCGTCTGAGAGTTCCTTGATCCCAATGATGTCTGTCTTGTTGGCCACAATGATCAGAGGCTTGTTGGCAAACAACGGTCTGATGCTCTCAAACAACTCCACCTGGTAGAAAACAACCAGTTAACATTTAAAGAGGCTAGTGCTTTAGGTTCAATTCCCTCAACATATTAGTATGACATAGTATGTCAAACTGTAACCCTTTGTTTTCAAAAGGTACACATGGACGAGTATTAACCTCAATCAAGCCAGGGCCCATTATGCCCACCTGCCTAAACGTTTTGCACGATCATGCTGCACAGCATGCCATTTCATAATCTCTTTTCATGCAATATGGCAAAACTTTTGAGACCAAATTCATGACAGGAAGGTATAGCAAAGTAATCCAGCAATCCATATCATTATCCGTGAGGCAATGTCATCCCAAATTTTGCTCATAACTATAATTGATATACAAATCCAATGGAAAGGGTTTGCTCTTATAGAGTAATCCAGACCACACATCGCGGAACTTCATCCCATAATGCCCCATGCAGTGACATCCAGATTTGTGTTGCAATCATCTCTGATTCTGGTCACATACATTCATACAATAGACCAAACATGTGGACATGACTGCAAACAAAAAACATGTGGATACAGGGTGCGTCATGGGACGACTTTACCTCTACTACATCATGGTAAATTCTGCCAAAAGTGATGCAACATCTCTCATCCCTTGTGCCCCCTGACCCGACCCGACCCTACCCCACCCCATTAAAGCCCACCTCAACCCATCCAAGCCCCCTCCCCCCTTCACCTCACCCTAGCCCACCCTTCCCCAGACCAGCCCTCACCTGTTCCTCCAGGGAGTGTCCACACTGCTCGGAGACGTCCATGACATAAAGCACGGCTGCCCTCAGATGTGCCAGGGCGGTGATGGCCTGCATCTCGATGGTGTTGCGGTCCTCTAGGGAGTGGTCGAGGATACCCGGTGTATCCACCACCTGCCACCGCAGATACCGGTAGTCCATGTGGCCTATGAACAGTGACTTGGTGGTGAAGGCGTAGGGCTGCACCTCCACGTCTGCACGGGTGATCTGTGGATGATGGAGGTTGTTTATTGATAAAAGTCAAGAAATTGGACCGGTATGTCTCCACCCTCCTGCGCAGACACTGCAGCATTGCCGTACTCTGTTATAGCAAATGTCCAGCGTTCCATGCTTGGAAAACCTTGCATAATCTGTGCCCAATCTGACCCAAAACCTAATTATTTACTGTATTACTATTGTACAATGTGTTTATGGAATTCAGTCAATTATTACTTGAGTTATCGCATTAACGACATCTGGATAGATGGGCAGACAACCCAGAAACATAAAGCCATCAGCCACTCAACGGTAGCCATCAGCCACTCAGTGGTAGCCATCAGCCACTCAGTGGTAGCCATCAGCAACTCAGTGGTAGCCATCAGCAACTCAGTGGTGGAGGCATAAAAAGGTTTATATACCTCATACATAGATTCCTCTCATCTGATTGGTTAAAAGTAGAGTCATCGAAATAGCTGTGCCCCCGTTTTTAACAAGATGACGTCAAAATTAACTGTGCCCGGGGCATGGCAATCGACTGTGCCCGGAAAATAATAAGACAACCTCAACACCGCGCGATATCGCTCGTGTGTGCGCAATCCCTGTACGCGCAATGAGTGTTGATTTACATGCCTATTACATGCTATCTTGTAGGCCTTGTCAGTTCAGGAAATCTTTTAACCAATCGATGAGAAGAATCTATACATTCGGTTTATAAAACAAATATTGACTGCTTAATATTCGGGGCACAGTTAAAATCATAGGCCCTCGGTGATGTCAAAACCATGACTATGCCCTCAGCTTCGCTTCGGGCATAGTCATGGTTTTGACATCATCTTGGGCTTATAATTTTAACTGTGCCCCTCATAGCAGTCAATATTTGTATACTCTAACATCATACTGTGACTTTCACCAAACATTACAATCCATACCCAATTCACCACACAAATGCAAACAAGTCTTGCCTTGTTCATGAAGCTGGACTTCCCGACGTTGGGGAACCCGCAGAGGAGGAGGGTTCTCGTATTGGGGTCAATAGAGGGCAGCCTTGACAAATGCTGCCGCACCTGCTCCAGGTACTCCAAACTCTGTCCCTGCCTCTTGAGGATGGTGCACATGCGGCCCATGCCTGCACGCTTGAGCTGCTTGCAGCGGTACAGCGAGTCCCCGTACTTCATCAGCCGGCAGTAGTCTCTGGCAACACTGTGGGCAGAGGAGAGAAAGTCAAGTGAAGGAATGCTCAGAAGATGTTCTTACTATCTCAGACGGAGGGAGTGGAATGGGTGCGAGGTAAAGACAGAGTGTGAAAGGAAGAATAGTTAGGATGACAGAAGGGGCACACACCGACAAATCTAGTGAATTTCATACAGTTGTACATGGCACTTACCAGTTTTATCATTATCATTTCCTGTGGTACAGTATTGTGAAAACTACTTCAAGTAACCTAAAAGATCCTCTCAGACTTGTTCGAACATCATAAGACACATGGAAATAAAAACAAAATTCTCACCAATGCTTTGATAAATTCAATTCAATTAACTTTTTCCATGGAAAAAAAAAGAGTTACATAGTAATGTGAAAGGAAGAATACATGTAGTTAGGATGACAGAAGGGGTACACAGAGAAATCTAGTGAATTTCATACAGTTGTACATGGCACTTACCAGTTTTATCATTATCATTTCCTGTGGTACAGTATTGTGAAAGCTACTTCAAATAACATAAAAGATCCTTTCAGACTTGTTCGAACATTATAAGACACATGGAAAAACAAACAAAAATTCTCACCAATACTTTGATAAATTCACTTCAATTAACTTTTTCAATGGGAAACAAAGAGTTACATAGTGAAAAAGTGCAATGAATATGATGTATGGTATCACATTTTAAACACATACTTATCAATGAGGTGAAGTGCTGTGTTGATTTGTCCAAGAGCAAGCTTGTAATGGTCCTTGTCATACAGCACATTCATCAGATCAGCATAGAAGGGATGAATGTCCTGAAATAAGAGTGGAGTTCATAATCACATCAAAAAAATAATAGAGATCTAATCAGTGAAAGGTTGTATCAGCTCAAAAAAAAACACAAACAAGCTTTTACTATGCATTACTTCTTTTATCAGAGGACATTATGTAAACAAGAAATGAAACAAATTTTTCTCAGGTAGTCTAAAATGATTATACATTTTCTATTGTTAGAAATTATTTCAAATGCAAAAACATTGTTCTAAAATCGCAGTGATAAAATCAAGCACTGTCAGCCACTAAACTGATGATAGTGCAAGAATCTCACCTCTAGTTTAGGAAAGTCCTGGATGATTTGATGCAGCTTGTCATGGTAGTTCTGTTGGGTGAACTTGATCTTTCTCATGTAGAATTGCCGTATTCTGCTTATCTTGTAGTGCTTGTGGACAACTGTTGGTGTTTTGCGTTGGGTCTTGGACAGGACAATGTCAATGAAGTCCTACGAATAAATAGTGGAAAAAATGAACATTTACATTATTCTGCATATCAAATGATCTTAGAATGAAACTCAAATATCGGATGGTTTGCCTTCATGTACTTGCCATTTTCATGGGGCACTCAACATGTCGTTCATCTCAACGCCTAACATTATACTTCCAACTAATCGGAGAAACACGACATCAACTGCCCATGAGCACAACAAGCGTGTGCCTGCATGGCCTGTCTATTGTCAGAAGTGACCTCTCCACACAGTCTAGCAGCATCTAGGGGGAAAAACGTGGCAAGGAACCCTGTGGCTTTGTGCTCAAGGCAGAATTAAGCCGGCATCTGTCCCCACAGACAAGATTTGACTGACAAGATTGCTGTGGTACTCTGATCTACAGGTGGAATTAGGGTATTGCATGATAGTCAGACATGTCTTAGGTACAATCTAGGCCATTCGGGTCATTAACAAAAAAAAATTAATTGAGACATCCAAAAAATCCAGACAATTCATTCATCCTTGACACTATCTAAGAATATAGTAACTGCTGGAAAAGTGAACTATTTTACAATTTAACCAGTAAGAACAAATGAAGTCTTCAGAATAAAGAAATGCCAGAACAATATTGCTCAAAACGCATGATGATACTGTGAGTGTGAGTGTCACAGTCAGTGGGTGGGTGGCGCGCTGAAGCCGGAAGGGGAACGGGAGCACGATGTGGGTGCCGGGCCAGGCCGGTCGGCGGCCGGGCGGAGCCAAGTAATGCTCCGCACGCAGTTTCAGCTGATCCATTCGCTTCAGCTGCTTGCACACAAAAACAAACTCATCTGCCTGATCAAAAGACTCCTCAAATAAAAATATCCAAGCACCAAATATTGTCATACCTTTGACGTTGGAACCACAGTTATTTTCTTGAAGTTGTATAGAGACATCTTGTATTCCTTTCTGCTTTCAGTTCACGGAGATAAAGATGATGCACGAACCTCTCAATTCCACGTATCCGTACTGTACATGTACCGTGCTCGCTGTATGTAGTGTATTAGTGTCATTGCGACATATGCGTGATGTCGTCGTGTCCTTTAACTTTTCGGTGCAGGTACTACGTAGGTAGCGGAGCGCAAGCGCAGCGCACGTGGGTACTTCGGATTCCGCTAGCGCTCGAGTAGGTTAATATACAAGAATATTTATTCCACCATACTTTATGATTTAGTTGGGATGCCTTCAACTCTGTATTTTTTGTCGGCGGACAAAAGCGCGATTTTTGTAGCTCTATGGAATGAAACTTCCTCCTTAACGATATGTAGCCCCCCCCCCCCACAACAACAACAACAAAAATGGAAGAACGAGAAGAGGAAGGGGTTTTCGATACTGTACGGTTATGAAGGAGACACAAATGATAAAGATAAACTGCGCAAAAACTGCCGTATGGCCAGTTTATGGATAATCAGGTTCCAGTTATTTCCAGTCAGGTTAATTCAGTGTAATATGCGTTGAATACAATGATTGTAAAAGTTATCCGTTATGCCGTTACAAAGAGTTTTCCCTCCAGTACACTCACTTAATATTTTGTCAGTTTCCAAAGCACGTGACCTGGGAGTTATTGTCCAAGACGATCTGCGTTTGAACACTCACATTGATAATATTTGTAAATCGGCGGCCAAGGGACTATATAGGATTGGGAAGATAAGACATTTTTTGGATAAAGCGACCACAGAGAGGCTTGTTCACGCATTTATATTTAGTTACTTAGATTTCAATAATGGTCTGTTTCTGGGAATCTCTGAGACTCAACTAAATAAACTCTAACGTGTACAGAATTCAGCGGCAAGGCTTGTAACGCGAAAAAGGAAATTTGAACATATAACTCCGATCCTACAGTATATAGTCTCCACTGGCTCCTGATAAGGGCTCGTGTTCAGTTTAAAATCCTCACTCTTGTATTCAAATGCTTATGTGGAAATGCACCTGTCTATCTTACTGAACTCATCAAACCATACCAGCCTACTCGTAATCTTCGTTCACAATAAAAAAATCTACTTTCTGAAATTCGTGTAAAATCTAAGACATTCGGTGATAGAGCTTTTGCAAATACGGCACCCAAATTATGGAATAACCGGCCCCCAAGGCATTAGATCATTGACAACTTCGATCAATTCAAATCAAAACTAAAGACGCATCTGTTTGATAATTATTAGTTATTTTCAAATTTTCAAATTCTCACATAATCAACTTTTACTTTCACACGCATAGAGACTATTTGAATGGTATTATGCGTCTCTAAGAATTGAATATTATTATTATTATTAATATGTACTTCTTTTCCTACTTCTACTTCTTCACTTCTTTCTCGGGTTGGATTCCCCAAATTCTTCGCGCATGCCGCTAGGCATGTACCAGGCCGGGCCAGTGAGGGGGGGGGGGGGGGGGGGGGGGGGCGAATTAACACATCCCCCCTCCAGATTTCTTTCCCTTTTTTTTTGAAAACATATTGCAACATATGACCATAAAGGGTCCCTTTCATAATGATTTTGTCCGCGTAACAAACTGTTCATAGTGTTTTCTCCTTTTTGAAAACTACGGGTATTTAGCCTACGACTCGTACAATGATGTCAAAGAAAGTGGTATGTTCATAGCTGAAGTCCTAGACTTATTTTTTCGTTATCATTTGATTATTAGATTCAAATTCAAATTAAATACATAACACCATTTTTAAAATGGTAGCGAAAACGTGTTTTCAATTTTAAAGCCCTTTTTTGTGAAGTCCTAAATTGCTACTGTAGGCCTGAAACTGGGGAACTCGGCCTATAGGGCCTGGAGCACAAGGGCGGAACTCGCTCCCCGAAGGTGGGGGGGACATGTTTTTCATCAAGAAGTCGCTGAGCGGGGGGGGGGGGGGGGGGGGGGGTTAATGATATTTTAAGGGACAGGACCGAAAATAGTGGGGGGACATTTGATATTGTGTCCCCCCCCCCCCCCCCTTCGAAAAAAAATCCCCCCGGGATTTCCGCCCATGCTGGAGCATAACGAGGATTAGAGAAAGTCCAATTTTACGAAAGCGCTATAGCCCTAAATTGCTACTATAGGCCTATTGATGTGAACAATATTTGACATTATGCCACTGAGGAAGGGAGGCCTATAGGCCTAGGGACCGGAGCATAACGAGGATTAGTGAAAGTCCAACTTTTCGAAATATTTCGTTTTCTCTGCCAAATGTAGGTTCAGAGTTTAAAGAGCATTGTCTGGCTTGAAACAGGACGAAATGTCAGTCATATTATTGAGTGGCGGAACCAAACCACTTTCAGAGCTAGGGATGGATATCCTTTAATGTAAAAACGTGAAAAGTAATGATAATGATATATAGCGCACTTTCCATCTTAATCAGATGCTCGCTTTGAACAGAGCAAATTAAAGAGCGAGAAAAAAAATACAATACAGGTATGAACTTGTATGTCAAAAAGCACCATTATACAGGTATGTCTTTATAGGTTGCCTCTGAAGTTGGTTACTGACGTCAAGGTTTTCAAACTCTGTGGCCAGAATTCCACAGGGTTGGCCCTGCATGTGCAAAGGCCCGTTCTCCCCACGATCTCTGAAACCGGAACTTGCAAAAGACCGGATGTGGAGGATGGTTGGTAGTTGTGAATTAAAGATTTATTGTAGCTGGGCGAAGTTCCGTTGACGATATGAAAGACTATAAGAGAAGTATTTTAAAGACAAGGCGTTCCCTCAGGGGCAACCAATGAAGATTTTTCAAGAGGGGTGATGTGGCTGCGCTTGCCGGTTTAAGTTACAATGCGTGCAGCTGCATTTTGTAGCTTCCCAATTTGAGAGTCTAGTAATTAAAGGGGAAGTTCACCCTGAAATTATTTTGGTTCCAATAAAGAGAGACAAATGAAAGAAGCATATAAGTGAAGGTTTGACAAAAATCGGTCAAAGGAAAAGAAAGTTATTTGATTTTAAAGTTTTGATTTTGTGACGTCACGTGCGAGGTGCTCTCCCATATGTTGTATACAAAATAAGTCGACAGATTGTTTTTTTTTCTGTTTTTGACAACGGAATGATTATTTTTTCGTACAGGTATGTGTGTAAAAACATATTTCTGATAATGTATCAAACGCACAAGTAAAAGGATGCATATCTTTGTGAGAAAATGCACATTTTCGAAAAAAATTGTACACAACATATGGGAGAGCACCTCGCATGTGACGTCACAAAATAAAAACTTTAGAATCAAATAACTTTTTTTTCCTTTGACCGATTTTCGTCAAACCTTCACTCATATGTTTCTTTCATTTGTCTCTTTTTATTGAAACCAAAATAATTTCAGGGTGAACTTCCCCTTTAAGTTGTATAGGAGGCCATTACCAAAATCGAGCCGCGACGAAATCAGTGAATGTAAAAGTAGTTTCTCTGTTGCAGAGCGAGTGAGATACTTTCTTCTAAGGCCAATGTTGCACAATTGGTAGCGAACTGATCTGCAAATACTCGTAATCTGATTGGACATAGACATTTGGGAGTCAAAAACAACACCAAGGTTGCGACATGAGTTTGACAAGGGAATGCTGCTACCTGAGATGGAAATGGAATCAATGTCTAATTTGTTGAGTTTGAGATTTGAGCTAAAAAGTAAAAACACACATATACTTTGGGTCCATGCTTCAACCAAGTGCCAATGTCCATTTTACACCTTTCCAGATAGCTTGGGTGGAACTAGTTTGATTCGGTGAAAAAGAAACTAAAATCGAATGTCATCCGCATATAAATGATAATGAGCGGAGTGACGTTGGAAAATATCTTTATGAGCCCTGTTAAATAAACGGAGAACAAAAATATACCGACTGTTCATAAAAATAAGGTCACACAAACATGACAAACGTAGCTGTCTGAACAGTACTGTACCTTTACTAGTAGTACTAGTTCTAACTTCTAGCCGGTAAGCTATACATGCGTGTAATATCAGTATGTCCTTCATTATAAACTATTATTTTTGCCATAATGAGACCTCTCTGTTTGTAGCATGGTGTATACAGAAAACGCGTCATTAGACTCTTTATTTGGCGTATTATTGTTCACCACACGTATGCTGGTTATGCTTTCATACTAACGTACATTATAGAAACGGTTATCCAGCTAAAACAAATCGCGTACGTATGTGAGCGACTGGAAATATAAGGCTAACGTTCCCGCGCTATGGCCGTACGTACAATGTGTACGTACTTGCTCGGTCCCGTGTATTGCATTGTTGTTGATTTCTTAGCACACACACACACTGTTTGCGCTGCTAACCTGCACCTGTCATTTCATTTTCTTTTCCACGGCGTTGACATCGTAGTCAAACCAAGGTAATGATTGCTCTTACATATCTCTGTACTTGACAGTTGTGTGAAGGAAATATTTTGATAGAAAATCATTATCATATTTTGTAACATATCTTAGCCTGTGCAGTTTCTCAGTTTGAGTGACATTGACAATGTCCATTGCGCTCCATGCATTGCGTGAACCCATGCGTGTGCATGTGCATTGACTGACTCGATCATCTTGAATGAGACTCGGTGAGCATTTATATTGGTGAATGTGATTGTGAATGGATATGCTTGCAGATGCATTTTCTATTCCATGCATGGCAATGTTAGTAAAGTCAGACCGAGGGGCATCTTAATCTTGGCTGTCATCATAGTCATAATTGTGTTTGCTGTGTGTCAAGATTAAGATTTTTTGTGCATGCATAAAAATTTGCTGGTGGTGGGCAGTGGTGGGGATGCATGCAGGGAGTTCGAAATATACGTTGACGAATGATGTTGTCCTCTTTACTTAGTCTCTATCTGTATCTGTGCGAATTTTACAGTTGAATTACCATTGCTGATTGTCTCGTATGTGTCTAGACAGGTACGTCAATGACAAATGAATATGTCAACCTCCCCACATTTTTTTAAAATTTTTGTTATGCTTTGTCAGGATTAAGCCTTTTTTTTTAAGAGTTGCTTAGTTCAGACAAAAGTTGGGAGCACAACAACGCACTGATCTTATTTTCCATTTGTGCGTTTGAATTCTTGTATTGTTGTGCGTCGCCATGGTGGTTCCTGATCCCTATGGTCTAGACAGTGTAAGTAATGTGCCATATATTTTGTGAATTTTTTTGCGAATCGGGACTCCTCAACAATTTTGCGTGAGTTATTTTTCACTCTCATATGAACATGATCCAACAACTAAGGTCTACCTCGTTTAATGCGTACCCTCCCTAGGTAATTCCTTCCTCTCATTCCTTGTAGATGGGCAAGAAGCAGCAAAAGAAGGCGGATGACGGAGTGCCCGAGGAGGAGCCGGTCGAAGAGAGAGAGGGCACAGGAGACGAGGAGGATGATGAGGAAGAGGAGGAGGTCTACCAGGTGGAGAAGGTGGTCGACAGGAGGATGGTGAAGGGGAAGATTGAGTATCTCCTCAAGTGGAAGGGCTACCCAGAGTAAGTCAGATTGTTTCATGTGCATGTGCGTGTTTGTTTGGGGGGGGGGGGGGGGGAGGGATTCCTGTTTTCTTGTTTCATTGTAATGTGGCATATCATGTTTTGATGCATTCTCAGTGAGGCAAAAGAAGGAAATGAAAATTATTATATCATGTTTGATATTGAAAGCAAATTGGGCATTAACAGCAGACCAAGATATTTTGAAAGGGCATTTAACCCTAATACTCCCGGGGTATTTCAAAGCTTGTTATTACAGGGAGGGGGGGGGGGGGATCTTGGCCATGGGTCGCCTGATTGCCTCAAAATCTTGCATGATGGTCAGGAATTATGTAATCTACAATCTTCTAAGGCTAAATTTACGAAAATCTGTATATTTAATTTTTTACTAATTAGTTTATGTGAATTTATGCGAGAAATCATAGATTTTGGTATTTCTCACTAAATAGACCCTCAGGAATGGCATTTGTTGGTACTAACACCCGCAACAGAAATAATTGGCAAAAATGGTTATCTATGTCACTCGATAATAACACTAACAGTAGAAGATGAATGTAATGTATTTCATTCAGAGGATTACTAAATACTTAATCTTTTTTTTTTCTATGGTGCACAGTGATGAGAACACATGGGAACCCAAAGAGAACTTGGAATGTCCAGATCTGATCGAGGCTTACGAAAAAATCCGAGAGAAGGAGTCTGCAAAGAGGAAATCAGCCGTCAACGGGGCAGCTGGAGATAGCATGGCAAAGAAGAAGAAGAAGGAAGAATCAAGTGGGGACAAAAAGAAAGACTCCGCGGTAATACATGATTCTAAAGTTAACTAGTTAAAGAATGCATGGTTAGATTTTGAAAACAACCTGGGGAAAAAATGGCAACATCACCATAGTGGTAATGATTAGTTTGGTTTGGTGTCAAATTTTTAAGCCTTTATGCAAAAAATTTTGAAAAGAGTTTCCAAAGGGGGCTCTTTGTCGTATTTGGAGGGCTCCATCACCCTGAATTATTTACTTTCTTCACTGCAACACGCTGGTGCAAAGTGACCATATTTTCTTATCAATACGATATTTCTTATTTGCAACCAACAAAACTGTTTATGGAATTAATCCCAAGAAGAATAAAAAAAGGAAGAAAGTTTTGTTCAAGTTGTTTCTTGTTGCGATGAAACCTGTGTAAATGGAGTCTCCTAATAGAGACAAGGCATGCAATCATTAGAAGCAGGTGGTCTTTTAAGTGCCTCTCACACAAATACAGGTTTCAAAGAGATACATTGTTGAAGGGGAATCACAACTAAAGCAGATTACACTGAATCTCCTTTATGTGATCACAAAATAACAGCAGCCTACGTTATTCATTCCATAGAGCACGTCAAAAGAAGGGAAATCAGCGTCCAAGCCAGACGAGAAGAAATACCGAGGATTTGACAGGGGGTTGGACCCGGAGAGGATTATTGGGGCAACAGAGTCCAACGGAGAGCTGCTCTTCTTGATGAAATGGTGAGTCAGTTTTGCAGGGTATTTGGGGGAAGATGCTTCTATTTGATTCATGTCATTAGGAGTAGATTACCAGAAATGCTGATAGAATGCATTTTTGTTTTCTTCTCTTCTGAGCATGCGTCATTGTTAGAGAAGTCATTAGGGCCTTGCACTCCTGACCATGTGGCATTATGTGATGTAAGTCCATCCCCCCCCCCCTCCCCTCCCTCCTCAAATCATGTTTATGACCACTTTCCAGAAAGTTTTATGTGACTAGTTCCCATAAAAATTTACTTGAATTCAGGAACTGTGACGTAGTTGAGGTCCACTTTCTCTGGAATATGGAGAATATATGTCCAAGAAACTGACCCTCTCAAGGAAATTCATTGTAATTATTTACTTGTACGAGGTTTGACACTTTTGAAAAATAGTAAAAAATCAGTTTCAACTCACATCAAGCTGAAGTTGACACATCATAAAGTCACAGGATGTCAATATTTTAGAGACAGGTTTTGTGACATTTGATTACTTTTTGTGTAATAATCCTTGGAATATCTAATGAGATTTTCACTGTTGGACAAATTTGGACCTCAAACTTTGTGTGTATGAGATAATTAATTCAGAACACAACAATGACCATCGTTGACCATTTAATGACCATTGTGTTTCACACACGTCTGTGAATTCACTAGCAACTGCCATTATTATTATTATTACTTTTTATTACTTATATAGCGCTTTTCCCATAAGGCCCAATGCGCTTACAATGAACTAAATAGAATTACATAATCTGAAACTACGTACTACAAAAGAGATGGATTTTTAATGCCTTTCTGAAAATTGATAGTGATGGAGACTGTTTAATTGTAAGTGGCAAATCATTCCAGTGCTGACACAGTGAAAGTTCTATCGCCGGCTAATGTTCGAGTCTTTAGATATTTGAGACGAAGAGTGTCACTGGCCGACCTAAGTGCTCTTGTTGGTGTATACAGAGTCAAGCAATTAGTTTAATACTCTGGAGCCTGTTCGTTCAGTATTTTGTAGACAAACAGCAGTAGTTTGAATGTAATTCTCTGTTTCAAGGGGAGCCAGTGGAGTGAATTAAGGAGTGGTTGAGAAGGATGATCTCGGGAAACCTGCAAAATTAAGCGTGCTCCCCAATTTTGTAGTCGTTGAACATGAATTAATTGATTAGAGGGAATTGTAGAAAGAAGCCCGTTGCAATAATCAATGCGAGATAGAACTAACGAACGAACAGCATTGTGACAGGCAGATTGATCTATGAACCTTCTGATTCTAGAAATGTTCCTTAAATAGAAAGTAATTGTGCTACAAATATGAGAGATATGGTACGACATTGACATGCGGGAATCAAATAAAACACCAAGGTTTCGTATTTTTTCTGAGGGTCTAATGAGTGTGCCTCCAACATTGAGCTGAACATTTGGGAGACTGCGCAAGTTGTAATTAGAGGCAGCGACAAAAAATTCAGTTTTTGAGTCATTAAGTTTAAGCTTATTCGTTATCATCCACTGTCTTATATCTAGTATACAATTTTTAAGTTTAGCAAGTGCATTATCGAGAGCTCCTGGAGTCTTAGGATCAAAAGAAATATATAATTGTATGTCATCAGCATAAAAATGATAGTTGACACAGTGATACCGTATGACGTCGCCGACAGGAAGAGTATATATTGAGTAACCTATCGGACCGTCTTTTGACCCCTGTGGGAGTCCAAATTCAAGAGTTGTGGGATTTGACAATGTGCCATCAATGTCGACTTGTGAAGTCCATCCAGGCAGATATGATTGGAACCAGGATAAAGCTGTAGACTGAACACCTATTCTATTGAATAAACGAGATATGAAAATTTGATGATCACAGTGTCATCACAGTGTCATTAATAATGCATGATGCTTCTGGCAGAAAAGAAGTTGCGGACTGGCTTGTGTGATGCACAATGACCATTGCTGTGTTCTGAATCAATTATCAGATACACGCAAATTTTTAGGTCCAAACTGTCCAATCTGTCAATGCTTTTTATATGGATCAAGTTCGTCTAAGGTTTTGTACATTCCTCGAAAGGTTGAACTATCCCTAAACTGTGTAAAGAGAGTAGACCAATAAGAAATAAACATATATTTTATAATAAAAAAATATATATTTATAAGGCAGTGTGTCCCATTTGCAAAAGTCATGAAACTTGGCAGGAATCAGAAGTATACCCAAACGATAGCATGTATGGAGTTTCACAGTCATAGCGTCATGCACATTTTCAGGAAAATTGAAAAACTATCCTTGTTACCATTTAAACCGCAGCAAGTATTGACTCTCATAGCGCACAGAGCGGAGAATTGTGGACCATAGCACACAGCGGTCTCCGGCCTTTAGGATATATACAGTTGGCAGCAAAATTATTCAACCCCCCTCTCATTTTTTACATTCTGTCATCATGAATAATATTGCAGCAGCAGATTGCTACTAAACCATTAAGATAGTTAGCAGACAGTTAATTACTAAAGAATACCGGAGAAAGAAATCAAATTTTACTGCATAGGTCATCTGAAATTGCAATTTGCGCCCAAAAAGCATGTTGCAAAATTATTCAACCCCCTATTTTACACACACAAAACGAATGCACAAATAATGACAATTTCACAGCCAGTGCATATATTCTGACATGAATGCTGATTTTATTTATCCTCCACCTGAAACTGGAACCTTTATATGCACAACTAACAAGTTGTAACATTATTCAACCCAGATGGGTGTGTCTTTTAGAACTTTGTGCAGCATCCATATGCTGCAATGTCCTCCTGCAGACGAGATGAATAACCTCTCACAAGCTTCTCACAACGCTCCTTGGGGGTGTTGGCCCATTCCTCTTGCGCACCTTGAGTGACCATCACAGTCTCCAGACCTAAACCCAAACGAGAATTTGTGGTGGGATCTGAAGAAAGCTGTTGCAGCATGTAGACCTACATGCATCGATTACCTTAAGACCATTGCGCAAGAGGAATGGGCTAACATCCCCAAGGAGCGTTGTGAGAAGCTTGTGAGAGGTTATTCATCTCGTCTGCAGGAGGTCATTGCAGCAAATGGATGCTGCACAAAGTACTAAAAGACACACCCATCTGGGTTGAATAATGTTACAACTTGTTAGTTGTGCATATAAAGGTTCCAGTTTCAGGTGGAGGATAAATAAAATCAGCATTCACCTCAGAATATATGCACTGGCTGTGAAATTGTCATTATTTGTGCATTCGTTTCGTGTGTGTAAAATAGGGGGTTGAATAATTTTGCAACATGCTTTTTGGGCGCAAATTGCAATTTCAGATGACCTATGCAGTAAAATTTGATTTCTTTCTCCGGTATTCTTTAGTAATTAACTGTCTGCTAACTATCTTAGTGGTTTATTAGCAATCTGCTGCTGCAATATTATTCATTATGACAGAATGTAAAAAATGAGAGGGGGGTTGAATAATTTTGCTGCCAACTGTATGTTGGATGACCTGACCAAAACCTCAAAATCTACTGATCGCTTCATTTCGCTCTTTGTCAGTTTCCAGTTCTATTAGTGGAAGGGAACTTCTAGTACAGTATCTTCCAGTTTCATTGGTAATTACCTAATTTATTTTTTTTTGATGTGCAAAAGGGATACCCTGTCTTTAATCCTACTCACTCTCATTTGGTCTCGCGTGTGCATACCTTCCTCCATGGAACAGGAAAAACAACAACGAGGCTGATCTGGTGCGGTCCAAGGAAGCCAATCACAAGTGCCCTCAGATCGTCATCCAGTTCTACGAGGAGCGACTGACGTGGCACAGCGAAGAAGATGAGGAGGGGAGATAAGAAGATGCTGGAGCCTCTTCGTCTTTGTCTATCACTCGCCTCTCTTGGACGGGACGTTGTCGTGATTATGTCATCACCGTGTCCCAGACTGCAGGAGTGTAAATACTATGTGTATTACGTTGTCCCCCTTTATCTGTACATAACTTTCCTTCTGTTTTCTGGCTCCAACGTACAGTTTGAAGAACTGCAAGGCTGTGATACCGTTGAACATTTCTGCCTTACAGTCTCAAGGTGCGTTCCCACAAATGCAATTTGCTGCTCCCACTTCGCTGTAATGACATCCTTATCAGGCCTTTCAGAGGGTTTCACCACTAGGGTAAGCAGCTAGGAGCCTTGGTACAATGAGCGCTTCATTTAGCAATTTTCTTTCTTTGTCACGACGGGAAAATGTGATAGCAACTAACGTTAAGACAGCGAACGGCCGCGGCAAAGCTCTTCTATGTGAACGTGGCATAAACTATTCAATGGCCTACTAAGCATGAAACCAGCTCACTTAATATGTATTCAGACATCCTGCACACATTTAGATATACACCATGGATGATTGCAAGTGTAATTATTGCAAATCATTCTCTAATATATCCAGTCAGGTCAAATCAAGGTCAAGCTATGAATATGTATTTCAGAATACATGGCTAGGAGGATATGGTGCTATGTTGGGTAGTCCTCTGAGAAGCTTCCCCAATCAACTCTTGCGAGACTAGGCTGTAAACTGGTTTCTTTGTTAATGTCAATTAAGTGGATGCCACGATGCATGCATTGCATGTAAACCAACCTGGTTCAGACATATTTTTCTAGTTTTATACCAAGAGGGTGTACTAGAATGTATTTTCTCTATCTAGTGCAGCTTGAGACAAAGAATGTGGTTCAGAATTACCTTTCTATGTGGAGCTGTAAGGACAACCCCTTCCAATTAGGAGCAGTTTTAATGTTTTTCATGTTCATATGTTTCGATGTAAATTATACTTATTTGGCATGACGTGCTTACATGACCAGTGCAGATTCCCGCCAAGAAGATGCATAGAAAGAAACAGCCTGTAAATAGCATTTACCCACTTGCGAAAGTACGTCCTGATATTTGAAGCAATGGCTTAGGCCATGAAAATCATGATTTTTTTTTTTCCCTCAGAGTTGAGTGTAAGAAGAGAATCAAGAGCAAAAAAGAAATAATTGTCTGTATTTTCAAGAAGAGGTGAAGTGTTTTCCTGCCAGTTTGTGCATGCTTCAAACTTATGTTCATATTCAGAGTTGTGTTATTGTGATTGGCATCATGCCATCAACTGCCTAAGTGTTTACTGCATGAGTACAGAAGATCTTCAGGACAAACACATGTTCATCATAGCCATACATGTTGTGTATTGGGAATTGCACTATAATTACTCTTGCATGCACACTAGAACATGTACATGTAGGCAAGCAGGTGATTGTGATTCCTTTCTTTTAACATGTACACATACAGGTACCCAGTGCCCCCTACTCATATGGCATCTCTGGATTTTTATGTGTGCATTCACCTTTAAAGCTTAGGTACGCATTAAGTTTTCTGAAATCGTGTAATCTTGCTACAGTATAAACCTTACAGTAATGTGTCTAAAATTCATCATGGGAAAACCTGTTCTTACTAAAGTTAGCTTCTTTTTATTGTGTTACTTCTTCCCTTTCAAAGTTCTCTCACATGACTTGATGTAAACTTGTAAATATATACTGATGCATCTACAGAAATAATTCTTAGGAAAGATGTGCAAAGGTATGGATGGAGCATATGTGTACATTCCAGAATTTCAGTCAACGTGTTAGTCAATGGGTAGTGTGGATTTTCTGTGAATCTTGGCCATTTTGTTGTTGTTTTTATGCGTAGTTTATATTGCAGCCTTTTTTAAGCTACATGTCAAAATATTTATGCTGTTACGTGTGTTTCCAAGGTTAGTGAGCTTTTGATATATTGTGTTTTACACGGAAAGAAATCGCCTAAGTTTTATGTGTGGTTTACAGCATGTAAAGCTTGTACAGATATAAATGCTATATACTTTCTGTGTCCCACCAAACGTTATCTTTTGATGCACCATTAATAATTGTTTGCATTTCACACAATTCCCTTAGAGAAGGAGACAGTCTTGTACTAAAGTATTAAGATATGAAGTCTTTTTAATGATGTTAACCACTGTTATGGTATCATAAACTTAAATTTGTTTTTTTTATACGCATCAATCCATCTATCTGTCTCTATGTATGGTGTATTTTACCCAAATGATTTATATGTATAGACAGAGATGGTATCGGTCTTCATACATGGTTATATATTTTTGTGTGCTTCCTGAGAGCTACAGAACCACACTTGAATGTTGTAGTCATGACAACAGGATTAAAATACATTATGGTGACAAACATGTTTTCTACCATTGTACCATGCAGTCTGTCGTTACGGAAGTAAAGATTGATTAAGTGTTTTGTGATCATAGTTCAGGCTTGCATAAAATATTCTTTCGCTTCCTTTTACAGCATGCCTGCAGATTACTTACAAATGTATGACAACACAAATATCAAAAGCAGAATATGTGATTGTTCATTTGGTAATTTTCCCTAATAATCATTTTTTTCTTATATTTGTTTGCTCTTATTGTTTCTTACCAGTTGTGATGCCAGTGCCATTGAATGCTATATAGGCCAGATTACAATATGGCTATATATCATGAAAAAAAATAATGCAATATATTGATAATAATACATGTATTGGCTTTGTCCAGTGAATTAGTACATCAATTAATCATATCACTACACATTTGACGCTGAAAGTATGACTGATTCATGGTTTGAAAAAAAAGACATCTTATTCTCAATTTAAAAAAACCCATTGTAAATGGATGTAGAGTTTAGTTTTTGTATTGACATTGTATGTAGGACAGGGGTGCCCGACTTGAGGCCCTAGCATTGTACCGTTTCAGCTACATTTCTGTTTATTTGTGTATCAGCCCAATCCATTGAAATGTTTGTTTTAGGCCAAGAACAAAATATGGTCTGGGCATCCCTGTCAGAACATGTAGTATTATGTAATAAAACTGAATGCATAACTTGAAATCCTGATTGCAGAGTTCTCTGGTATAGTGGATGGATGTGTGGTGTATGAGGGACCATATTTATGCTTGACTTTCAGGCATTTAGGCATTTCTTATCCAAACTTTTCACTAAAGGGGTCTGGCTGCAGTACACGAACCATTCTCCGTCGTCTCTCTGGCTGCCTCAAAAGAGAATGATCAATGAGTACTTATGAGTACAATGCACTAGTCTTTGTTTCACCAAGCTATAAAGCTATGAAGAACTTGACGCATAACTGGTGACTTGGGGCCAAAATTCATTAAACCATACTAGTCTTAGTAAGTTACTAAAAATGCACGTGGCTGAATGCACTTGAGCAACTAACTAGGCTTCGTAAGGTTTCTTGAATATGGCCCCTGTTCCAGGGCTAAATTAGATATCCCAATTTGTTCCCGTTTTTACATCGGTGTTAATTTCAAACAATCTTAATCAAATATAACAGATCATAAAGTTTGTATTCAGACGCTTGTTAAGAATGTTACTTTACAAAGATCAGATTTCAACTTTAGCTGAGTGGGAATCAAAATAATGGAGAATCTGATCAGGTTACCAGGCGTACATAAAGTTGTTGGTGGTTTACAAACAGCTTGGTGAAACGCCTCCCAGGTTCCAATTTGAATTAAAAATGTCTAATAGCCTGAAAGCCATGCTACAGTGTCATTGCTGTGTTACAATGCTAGCGTCTTGCACAGCCAGGGGACTTTAAACATTTAAAACAAGTAGATTTTGATATAAGAAAAACACAATATGAGCACTCTCACACAATTTGAGGAAAATGAGGAGTCCACAAAATTGAAATGACCACAATCTTGCCTCTACGTTTTTCTAGCACTGGTTCCTGTAGATTGCTCATCCGAGCTACAGCCCCTTGAGCTCATTGATGAGGGAAAGAAGTGGTCAAGGTAATGTGACCCATAATCGGGGCAGAACCGTTTTGTGGTCTGGTGTTAGGTATTTGATTTTTTTTTTTTTTAGTTCTATTCTCCTTTGAATGTACATGAGACATGAAGTGAAAGATCAGTACAGCATTGAGAAAGAAGTGTGTATATTGATAACACTTCACACAGAATTATTGAATTTGTTTGATTTTTAATTGTCCAGTAGATAATAAGTACATGTACATGTATTCCTATAAACATGTGATATATACTCCTTATACACTATGGCCCGTATTCAAAATGGTGGTTTAACTTAGACTGAGTCCTTAACATAGACTTACTTAATGGGGTGCAAAAGAAATAAAAAATGGTTGATTTTCATCACAGAATTGCAACAGTGGCTGATTATTTGAATTTATCATGTCAATAATCTTGATAAACCATTGTGATTCGAAGGATAAAATCAATACATATTGAATCAATACTTATGTTTTTTTTTATATGGGATGCCATATAAAACAATATGACACAATATGAAGTTAGTCCAGGTTTACCTAGTACACTGATTGTATTAAGCCTCTGTTTAGAATACGGGCCAATGAAAGAGTGAGAAATTTGCTCTTACTGGATACTTTTTCTACTCATCAAGTAAATACAGTTCATCACTTGGTACAAAAATAGAGCTATGAAGTAACAAAACTATGAGTTAAACAACAAAACATCTACTTGTAACTTCTGTTTACAAGTAACAATTTATACATTTTATCAATTTCAAACCCTAATGTACTGTGATTATAAGATAGCATTTTACATATCTTGTTTATCTCAGGCTTACTGTAATCAGACATTTAAACAGCAAAGCCGAGGCAAGCATTTGCATATGGAGGTGCAATTGTTCAGCTTTTGACCATTAACAACTGATAGTAAAGGAATTTAGAGCTAAAATGTCAGACTCCACTATCAATATTTACTATGATTAGCTATACCAATTGATTTTCAATACCTTAACCATTCTAAATAACGAACAAGGCAAAACATGAGTTGCAAAAGCTAGGAAAAACATTTAAAAAATGCAAGATAGAATCCAATACCAAAAAGAAAGCTGAATATACGCTTTGCTTCAGAATTGTGTAAAATATTGTTACAAGAATATCAAAACAATACAATTTATGAGCTATGATAAAAATGGAAATACATGTATAAATTGCATAATTTCAAAAGGCTGTCAGTTTTATTCTTTGAATTCACTTGTATCTATGAGCTCTACTCATGTGCTGGTATTCAGCCAATTTTTCTAGGAATTAGATTTCAATTGAGGTATTGAAATTGTGTCTTGGTTTTATCGGTTTTGCCAAGACAGCCTGAAGAACTACAATGTACCCAAGAATGATGTCACAAAAGCATATCACAAGTGCTTCATGTCAAGCTTTGCAGAGTACTGCAGTAAATAGATACCTATCTATTTTTTTTTTTTAAACTGAAGTCTGATTATGAATTTACTCAAGAATCACACCTTAATGAGACAGGATGAAGTCCCAAAACTTGCACCCACAAAGACTTAACATTTCTTGGCTGTAAATACAAACGAACATACAATTGAAGAATCATTGGAAAAAAAAAATAATGCTTGGCTATTGCACAAATATTACTCCAAGCCTTAGAGATATACTGTTACAAAAACATTGAAATACACTTTAAATACATACCATCAGCAACATTCTTGCCTTTATGTTCTTGATGAATAATGAGAATAACATGCATTAGTATACCATATCTCGGCGACTCATATCGGTAATGAAAACAAAACACACTATATAACACAAAAAATTAGAGTTAGGAGGGTAGGATGAGCACTTGATGTCAGTCAAGTGTCTCATGAGGACGGACATGTTGTCTTTTTGCCAAAAAGCACTTGAACATACAGTGGACCCTCTCTGTCTGAAGGACACTTGACATAAACTTGTTTTTAAGAATTTAACACAGTAACTGAGTATCAAGCCTTCCATTTGACTTTTATGTCATTGTTTGCAAATCCTGATGGAACATTATTTGAAATAATGTACCTGTAAGTACTACAAAGTGATTTCAGTCACACCTGGGACTTAGTCTACCAATAAGTGTTGACATTCAAAACATCAAACAACGTTGCTGAAGTGGCTATGCAAGTAAACTACATCAATGACACTGATATCTCTTTTGAAGGAAGCTACATCTATCAAGAACTATAAGAAAGTAATACACTTTCATCACAGGGAGACAAAGAAAGCGAGAGATAAGTAGAGTGTTTATCATATTTCATAACCTTTCATTCATGATATTGTGTTGATATTGTGCTTTAGTTGTTGGTATTTAAACCGAAAATATAAAACAAAAACGGAGATAGAATGAGGTGGTGGTGAGCAAGTTACAAAGAAGCTATACAAAAATATATAAAATATAAATATCTCTGTAATATTTATTTTGAACGCATGAACAGAAGACTCTTGTCATAACAAACTCACAGAAGTGAAATTTCTATGATTACATTTGAGTTGCAAAAACAATCAACTGAAAGCTTACACATTGAAACTGCTGGACTTCGTTGATTTTGTTCCAATGAGAGTGTGTTCAATCAGTGTTCAATATAAAAAAGAGCACACTCTATCTGCATTACCATGTGCTTGCATCTTACGCTTCCCTGAAAACTGACAAAGACAACGAAATGTGAATTGGTTTGACATACAATCAACAGGCAGATTTGTCATGGTCCTTTTGCACAATGTGAAAGGAGACCCTGCCTGAGAATTTGCATGTGGACAACCAACATTGGCAATGCAAAAATTCAGGGCTAGTGATTCTAGAGCAAATTTATGGATGGGGTATTGCTGGAAAGCATTCAAGAGGAAGGCAGAAAATCCATTGGGCATATGGTGTGAAAGACAAGCTAGGGTGCCATTATCATCACATTCATTCTAATTTCTAAACAATAATATCTAATGAGTTTCCTCATTTGTTTCTCTGGGCATTTTGCTTGTATACAAAAGCAACTTGTCACAGGGGCTGTGACCCTTTAGATTATACCATCTTCTAAACATAGGGTGAGTTGATCAACTTTTGAGCATAGACTCAATGCTTTGTGAGACCATGCTTGGGTCAAAAAGTCTGCCAGAATCATATCTAAAAGTGCTGCTTCTATGCTGCAAAAGAGCACATACACACGTCCATAGTACAACCTTTGAATGTGGGGTGATCATAAGCAGTAGGCCACTGTAAGGTAGGCCTTAGGCACCAGGCCAATCTGCCTGTTCTTCTCACCCACCCACCAGCTAAAGGAATCATACTCCTTACTGATGATGTGCACCAGGTCTCCTCGCTTGAACCCTAGCTCATTCTCATCGTCCGGACTGCAGTCCCACATACCCATATATATGTTCTCATAGTCCTCCTCCCAAGGCTCGGGCAGGGTGGGAGTGCTAGGCAGCGGTACCGTTGGTGGTGCCTTGGTGTCGGGTGTCGGGGGTGGCTTGTCCTCGTGCGGCCGGCGTGGCAAGGCGGGTCTTGGCTCCTCGGTCACTGGCCTTGGGGGTTCGGGCTTGGGGCGTGGCGATATCGGGACAGCGGGCAGCTTCATGGTGGGCTGCGTTGGGATATGTGGTTGGGGGATCTCTGGGAGGGCGCCATGACGAGGAGGCGGCGAACGCGGCGACTGAGCGATCTCCGGTTGGGGCTCCGACAGGTCTTCATACACTTCATCTGTGTCAACGATCTCAGGGAATGAAGCGTTGATGTCCGTATCATCGTACAGCTCACCAGAATCGTCCTGCGGGATTTCTGCAGGCGGAGGGCTTGGTAACTTGGTCTTCTGGTAGGTGTCGACATCATCATAGGTCTCGTCAAAGTCTTCCTCTATTGGCTCAGGTACAGGCGTTTCAGGGACAGACTTCACCGATGTATCTGTATACAGCAAGAGGGAGGAAGCATCATATATACTATGGATTATAGCTCTACACAAAGAGAAGGAGACACAATTTACAACATTTGATTATAAACTCTTTCATTAACTCCCTATCATTCACATCATGTAGTTGTTATACCAAACTGTTACTTATTAAGATTAAATCACGTTACATACGGAGATGTCCTAGAAAGAGCCAAGTCATCCCGGCACAAGTTCCTAGATATCATATGCCAATGCCAGCAAAGAGGGGAATTCATTCTGACATGCAACGTCAGATCTTGACAAGCTACTCCAAAAGATTGACTGAAGGTTAACTAATTGATACCATGTTCATAAGTTCAATCATAAATGATATGGTCTGATATGTAGAACACTGCAAAGCTCACATTTAGCATATTAATCTGATCTTGCAAAGTGATCTACATGTATCAAACTCATATACATGGCTAAACATCATTCTAGCTAAGATATAAAACTTTTTGAAGGCATTGAATAACATAAGAGGTTTGTAGAGACCCTGTAGCGTTCATACACACAAGCAGCACACACAGAATCCAATATTAGACTTTGATCAATGCACTTACCTACAGAAGGAACCACCGTGCTGGCAACAGAGATAGCCCTGATCCAAGCCTTCATCTCATCATTACTGGAGGCTATGAACTAAACAACAACAAATAAGATTAGCCCAGCTGAATCATATGGACTACATTCATCTTTGTATTAGACTTGGTTCTGTACAAACTTCACAATTTTCCCCCTTATTATATGACAGCAAAACAATTGACTACCTTTTATTCATGAATATGAACTCAAGACAATTCTCTATCTTTATATGTTTGGGGTGATTTTTAATGACTTCCTGTGCTTTTGTATTCATTTATTATTTTGCATACAGATTTCCCAAATGGCAGGGGTTTAGATTTGTACTATCTGCCAGTATTCATTAAACAGACAAGGATTTAATTAACTGATGATTTTCCACTTTAAGAGAGCACAAATCATACCATGGTGTGCTTGTGTTTTCTGCAGTCATATATTCCAGTGGAGTATGCTGTAACAATGTAATTTACAGTACTTGGACAAGTGTGGCATGATTTGGCGCATAAGAGGAACAAGGAAGTGAATAATGTCAAATAAAATTATGGCTCCTCTATGTCAACAGGATGCTCCTTAAAGCAAGTGTGTTCAGTTTGGGGGAGGGTATATTCTCCCCCTCTTCTTAAGGAAAAATGAAACCTTAATCCCAGTTAAATTGTATCAAATAAAACAAAGGAAGCGCAGAGATAGAAACATTTCAAGGATATCCACCTGCATAATCAGAAACGTTACAAGCACTACCCCTCAAATCCTACATTACAAATCTCAATTTAATAGCGACAGGTGATTTACACAGGGCATTGTATGGTTTGTGTATTGTGAATAAGGACAGGAATAAGTGTGCAGGGTTTCTGTTTTTGAAAGCTTGCTTTGATGATTGTACGTTATTCCTCCCCAAACTCCTCCCACACAAGCTTTATCTTTCTGTTTAACCCATTCCACACTAGACAATATGCCGCTCCATACGATCTATGTGTATTCCTTGTGCCAAACCGTAACCCTGGCACACCAAGAGTTAAGAAGCCTCCATCTCATATCCTCCCCTCCCTTCAGTCATTACCTGGAAGGACCTCTTTGCTGGGCAGACCACCTCAAATATGAAGTCCCTCTTCTTGTGCTTCTTGTCGAAGTCAGGGTTGGGCCTGGCCTCGTAGCCGTTGAGCAGGATCACGTTCTTCTGCTGTTTGTCATTGCGGTTCTTGAAGTAGTAGAAGACATTTTCCTTGATGACGCAGTAGCGACGTTGCCACTGCTGCAGCCCAATCTGTCCCTCTAGTGGTGTGTTTTTTAAATTAAATGAACAAAAAAAATTGAACACTCAAGACACAGTCATCAGAAAGAAACATGTTACTCTAGCTTCCATACTTTGGAGAGCACTATTAACACTGTGCTGTGGTGTTCTAACACTATTGTATGATACCATAAATACTTTTTGAGAGGATTCTGTAAATAGGGAACAAAATATTGCATTACTAGAGCTTACAAAATTAAATAGGCCCGTTAGTTATGCACCCGCCTTTTGTGTGTCCATTTATACTCATGAGCCTGTTCACATTATACATATCTGATGCTATCAATGAGTGCATTGCATAACCCTATCATTATCACAGGGAATTATCGACAAGTGTTAATTTATAATGCTTCTCTGGCAAAGCAGCAGAGGAACAGTCTCATTATTTTCAATTCCTCCATGAAGATCCATTTACAAATATTTCAGGGCAGAGAGGCCATTCTCAAAGTATTGGATCAGTCATGAATTGCAGTGGACTTAGGTCAAAACTTAAGTTATTTTCAGAATACCACCCTTGTAGCATCTGTGGAATTAAAGGGCATATACTGTACTGGGAAGGCAAAAAAGCCTTCAAAATGTAATTGTTTGCAATCTTCTTGCCAATGGTCTTAAATTCATGTATTGTCTATTTTAGAAGCTTGCTGAAAGTTATTTGCCCTCAAATGATCTACGTTTGGAGTAATGAGTGATTAAATCACAAATCCTCAAAATGTTCGGGCCGAACATTTTGAGGATTTAATCATTAATAATCAATTACTCCACATGTGGATCATTTGAGGGCAAATAACTTTCAGCAAGCTTCTAAAATAGACAATACATGAATTTAAGACCATTGGCAAGAAGATTGCTAACAATTACATTTTGAAGGCTTTTTTGCCTTCCCAGTACAGTATATGCCCTTTAAAGTTCAATATTATATCCCACGTATAAACGGCAGTGACCTTTCATTACATCCATACAGTTTGGTGAAGGATTAAAAGATTACCTTTTCGTCTCTTCTCCAGAACTCCTTCCATCGTAGGCTTGGACAGATCACTAGCTGCAATGGGACCAATCTTCATGTCACCTGTCAGAAACAAGACAACTTGCCATTAAAGTAAAGAATAAAGAGATGAAGTCTAAAACGTGCTGTAATGCATCACCTATCGGACAACAGAAGTGCACGCTACAGCTTTACTATGATGCTTGGTGTTTCCAACCATTCAATCAAACTCAAATAATATTTGATGGATAAAACAACACTGAGGTTTCACAGCGATTAGCTTAATTTTCACACGCTTTCAAACACAGACAAAAAAAGTTAAAAAGGTAAAAGTGAAAAAATATGGACATTGAAATAAACAACATGATGTCACAGCCTTACATACGCATCATTATTCTCATTTTTCCCTTAGGATATGGACAGTAGGGCAGTAATACAGGTGTATAGTGTGCCTGAAAGGTCTGTCTGCAATTTCGGCTGATGAGGTCTTACCATAGGGGTCGCCATTCTCGTCTCTCTCGTAGGCCTCAGGGGGTTCGGGCTCATCTTCAATGACGTTGTCTGACCCCTGTGACATTACATTCTTGTTGGGCGAATCAGGGATGGCCGTGTCCTCGTACAGGTCTCCACAGTCGTCCCCCGGCCCCGAGTCCACAGGCTCTTCAATCTCCACGTCCGCATACTCCTCTGCAAGGTAGAAACAAAGGAGGTGGTGAGTTTTTCTCTGAACAATGGTGCCTTACCGTACATGTAACTTAGAGACACAATGTTGGTCAAAATTTGCACAATGATATGCAAGACATACCCCTGTAGAAATCAATAGCTGAGTTGCACACTCCTGCAGACCATACAACTGGCATTCACCCATGACTTGCCTCAAGGAAGGTACCGGGATCTTAAAAATTGATTAGGGAATTCTTTGGGCAAAACCCACATCACAATTAAGTCTTTAGATAGAGCAGTATCCCAGACATTTTAGTTTATTAGTCAAAACTTTCACTTGCTACAACAAGTAAACTATAGCCCTATCAGCAGTAACGTACATGAAGAAGAAACTCATCCTGGACAACCCACATTTGCAGGAACTAAACCTCGGAATGTTGTACCCTGATACGAAGAGAGAATGTAGCAAGAAACAAAAATAACCACTCCCCCTCCCCCCCCCCCCCCCCAACCCCTTTTTCCACATACATGTACTATGCACTCAGCCCCCAACCCCTTCCCTCGCCACCTGGGACGTTGGTTCCCTCCTACATTGTAGGATAAGGAAGGAACTGTCGAGCTCATAGGCCCACCTCTCCCCTGGCCTCCACAAACACACTCACCCCCCCCCCCAATCCCTCCCCCAGTCACCACCACTGACAGATCACATTCACATGACCTGAGCAGAGCACACTGCACTGACTGTAGCTATTAAACCAAACCATCCTTCCTGTGCTAAGATGTGGATGATACGAGACAGGAAGCTGCCTGATGCGTCTACATTCCCTCCAGGGACTTCATTAGACCAAGGATGCAAATTTAACCCCATGATATATTTTGGGAAAATAGCCCCCATTGACTCCAGGCAAAACTTCATTACACCAAAGTTGCAAATTAATTGATCAAATCTATTGGGAAAATAGCCCCTATTCCCTCAAGACGGGACTTCACGAGACCAAAGTTGCAAAAGAACCTGAACAGGTTTGAACCCAGTGAAATATTTTGGGAAAATAGCCTTCATTTCCTCTAAATGGGACTTCATTGGACCAAAGTAGAAAGACCAACATTTTAAAATATTTGGGGAATAAAGCCACCATTACCACCAGGTGGGACCATACTTGCAGGATAACCCAATGAAGTCTTTTGGGGAAAGCTTAAAGTTGCAAAATAGAGTCTGTCTGACCAGGGCCAGGTTGGGGTTGGAAAGCATCCAGCTGTTATTGTTACATAATGCAAACACCTTATGATTAAGCCGCCTGTGGTATGAAATAAATGACTCAGTAGAAGTATCGTGAACTCAGTTAACCTTCCTAACTATGTTCACTCTGATCAAGACAGAAAATAAATAGCACGCCACTTTGCAAAATAATCCACGATTAAGTGTGAAGATCTAATTTTTGTATACTTTAGCAGTATATTGCCTTCTTTACATAAATAGCCATAGCAATTACAAACTCAGCTCAGGACAACTTGGCCCTTACAATGCAAACAAGGCCCCTGCACATCACTGACGAGCCCTGGGGAAACAGTATTTTCCTTATAGGCCAGGTATAATCACTAGGCTAGATTGGATCAGGTGTGAAACAATTAGAATCAGCTAAAAAAAATTCCCTGCAAAGAGCCCTTCATGTTTGCTGACCAAGCATATTCCTGGGGTGGTATTCTAAACAAGGCATTAGCAATATTGTGTCTCGCCCACTTGCGAAAATAACCAGAAATATCGCGATCTCCGTTGCTACGCAAAAGAATTGTATCCCTGGCTGATTGTGAAATATCTGCCATAGAATGTAACATTCCATAAATGAGAAAGGCTATTTCACGCAATGCTACTTCCTCTATCTACTCCCCCTCCCCCACCTTCCTCCTTCTTTGAGATGGAATAAAAAGCCTCCACAAAGTTCTATTAGATTAGACAAAGACAAAACAGGATGATAATCAGTTGCACAATAGAGGAGGTACCCCCAGTGCATCTATGACCCAAGTTAGGTTGTAATCCAAGCAACCTATGTGAAGTTATTTGTCAAAAGAGAGTCTTGCAGGTAAACTTTAACGTATGACCTCAAATGACCTTTGACCTTATCCTGTGACCTCCAACGGCACCATAACATGAAGGTACCCCCAGTGCATCTATGACCCAAGTTAGGTTGTAATCCAAGCAACCTATGTGAAGTTATTTGTCAAAAGAGAGTCTTGCAGGTAAACTTTAACGTATGACCTCAAATGACCTTTGACCTTATCCTGTGACCTCCAACAGCACCATAACATGAAGGTACCCCCAGTGCATCTATGACCCAAGTTAGGTTGTAATCCAAGCAACCTATGTGAAGTTATTTGTCAAAAGAGAGTCTTGCAGGTTAACTTTAACGTATGACCTCAAATGACCTTTGACCTTATCCTGTGACCTCCAACGGTACCATAACATGAAGGTACCCCCAGTGCATCTATGACCCAAGTTAGGTTGTAATCCAAGCAATCCATGTGAAGTTATTTGTCAAAAGAGAGTCTTGCAGGTAAACTTTAACGTATGACCTCAAATGACCTTTGACCTTATTCTGTGACCTCCAATGGTACCATAACATGAAGGTACCCCTAGTGCATCTATGACCCAAGTTAGGTTGTAATCCAAGCAACCTATGTGAAGTTATTTGTCAAAAGAGAGTCTTGCAGGTAAACTTTAACATTTGTGACGGACGACGGACGACGGACGACGGACGGACGATGGACGGACGACGGACGGACGACGGACAAACGCCATTTGGATCCCTTAGTCTCGCCTTCACCTCCGGTGGGCGAGACAAAAATGAAGTCCAAAACTGTTCAGCTAAAAGTCAGTTGCCTTTTTTAAAATCCGACTCAAGTCACAAGCTGTGCCACTAGGCCATCATAGACATGGATTGTAGGGGACCTTGGTGAAAACTTTCTTCAAATCTTAGGTTTGATTCCAGAATACCACCCCTGGAACATGTCTGCTCTACTGGAGATGGTCTAGCTTCTTGATTCCAGTCCACCTGTCTTACCTGGTTCATCTTTGGGCAGGGTCCGGTCTACCTTGGAGATGAGTCCCACAACCTGCTGGGCCAGTAAGTCTTTCTTAGCAACCGTCTCCTTCTTCAGCTTCTCCTTCTTGAGGGTCAGCGACAGGAATTCATCCACATCTACAAACATGGAGGAAGGCGATACAGCATAAATGGGAAATAAACACCTGCTGACCTTTGTAGAGGATTATTGGGCAAAGCAACTACTCAGATACAAAAATACGAACATGGTGCACCATTGCTCATTTAGAAAGGAATTCAACTTATTTGGGGCATTGTTGTATCAATCACTCCCCCCTCCCCCTTTTTTTTAGCATATACCTGCAGTCCCCAAAACAAGCTAAAGCCATTCAGATGAGCTAGATGCAATATCAGCAGAACCGACAGCATTGACTCATCATTTGGTCTTCACAGTAATGGACAAAGATCCCTTACCCTTCTATACATCCACATGCACCTAATGTTTGTGCATATACAGAGAATTGACAACAAATACATTCCTACAAACAAGACTATTTGAATGTGGGCATGGTAATTAGAAATGCAGCAGGCATAACTAATCGTGCCCCTAACTCTGTTTTCAATGACAACATAAGTTAAATAAACTTGAATGATATACATGCATGTATAACTTGGAACTTGCACGAGCTTCAGACTTGAAGAAGGAAGTTCAGGATATAATTTGTACTCTGTATCTATTTTTAGATATCCTGTTTAAAAGGAAGCAAAGAAGTTGTATGTACACAACAGCTCAAAGGAATTGGCATAGGGAAAGGGAAGAAAGGGAAGGTGCCGCGTTTTTAAACCACAGTATATTTTGTCCAGTTCAGCATGAAACATGATACTTTTTAGGCTAATGCATCATGTTTCATGCTGAACTGGACAAAATATACTGTGGTTTAAAACCCGGGTTTAAAAATGTGGCTCCTTCCCTTTCCCTATGCCAACTCCTAGGAGCTGTAGCGTATAACTTGGAACTTGCATGAGCTTCAGACTTGAAGAAAGAAGTTCGATTTTTGTACTCTATAGGCCCTACCTATTTTTAAATATCCTGTTCAAAATGAAGCAAAGAAGTTATGTAGTTGTAGCCAAGACTAGTAGGATTGAACAATTCTTTGTTTTTTTAAATTAAACCAAAAAATAATTTAGTTCCTCAATTTCTATTTGAAAGTTGAAGAGCTTATTTACTCTGACAATTTACATTGATTTTATTTATAAACTAATCTACTCTCCATGTGCCATTGCGGCATTTCTGAACAATTATTGAATGCAGATCCAAAACTACAGCTAGAGCACCAGTTCTTCAAGGTATGCAAAGGGTTAAACCCGCCAAGTGGGAACTAACTGCGCGCGATCGATTCGGGCGTCTCTGCATGCACTACGAAGTTTCAGAAGGGATTGCCCCTCAACTCTCCCGATGGTTGTGAGCTCATGGGTCACCGACTTGAACCGATGCCAAAACAAAACACAGCTCAACAGTTTAAAGTTAACAACTTCTTGAAACCGTTTTTTGTCTTCATGCAAAATGAAAGAAACTTACATACACTTCTAAGCTAATTGAATCAAGTTCAACATGCAATTCAAGTTTATCGGGTGTAGAAATAATCATGCAAAATTTACCAAGTGTCTCTGTGTGTTTATCAAACAAAGTTTCAAACACGGAAGTTCGTTCAGAAATAATGCACACAATCGCTTGCGTGCAGCAGCACACGACCCTTTTTGACTGAATGAATTCACAATTTCACATCAACACACATAAACACTAAAAACATGGTAATCTAAGGAGAAAATTAAGTAATAATGCATGTAGACTTATAAGCTTACCTTTCAGAAGATGCTGAATTTCTTCAAGCAGAAAATCACGCGTATCTGCCATGGGTGCTCCGATAAAATCTTGATAGTGTGACAAACTACCAACATTGCATTACGCAGAACTTCAAACAGCTGCAATGCGCATGCAATGGGAAATCGTAAATTTTATGCGGATATAAAAAAGCTGTCGCGATATCGGTGAACGGATAGTTAAGGGGGTGAGGGGACGGTGGAACTCCCCGCCCCCCCCCCCCCCCCCCCCCCACACACACACACACACACACACGAAAACGCATTATGATATACATACTTTTTTTTTAAATAGAGGCTAAGGTTTTTATTCTAGGAAAACTGACAGTAGTAAAAAAAAAGAGAGAAAAAAAAAATGGCCTACAGTAAAGGCCAAAAAACATGCAGTGGTCTTAATGGAGCGATTACTGCAAGCAAACTGATATGTATGAATTGCGGTCTCTTTATGATGCACAGTGGGGCTATACGGCCGATTATGGACAAACGTAATTACATGTAAACTGTTATGAATTAAACACAACATTCAATTATTGAATCTGCATGTATCCTTTACCAAATACAGGAATTTACGATAAAAAGGGAAAAAACACTTTATGCTCTCCTTTCTCTGGTAAAGATTAAATATTACTTACAACAAAAAAGTAAGTCCCCCCCCCCCAAAAAAAAAAGGCAATTAGTATAACTTTTTATCGAAGATGTTTTGGGCAAAATAATTTGGCAGGATTGTTCCTTAACTTATTGACTAACTCTTGTGTGAAAATCACATTAATCCAATTAGTCACGCATGAGTGGGCAAATTTAAAAGGCAAAAATGTAATTTTTCGAAATTCACAAGGGTAATTGTTCATGCCGTTTTAACAATACATTTTGGCATTTCTTGTGCGATTTTTAAGGTGTTTTCACTCAACCATGACACAAAAATGACTTACTATGTTAGCATAACAGGTCATGTTACATCTTTGTCAAAATATCCAGTCTTAATTTTTCACCAAAATAAAGGGTTTTTAAAGGTTTCAAACTCAAGGGGGATAAGTATTTATTAAACGGTGCTCACTCAACCAGAACAATGGGTTAAGTATCGGAATATGTGTTAGTGCATCGAGAGATGAATGATAAACATTGACTTTTGAAAAGTGACATTTTTGCCTTTAAATTTTGCCCACTCATGCGTGACTAATTTGATTAATGTGATTTTCACACATAAGTTAGTCAATAAGGTATTACAGGGACAATCCTGCCAATTTATTTTGCCCAAAACCTCTTCGATAAAAAGTTATGCGATTTTGCTTGGGGGGGGGATTACTTTTTTTGTTGTGTTTAGATTAATAGTTGTGTTTATAGGCCTATAGGCCGGTGCAGTAAATATTGCAAACTGTTTGCCTATGAAGGGATAATGGAACTTGAGTGGTCGTTGTTGCTGTACATGGTATGTTTCACAAGGCCTACAGATAGGTGGCCGCGTAATTTGTGTGTCACAAACTGACCAATCGATGTCTTAGTAATAGGACTGTAAGCCTCCAAATAAAGGTATAAAGGCCCAGCATACATGCCAAAAATGACTCCACGACCTCATTAGAAATATATATAAGTTATAGGCGGCCTAAAAAAATATCACCTGCATTCTCAAATGGTAGACCCATGTGTGTTGCTTTGGGGGTGGGTTTCATTTTCCTTTCCTTTTTTCTGCAAGTGGACCGACTCTGTTAATTTTTTTCCCATTTTCTGGCATCTCATCTCGTTTGAGAAGAGAATGCCGTTTATAATAATCACGGTTTGATAGAACATATTAGCCTATAGTTCATTTTGATTATTTTATTTTTTATTTCCATGTTATTTAAACAGTGCTTCAATGGCAGATATGATAATGATGTCAAAACCCTTCTTTCTTGATTCAAACTAAAATATGTCTAACCAGCTAAATGAAAGATATTAAAAGTGAACAATGGCATCCGATCAGCTAGGCAGTTATGCGGGAAAGAAGAACTCTTAACAATGAATGTAACTTCAACGTGTAAACTTGTTATGTTCCTACCTCCCCCCCCCCCCCCCCCCCCCCCCGGGTATAAATGGGGTGAAAAGGGAAATTAATGCGTTGTATATAAGAAGACAGATAGATTATCATTTTATTTCATTATTGCTTTAAATACTTTTCCCCCAACAGCGTATATATATCTCTTCGTTTATATATTTTATCTTAAAACTGTATGACCCCCCCCCTCTCTCTCTCTCACTCTCTCTCTCTCTCTCTCTCTCTCTCTCTCTCTCTCTCTCTCTCTCTCTGTATCTCTCTCTTCTCCGGCGTGTTATGCTGCACACTTAAATCCCTTAGAGCGTTAATTTGCCGCATGTAAGGGGTTTATTATTTTGTATTTTGCATGTACATTTTTATCGCCATCGCAACCACATATATTCCCTTGCTTTTTGTTATGATTACATCTCCATCTTTCATCTAGTTCTCCTTATCTGAGGGGCTTCCCCTCTTCGTTGTTGAAACGTTTATACACATCAATACTCATTTATTGACTCCATTCACGTTCAAATATAGCATTTAAACAGCATCCAACTGATTCAAAGTCACAGAGACTTGCTGTTGTTGTTGTGTTTATTTTTATAGCTTGGTTACCACTTCATATATACAGATGATGCCAACGATGTACCCATATAATTATTGCGTGTGCCACGTACGAATTTTGAGCATAAATATACCGGCAAGTAATGCACACAAGTGGGATCAGAAGTTTACGGTTTTATCAACATTATGATGTACTCTTAATTTGGGTCGGCCGGGTCATTTGGTATCTAAAAAGAAAAGCGAGGACAATGCAAACAATATTTTTAAGAGGGAAATTGGAAAAACTTGACCAAAATATGAGCTGCAGCATTGCGCTACAGTCAGATTGTTCTAGCTGGAACAGGAAAATCCACGCAAATGATATGGATATAAAAATCGATATCAGCACTATATAATTGAAAAAAAAAAAAACAATCGTATGAATTGACATTACTAATGAGCATAAAAGCAAAAACAAAGTACTAGCCTTCTCCAAATTATAATAATGTTAAAAAAAAAACAAGTTTTGATCGGTAGATGGCGCTATACCACTTCTGCATTTGGTACCTTATCGTGAATTCAACAACTCCCCGAGTTGATCTTCGTTTACCAAGTGAAGATGAAATGAGATATTTCTTTAATCACGAGATCTGTGGCTGATTCTTACATTTATATGCAAAGTCAACTCTTGAATTTGCAATGAGCGTCGATGAAGGCCATGTTAATCAGGCCGAATTTCCTGAGGCTGCCGTCCAACAAGCTAGGGAGGAGTACAGTGCAGGTAATCTACAGTCCCTTGTGTTTCTTTACCCGTACTGTTTTATGACAACATTGAAAATAACTGACACTCCCTCTTTCAATTTCATATGTTCACAAAAATGGACTGTTTTTCAATAAATTTCAACTTATTTTATTATTCGAAATTTGAGAAACAAGAATGAGTGGTTTTGCATGTTATATTCCTTGATAAAAGTCATATAGATCTAGAATCTATAGTTCAGCAGTCGTTATGGTCATCACACATGAACGGACCCTGTCCTTGGCTTGGCTTGGCAAAAAGCATGCGCCCCACTTATTTTGGGAGCAACACATAATGTTTGCATTTATTATTGTGCTTTTCATTGTCCTTATTGTATTTACAAATGGTCTGCGCTGCAGACTCATATATTGACTTCAATCATCTGACCAATCCCACTTTTATACCAATTCAATGCTTCATCAAAGAATTTAAGAGATTTATTAAAGTGAAACATTTTGAAATATTGATTTGCGTATCATGTACTTACCGACTTACTGGTGCTGCGGACGCAATGATTACGCTTGAGCATGTTGGCCAGGTGAATAGCTTTTTGGATATCATGCACTTTAGAAATTAGTGAGTTGCTGTAGAACCCTACATGCTTTATTTTCTGTATTGGCATTTTCGAACCACTATATTTTGATACCTATACACTTTTACAGAAAAACTTGTACATAAAAGTTCTAGAAAATTTTATCAGGTTTATTATGATATTAAATTTTTACAGAGATCTTTTTTTGTTCATTTATTACAAACTAATAATAAATGTTAAATTTTACTTTTTACTTTGAAGTCAGTTCTGGGCTATATTCAGTTGAACTGCATACATGCTTCTTTTCCTTCTGATCATATTCATAATGTTATATACGTTTATATGGTAACTTGCCTTTGTCATTTTGTGAGAAATATCCCTCTTAGACCCCTCAAATAGGCTATGCCTTGACTTGAAACGACTGGGTACACAATGTACATCCTGTGTTTTGTTCCCTTATTTGCAAGAGGGGGTGATAAGGTACATCCTGTATATCAAATACAAATACAAATAGTGTGTGCGAAGCATTCAGTACATATGTGCAATGAACATAAACAATGACTGCTATTACGAATGCAATGGCACTTCTGACACTTCAGCGTTAGAGCGCTCGTGTGTACAAAGCAGTCAATCGATAGGGCGCTAGCGTGTATGAAGCACCGTAACAATAGCGTGTTCGCAACGCTATGGCACTCAAAGAGTTACCAAACACTGATTTGTCAAGCTGCCCCTGGCTTGTATGGGTTATGAAATATCTAAATGTGTAAATGATGTAGCGATTATTTAAAATGTTCTGAATGTTTTTTTATCCTTAAAAGCACTGTCCTGTCACCTGTCATCTGTCTTGATGCAATCCTTTGTTTAAGGTGCTTGATTAGAATAGAAAACAGATAGTGCAGATAAATGTGACTGAATTGCAGTTGTATGGTGGTAAGGAGGTGCACTATGATAACAATATTTTCTTTTACTCTTTTGCACAAACTGGTAGTGAAATACATTGATTTTCTGTTGTATAGTATGGTTACTCAATTCTTTCTCTGGATGGGAAGTTAACATGTGTACATGTAGGATAGATTGATTGATTTGATTCAAATGTATGCAAGGGCTGAATACAAGCAGAACTCTGGACCCTTCGACTCCAGAAAATCAGACAGGAGTCCTGCACACAAAATACTTAAACAGACATTTGGACTCCCTCTGAAAAATCTTAGTGTGGAGTCCTGGGTATGTACATGTATGTTATTAATAAAAAAAAAAATGTCATGACCAATGTCTGAATTGCACCTGTAGGGTTTATAAGGGCCTATGTATAGATGATTTTACAAATCTTCAACTTCATTCCGAATGGAAGATAGTACATGTATGCTGTGAAAATTCATTGACATGGTATTGTCATGGCTGACTTTATGGTATTTATGAAAAAAAACATGTTTATGAATTAAGTTCAGTTTGAATATGGCAAAAAATAAACAGGTAGATTTTTTTCTTTCTTTCTTCTTCATTATTTGTTTTAGTGTGCAAGGTGATACTTTTTTTTTTAGAGAATGTTGATGTAACTAATGCGATGTACAGGTACATGCACATTACACTTACAGCTCAAAGGAATTGGCATAGGGAAGGGGAAAGGGAAGAAAGGGAAGGACCCGCAGTTTCAAACCGTGGTATATTTTGTCCAGTTCAGCATGAAACATGATGCTTTTTAGGTTAAAGCATCGAGTTTCATACTGAACTGGACAAAATATACCACGGTTTAAAACTGCGGCTCCTCCCCTTTCTTCCCTTTCCCTTTCCTATGCCAATTCCTTTGAGCTGAAGTGCACATGTAGATATAAAATATTACTGATGACCACAATTGCTTGCCCAACTTAGGCAGGAACTTTCTATTTCAATAGTTTTTCTCTTTATTTTGTTTTTCTATGATCAGTAAATTATGTTACCCAAACGTTGTTATGATTACAGTGTCCTTTCTGTGACTGGTAGTCTATTGGATAAAATAAATACAAGATGATTTTCAATTCACACATTGTACATGGAGTGAAGAATGTAGAAATCCTTGTGTTTTTATATATTGGTACAAGTTTGTGGTACATGTACATTACTTATGACGATTAATTGAGTTGAAGTGAGATTTTACCTTGTATAAGAACTTTATTCTGGTTTTTAACATCAACATGTTAGTGGATTAAGGATAAGCAATATCCTTACTTTATTAAATGCAATGTCAATATAGCACACATGAGACACTCCTTAATTGATATGATAGCATTGACCTAGAGTGTATGCTTTCATTAATTCAACAGTTATCAGATTTGTTTGTGCTTTCACAAAATGAAACTTTGGCCATGTTCCTTCACAAATTGGATGAGTTAGTTTGACATTTTACAAATCCCCCCAAAGGGTAAAAGGTGCATTTTGCCAATATCATAACATCAGCCTACATGTAGTTCCTTCAGCTCATTCAATGCCATCATATTGTTAATTACTTTTGATGATATGTGCTGCCAATATGAAATGCATGCAGGCTTCTGTTATCTTTCACATCCTAATGAGATTGTTATAGGGATTCTTACTGCTAAGAATGGATGGAGACATGAGCAAAGCCCACACAATTTCATTGAAATAAACACAGCAAATCTACAGTGAGCATATTGGTGAAAGTTTGAAGAAAATTTGTCAAACGACAGGTTGCCGGTACTTAGTACATGTATTTGTGCATTGCTAATTTCACCGAGCTGCCAGTGATGCTCTGATAATAACTTTGTGCATGTTTTACAGTCATGTTTCTGCAAAAATTTGTACATGGAACTCTGGGGCAATTGAGAGAGCTTCTAATGGGTAATGCCAATGTAAGATTTTAGTTCCATTGCTGATTTGTGGGAAAAAAATTAACTCTTTTAAATAAATGACTTTTCAGTTTTCCTGACAACCTTACAGATCTGCACTGAAAATAAAACAGCTGGAGGGAACTGTTATTTTCTGCCATTTTGAATGTTTGTTTAATGTTAATAAAGAATAATACTGAAAGCTATTAAATGCCATTTACTGATATCAATACTCACATGCTTGTACTACTTCTGTGCAAGTATGTACATGTAGGTGCATGTTTGTATACAACAGCAGCATTTAGTTTCTGTTGTGTAAATATTGACTGCACTATATGGAGGGTCATGGTTAACAGTATACCAGTTGGTAGGCGCATTAGGCAGACTAGCACAATTTAAACATTGCAAAAGTCCTGTAGACATCTCAATGCACTAGATGGTTTGTCAGCTTTTGAAGGAGTGTATGATATAATCAGAGCTATGCATGAGGCCTGGTTCATTTAAGTTTTTTTTTATAATGGGGGGGGGGGGGGGGGGGGGAGTTACAACGATGCCCTCATTTTAAAACATTTGAATGATATGATTCTTTCCAATAGGTTTACTTGGTTTATTGAAGATATCAGGAACTGCTGTTAAGGAAACCTCTTTGTGTTGGAAAGGGGTGGGGCCACAGGCACTGGGGTCCCTTGCTACAAAAATGTCCTTCCATTGAAATCCCACAATCTGTAAGGGAGTTGTGGGAATCTCTGGGTGTATTAGGTCCTATAGGAGCAAATGTGGGGAATTCATGGACTAGAGAGAACATCCCAGTAAACACACTCCATGTGAGCTAAGCGCGATTTAAAGGGGACATCCGGGCATTACAAAACCAATGCTTCGTTGTTTTGTTACTAGAATTGAATATTAATCATCTTGTTGCTGGGTCTCATATGTTTCTGTAAATAGAAAAAAAAATGCAATTAATCAATACATCGCACGGAACATCGCCTATCTCGATGTTCCATGCATCTATTTGTTTTGCACATCCGCTAGATCAATCCACAATACCGGTAGCTAGTATTGCTTGGCGCGCTCGCTCAAAGTTTTCATGCACTCCCCGCCCTAAAGAAATGGCTGTGATCGATTAGAGTATCGTGAGGTGGTATCATTATTGGACTATTGAAATACGATATTAAAATGATTCCCTAGCAATGTAGGACTAAATTCCGGATCTCAAACTTGTTTTGTATGTCATTTCAGAATTATCTGTGATATAAGAGAGTTAAATTTCTGCCTGGTGGTGTCCTTTAATTGCCACATGCGGAACCAAAAGATATTAAACATAACGAAAGAAATTCTTAATCATTTTAATTTGGTATTATGCAAAGCACGGGTTAATGTGTTCACTCCATAATAGCAGACTTAAAAGAAGCCACACAATATGTACTTCACATCCCTTTATCATGAGCCTATTCACTGTATGAAAGTGAACTTCGTAGAAAGTGTCCTTTGGGGATGGAAAATTGTATGCCCATTTTGTTTAAATACAAAGTAGAATTCTGTGCATACTTACACGTAAGAGAAAAGTCATTTTACTTGTCACTTGTGGTTGCAAACAACCTCCTTCCTTTCAGAAAGCACAGTGGCAAAATCTGCTGGCAGTCCCTCGTCTTTTTGTTCAGACCTACAATACAATTTATACAAAATATGGAAGTACACTTTCCATAAAGTATGTTATATTCCCGATATGAATAACACACATACAGATGGTGTATTTGCAAATATCTCCCATATAGATGCAGGCATATTTTGTATCCTAATTTTGACTAAAATGAGGCATAATTTATTTGGGTCAGTGTACAAAAGATTTGCCAGGGTCTGAATGAGTAGACTGTGCAGCTGTGTCCTGGCTATAGCTGTCAGAGCTTGGAAGGGGAAGCCTGCAACCCCCAGCCCCTCTCAGTCAGTCTATGTGTGGATGTGGCTGTGCCGAGACCTAGTCAGACCGCCACAACGTTCTGCAGAGTGCTTTAAACCTAGGAGTGTGCCAAGAGGAATTTCCTCCACAACTTAATCTAAACCACCGATGTATTTTTCATAGCATAATAATATCTCAAAATGGGCCCAAAGAAGACTGCTAAAAAGAAGAAGGGTAAGTTTTTGTTTTCATTTTTGAAAAAAAAAATCAAATGTTGAAATGCATCTGTGGGAAATCTCTGTTGAAATATAATACCAGCAACTTTTTGTTTTTGCTTTTTGCATGATGTTGAGATCCAGTGGCAAGATGGGACGTATTGTGCGCACTGTGCAGTAGGTATAGTATGATGCTTGCATGTGTGAATTTTATGATAGTAACTGTATACCGGTACTTGTCTGCCGTTATATGTGCCTATGGCCTATGTGCCTATGGCCACACAGGCAGATCAAGAAGTGCATTCCCATGTTGGTTCAATAGGGAACTTGGTTTCCAGTTTATGTGTGAAACTTGGCCTATGAGCCATTTCATGTATTCTATTACATTTCATTAAAAGGATGTATATGTAGTTGATATTATGGTTGAAATTCAGTATATAGTTCTGTACAAATAATATTATACATATTGTTACATATTTACATGACAAGATGACTTTATTTCTTTTGATTTTTTAAAAATGAAAGCAAGGGTGTCTGGCACCGATCTTGTACTCTTATTATCCCTTGCTCATGTGGGGTTCACGGGTAGATCATAGCGATAAGACCCTGTTTATGATGCATCATCCCGGAATTGCTGGCAAGATGGCCGCTACCTCATATTGGACTTACATCATGATAGTAGCTTTTCATATTCTTTTTTATCATAGAGAGAACTAGGTATTGACTTAAATGGCAAATTGACCTGTTTGAGTTCACTTTAAGTTCTATTTAATGTTTTTATTTATCTTACACTAAGAGCTAAATTTGATATACATGTACTATGAGGTTCTCTTATTGCATATATGTCTGCTTTTTCATCTTCATAACTCTGTTCCATTTTATTACAAGGAAATATGAATTGAAGTATGAGCCTATTAAGCTGTTAAGAAAGTCACAATCAAGCAACCAATTACAATAAAATACTAGTAATCGAGTACAACATGTAAGATGCTAGATTTATTGCTTGTCAAAATCCTTTTCTTAATTGACAAAAATGTCCCTCAGTTTATAGGCTTACCCAGGGTAGAGTGCTACATCACAAGCTGATATATAACGTGTAAAAGGTGCTTTCCTGTAGCTTTACTGTACCTGTACTTTTTAACCCATCCCCCACCCCCCTCAAACAAAAAGCGACCATATATACTTGTCCCTTTTGTATTTGCTCCTATCACCATAAATGTGCATTGAAGGCTGTATTAACACAACATTGACTGACATGTTATGTCAGTTATGCTCAGTGCAAACTTAAAAAGTATGCATTACAGAAATCTACTTTATCAAATTCACAGAAAGTTTCCAGGGGGAGAAATCAGCTGAGCTAGTAAGCAATTTGTGTTGGGTGAAGCAAATTTACAGATACACATTTTGGAAAGGAGAAAGCTTTGAAAGCTGTTACAAGTTCTCTTTGAGACCTGGCTTATATCTAGGAAGCACACTTCTTGTATGCTACCTCCTTCCTCATTTTGGCTGAGCACTGCTCAATAGATGATTAGTGCTTGATAATTACTGTCTTCCTCCGTTAGTCTTATGATATGACTGTGGTTGACCATCTAACGACATCTTGTCATTCTCATGCACCTCCCTGCAAAATAAACAAAAAGTTCATTTCCACAATGTCTCTCCATGGTAGCATGTCATGCTGCTGTCAAATTAATCAGCCGTTTCCATTGAAGAAAGTCTGATAATGAATGTGCCAAGGAATGCGGAGGTGTTGTCACGGTGGTGTCACGGTGGATGCGTATCGGGGAGACAGGAAGTGGCAGATGCTCTCATGATAGGCGAGTCGGACAAGACATAGGCCAAGGATGTTTTTGTTGCACTCACCCACTTCTGGCTCCAGCATCACAAATACGTCAGATTGATGTGGATCATATAGCTTGTGTTGATGTATTGTAACTTTAAGATCAATAGGTAGCAGTCATGGATTTGTAAAACTGGAGTTGCAATAGATACCATTTTTTTTTTACAATGGATTGCAAAGTTGCTGTCTATTTGTGTTGTTGGGGCCAGGATTTGATGCCCTGTGGAAGTGTTCTGTGGTAGATATGCCCAGGCTCTATTCAATTATCACATTGACTGATGATATGATTACAATGTACACATGCACCTTCAGTCATTACAATGTAATTGTCTTAGGAAATATGCAAATTCAATTAGTGAGTCGTGTGGCTCATTTGGAAGAAACTTTGTGCCTTGTATCAAATAGGCTAGAATGCCAATGTACTTCATTTGTTCTCTTTTCATATATTACACACAAACATGTCTATTCTTCCAGTCACACACTAAACAATAAGAAACCATTTAATGTACCTGTATGTTTGTAATTGTTTTTAATGTGAGATGGTGAAGATGGGCCATACTTTTAACAAACTTTCCTGTACAGATTATCATGATAGTGTGTAGAGAAAAGACACATAGTTAGGGACATGCTCACAATTACGGTATCATGAATTCTTGGCATTTCATGTCAATTGACCATTTTATGGTCCATCATGATTTGAAGATTGTATAGCTCCCGGCGCATTTCCTAGCAGTTTCAACCTGAGAGGAAGGCAAGCTGAAATTCTTGAAAATACCCTGTATAAATAGAGACATCGATATTGTGTGTACACAAGTTTCTTTAATTAAACGACACTCTGTATAATGTGTAGCGGTATGAGGTTGTGATTGACACTAAGATTAAGTGAGCACATGATAGCTGTAAGCCCAGATTAGTGTTCATTACTGGCAAGCTCTGCATCCTGTGGGGTGCAAGACGTGATGCCCCCCTTCACCTCAGCCTCCTCCCCCCCCCCCCCCTCCCTCCAATCACGACTGGTGAGTGAGGTATATCTGGCCAGGGGCATTTCATATCTAGCACAATCCAGGGGTTGTTCCCTTTCTACATGTAGAAGGGGTATCAGTGTGTACACTAACTTTCCAAAAAATGACTGATTTTATTTGCAGACTATGATTGCGTATTTATACTTGCGACTGTTCATGTCTCTCTTCACATTTCATGGTAATTGCGAAGGAGACAGATATTATTGACAGAGTTTTTAGAGTTTTTAAAGGGGAACAATCATGCTCTGGTCAAATCTATAAGTTCTCCGGTACTCACTACTTACCATGATCATTTGTACCATGTTGACGATATTTCAGTGTTCATTTCTTTTACTACTTTATTTTACTTTCTTAACAAGCAGCATGGAACGTCACTTCTATTGGAAAATATGTCACAAAGTAGTTATTGTTGAATCGTCACAAATGATGTGTCATGTATTAATTCACTTCATATCAGCAAAATAGTTTGATTTAAAATCTTTGCATTGCAAGTAAAAAAAAGTTTTTAAAAAATGCCCCTGTGAAAAAAAAAATCCTCGTTGGGTATTTTGCAGTTTGTTTTGTTTTATGATGCTAGGCTTGAAAAATTGTTCCTGCTGTAAAATATTTTTTCTGTGCTTGATGTCTGTATTTTTTTTTTCATTTGCACAGATTCTGACTCCTATGGAGAAAAGGACCCATTTAAGCTGAAGAAGGAAAAGAAGGATGCAGACAAGAAGAAGAAAGAGAAAGGCTACAAGACCTTTGAGGCAGCAGAAAGCTTCTCAGAAGAAGATGATGAAAGGTAAGATAGTAGCATCATGACATTCTAGATGATCAACATGGTTCTAAAGACAGTACTATCTAATCTATGTTTCTAGCTGAAAATTAATCAAAAATATATTTTGCTATTGCACAGGATTTTGTTGCACATTACATATTTCATTTTCCTGCAAATTTGGTTAGGAATGTCAAGGTTTTCACACTGAAAAGAACAATATATGTATTGCTTGTGAAGCCTTTTTTCTTGATTTTGTCATAATAGGGCACAAAGTTGTTATGAGTTAAGCCTTGTATCATATCAATAAAGAAAACAGTACCAGCATATTTATCATGTTGTTTGATTATGTGTGAACATCTTTGTGTGTATTTGTTCTCAGAAAACGTGTAGTGTACACGTGACAGTCTATATTGATGCAATTGTTTTTTTCTTAATAATTTCCTGTTATTTTGTTAATGACAATATATGTAAAACACTGAATGGTAGAATGAGAGAAGGGCGTTGAAGCAGTGGGCATTCCTTCAAGTCCTTGAATGCAATCAATTGATAGTGCTAGAATTGAAGAACAAATTTTGATATTCTACATAAGCTTTCCAATAATTGAAGAACTTTCTATTTAGGTTCTGTACATGTACAAATGAATGAGTACCAGTAATATTGATTATGATTCTTGTGATTTGTAAGTATCAAAGCTGACACATAATGCAATGTATGCATGCTTGTTTACTCCCTGTCACAGGGGAAAGGGGAAGAAACGAGGAAGCCTGTTCAGGAATCGCTTTGCTCCCTCCGCCAAGATGAACCCCAAGGAGAAGCAGAAGGGAGACAAGAAGGAGGCCAAACCAGAGGAGCGCAAGCCCGCCAAAGAGAAGACCAAGGAGGAGAAGAAGGCAAGAGGGGGAGCGGGCGAGGAGAAGAAGGTGAAGACGGGAGTGGAGGAGAAGAAGACGAAGGGGGGCGACGAGAAGAAGGCGAAGGGGAGCAGCGAGGAGAAGAAGAGGAGCAAGAGCAAGGAGAGGGAGAAAATGAAGAAGAAATCACACCCCATTGATGTCCCTCATGTGAAACCAGGTAAGCCCTCCAACTTAGAAATACATGCATTTATGTATCTACTTGAACTAGTTCCATGTTTGATACATATCGCAGTAGTAACAATATAGTGGAGTTGGCATGGTAAAGTGGTTCAGGACTCTGACTGTAGATCTCAAGGTCCCAGGTTTGAGCCAACCCATTGCATTTATTTTCTTCAGCTAGATACTTCATCGACACTGCCGCTCTGCAGCCATGAGTCTCTGGACTGCGAAAGCAGACTAAACCTCTCTCCCATTAAAAAAAGAGAAAAATTACTGCAAATTTGATCTAGAGCAAGAAAAATAGGTGAGTGACCTCTCATTTTAAATGAAGGGTAGACAGGAATAGCCCTGCTGATATCCAGACTGCCTTTGTCCAGAGATACAGTGTGATTTATCACCAGTATGGCGGTGTCACTTTCTCTCATGCATTGAAAGAAACAAAAGAAGCTACCCCTCAAAAATGGAAGGATTCTGCCGGGATTCTTGTTATATTTTTGTGCAGAGTGGAAATTGAATTATACTCTGGCGATAAGCAGTGCCTCTTTCTGTTAAGCTGTCAAACCCAGGTAGAGCATGCAACGGTGCAGCTGCTGGGTTTGTGGTAAGCATGCCTGGATATGATTGAGGAATTAGGGTACTTCCACCCCACCCCCCTCCATGCTTGTAACCCTTGATATATCTCTGTTTGCAATTGACACATACTGAATTAGAAATATGTTTGATTTGCCGTAATTCTCCAGGTTGTGGGTGGGAAGCTAGGTGGGTTGTTGTAGAAGAGGGACTGCAGGGAAAGAGGAAAATATGCTTAGTTGCATACATGAAATGATTAATTACCTACACCCTGTACAGTGAAGGCTTCCTAAAATATACAGAGTGCAAAACACTTTGCCCTATGCTGAGTTCAAGATACAAAATGTTCTATGGTGGATTTTTTTGCTTTGACAACTTCCTTTTTCTTCAATATATGTGGAATTAATGTTTAACAAAGGCTTAACAGTCATGTGATGTCATGTTGGATAGAGTGCTTCTAGATCTATTAAATTAGCGCATGAACAATTGAAGGAACTGAAAGACCGATCCTTGCAGGATTAAAGTATGGCTTATCTCAATCTGGGCCTCCTCAGGTTATCTGTGAAATATTGTATTACTCACTACATGTATGTGATCACTGGACAAGATTACAATGGCATACTTTGTGATCACAGTGGAAATGAGAGCTGGAATGGGATTGTGCGGTGACAGGCTTCTCCTTAGTCTTATCATCTGAGTCAAATTTAGAATTGAGTGTTTTTAGTATACAATGAGTGAAGAATCTCCATGACATCACAGTGCTTACATGGATTATCGTTGCTCATGAGCAATTGAAAAGTGAGATGTTATGAGTCATCCGTGTACACTATATTTTGTTCGTTTTACAATGGCATACATTGTGGTTGAAACAGAGAGCAGGAATGAAGTCATGTGACAGCGGATTGTTTTGAGTCGTACGATCGTCAAATTAATTTGTCAGTATTTTCAACATCCACTGGAAGTGCAGTGTGAAGAACATCAGAGAACTTACACTGATTATTGTTGACCATGATCACTTGAATAGCAGGATGATGAAACACACATTTTTTTTTATTATGTCCATGTATGTAACATATCCTCAATTAAAATATAAGCAACGGATGATGATTTAAAAGCATAGATTAACCAATGACAAGATTTGTCTTTGTGCAAATTGTTGGCAATAAAGAAAACTTCTATCTTAACAAAAAGATGGGATGGTTGCATTATTGTATACAAGTGTACTTGTCAGAAGTAAAGAAAACTTGGATCTTAATGAAAATCATTGAAACGATGAGTGTTTGTGTAAAGCACATTTTGCACTAATATGTGTTGCATTCTGCATTAATGGGTGCACTTGACTTCAAACAGATGCTGGGTTTTTTTGGTTGTGAGATTGGCAGAGACAGGTTGAAAAAAAAAGCAGCTCTGGGTGTGGCCCCTGGGAAAAGGATTAAGTGTGATGAAGAATGCAATTAAAATTGTGTCCTTGTGAATTGCGTGTAAATCTGAACTCATCCTTTACCAAATGCAGGAATTACAATAAAAAGGGAAAAAAAGCACTTTATGCTCTCCTTTCTCTGGTAAAGATTATCGATTTGTAGATGGAACATTTTGCTTATATTCTTCTTTGCATTTGATATGGATGTCCCATCCAACATTATGAATATCAACAATATAAGATGAACAGAGAGACAGAGAAAATGACAGTGCAACATGATCAGAAATATATGTCCATGTTCTATATTTAGACCCTATTTCTATCCTTATCTCCAAATAATTTCCCTGTCTAGCCTCTCATGTAGCATGATGCTTATCATATAATTCCCCCGCGCATCTTCAGCTTTCCAACACCAAAACATCAATCCCAATCAGGATGATTTTTTGAAGTAGAAGGCCTTTTGTTTTGAAAATAGGGAAGAGAAGGAGGTACATGTAGCAGGAAATGATGGAATGATGGGTGGAATGTTGTTTTGTTGTTGATGGCGGGGCGGGGAGGGGGGGGGGGCTAATGGGAGAGGAGCAAAGGATCAAATAGAGACTAAATCAAATGTAGTAGCTTTCCCATTGTACATGTAATTGATACATTACAGTTCATGCAAGATTTCTTATAAATGAGGGGGGGGGGGTACTGATGGGAGAACAGCAAAGTATTTTAACTGATTCAATGCATTGTCTTTCCCATTGTAACCAAGACATTTGTAATTACAGCTCATGCGAGATTTCTTATAAATTAATTTTATTCTTTCATCTTGCAGAGCCCGTATTTGGAGTTCCCTTTGCCGAGGCAGTAGAAAGGTCCAAGCTCTATGACAACGTTGAGCTGCCTAGAATAGTCAGAGAATGCATCGACTGTGTGGAGGAATACGGTAAGAATTGTCTCCTCATCTCTAAAACAAATCTCTCTAGTACAAGTAGGGATAATTGAAAAGAAATTGTTTGCATACACCCAGTAGTAAAGATAGCATACTTTATCCTGTAAATGAATGAATATCTGGGGGGTGTTTCACCAAGCTGTTCGTAAGCTATGAACGACTGATGAGCCCTTCTTGTGCTAAATGCGATACCACACTTTGTTCCTGTTTGAACATATTGGGAGTTAATTTCCAACACTCCTAATGAAATTTGACAAATCATAAGCTTTGTATTCAGGCAAAGCCTTGTTAGCAACAAGAATTTTCTTTTATAAACATCAGATTGAACGTAAGCTGACGGGAATCAAAATCATTGAGAATGTAATTTAGCACAAGAAGGGACCACCAGTTGTTCGTAAAGTCGTTTGTAGCTTACAAACAGCTTGGTGATACACCCCCAGGTCCGAAGATATGAAAGTAGAAGTATATAGACTAGCTCATTACACATTGTTCTCCAGCTATTCTCTCTCATATTGTACAATGTACATTCATTGATTTTCAAGTGACGATGCTAAGACGAAAGGATGATGACAATGTGGTTGACATAATTGTTTGATAGTTTGATTCTTTTGCCAACATGAACACATTGAAGACCTTGTCATTAAATCTGCAAAGTGTACCTCTTAAAGCTTTGTGGTTTGCACGCAAGTCATGAACAATGGGCTCCCTTCAAAGCAATTAATGAGATTATGTTGAATTATCAATGTCATTATCCTGGATTTTTATTGGTGTGTTTGTTTACTTGTCTCTAAAATCAAGGAGAAGGACCAGGAGATTTTGTAGGATTTGTCACATGAATAAAGGAAATAATGTGTAAACAATATAAAACGTAATGCAAAAGATACACGGACCTATAATGGTACTTAACAGCAGAAACTTTAATCTATGACATTAACTAGAAATTGATATTTTAATATTGGCTTTATCATCAAAACTTTATGGCAGACACATTGAAGATTAATTGAGATTAAAATATCATGAAATGAAAAAGCATGTATTCCAAATATTTGGCTTTGGTATGATTAGAAATATATTTATTTGGGTAGCATTGGGTTTCTATTCCATTAGATTGTGTAATTCTTATAACACACCTACCAGAAATTGTTTGGGTACGCCTTTGTCTTTTCAGTCAATATTCATATAATAATGAAACTATAGACATTTAAGTTGTACACACATGATACTTAATCTGTCAGAGCAAAAAAAAACTAAAACAATGTATGACTGTTAGAAAGCAAATGCATATTTGCAGCCAAACAAATCCATAAAAGTTGGGAAATCCCATAATGTGTTATATGGATTGGATTTCACACTTTTTATTGATCAAACCTCATGGAATGACCCATTGGACAATTGCAATTCAAGCATATATCAGATAATAATGAAAAACATACAAAATAAATCAAAGGGAGGAAATTAATGAAGAAAATGTCAATGTGATAGATGTGACATTCTAGTGTATAACTTTTGGGGCAATCTCCTATAGTCTGAACAGAGAGAGAGAGAGGGGGGGGGGGGGGGGGGGTGCTGTGTTAACAAAGGTCTGACACAGCTTCATGGTGCCCGTTCCACTTCTGACATGCCTGTATTAACCAGAAATCGGGTCAGCAGGTAAAGCAGGTCATGATAGAGCAGAGACACAGTCACCTGTTCCTTCTTCAATCCTCAAGTTTCCTGCCTGTACCTGAGCTGAATCTGGTATCACTCAAGCTAATTTACCTGCCTTAAAATAGATTATGGAGTAGGTCATACTTCAGACACATGAGCTTGGGGGTAAAACCAACTCAGGCCGTGTTTATCAACTTTTCAGAAATTTAAACGCGTTTCCAAAGGCCTTTACGAACACGTTACCAAACGCATTTCCAAACGCATTTAAAAAAATGGTGCATTTATCAACTCGATCGCCCAAGTCGAAAACCGGCCTTGTCACCGAAAGCATGTGGTTTGAAGCCATTTCAAAACAGCTTTGCGTTTATCTCGCTTCTTTAGATGCATTTCTAGCTCAAACATGTTTAGGATTGTACAAATTTGCCTGTTTCAAAACAGCTTTCCGAACCCCATAATCAAAACACCTTTGTGTTTACCAACTCCCTGAAACGCGTTTAAAAAATTTTTAACGCGTTTGGAAACCTTAATTCTACCAAAAAAAGAGTTGATAAACACGCCCTCAAACAAACTACCAATGAGTTTGTGAGTTGTTCATGTTTTTTAAATTGTTGTTGTTGGAAAGAACAACCCTTGAAAATATGTATGTAAGTTCTCTGCTGCATCATGCCGTGCTTTACCCGCTGACCTGATTTGTGGTTAATTATGCAGCATGCATGTTGGTACCCAACCTGTTAACAGAGACTATTTCTTGGAAAGAAATTAAAGATTGGCAAAAGATTTACAGTTTTTGGTAATGTATTCTTCTGTGACACCTTTCCATCTGAAATAGCAAGGATTGCTCAGAATGAGGGAGGAAAGGGGGGGGGGGGGGGGGAGATTAGACAATTTGATGTTCAGCATTTTATTATTTTTTTTTCAATCAAATATGTCAGAATGAGTGACAAAGTACCAGTTGAGGTACTGTGTATGCTGTAACAGGGATGTCAGGTATTTTTTTGGGTCTAGGACATTACCATCGCTTCCAATTGAGCCATCATGAGAAGAAACAACACTAAAGGGCCGGGGCTGAATTCAGGCTCTTTCCTGAAAATGGCTAATAGTAACAATAGCCAATTTTATAATGTAAAGGGTATCAAAGTAAAGGGTAAGTGTGTACTGTTAAGGTACTTGCCGTAATCCAACACTCTACTAATAAATGAACTTCAACTTTGAGTCACTACCGTGCAGTCTAAATTGATCACACAATACCTCGTGAGGGTTTTATGAGGGGGCCCTTTTGAAATGCATGCTTAATTTGAGAGGAGTCATCTGCATGTTATGAGGTGCAATAAAACCTCAATCTATATTTAAATATTAATTCATAACACAAGCAACATGTGCATTTCATTTATGGCAAGTGTAGAAATGCTTACAGTTTTTTTTTGTGTGCATTGTGACCTTTCAGGTCCCACTTTGAAAAGTGAATTGAAAATTGAGAATTGAATTGAGAATGAAAAACAGGATCTAGTTCAATTTGACCTATATATTCTAGTGCATAGCCTTATATTGCCCCTGTATTTTTTGTGTATTTCCAGCCACACTGGCTCAACGGATCATCCATTTTGTGTCGAAAAGAATTAGATGTCCTTCCATGTTAACCTTGTCCCTGGCTGATGTTCAAGCTCCCAAATAAAGAGCTCTCAGGCTCTGTCCCATTAGCTGTCTTGATCGCAATGTTGACAGGGTGTTTCACGGTCTCACAGAGATGTCAAACATGTCAGTCATTGGCTCAGTGCCCAGCTTTAGATGTAGATGTACTGTCGATGTGCTGTTGTTCCCTCTTTGTTTATCTGGAGATAAAGAATGGAATAAGAAAAGGTCAGCAGACGGAGATACTCCTCCATGTTGTTGTATTAAAAAATTAATTTTCAGAAGAAAAGCACCCATGTGCACAAATGGATGAAAAGATATATTGAATGGAAAGTGAGTGTGTCTATTACATAAGCCTGAACAAATATCATTCATTATCATAAAAAATCATCACTCTGAAAGTGATAAAAATACAAATTCTTACTCTAACCTGATGTAATAATTCAGGATGAAATGATTTGTCCATGTAATGGGGTTTCTTCAACGTCAACTCCTTTGTTTTTCTATTTACATCAATGTTTTGGCCAGATCAAGTATGCAAGAAGTTATACATGCGTTCTTTGAATCAACCTAGATCTGTAGAGGCTTGTATGCTAGCTGCATAATGAACAGCTAAATGACAGACACCTAAAGGAATATTCAAGTGCCAAAAGGAATTATTTCAAATATAAGTCGAACAAAAAGTTTCTTAGAAAAAAAGGTAAAATGTATTTTAAAAAATGCAATACATGTATGATAGCAGAAAGTGCACCTTTGACATATCTCTATTGAGAGCAACTTATTTTTGCACATGAGTTTACCTTCAAAGGGATTTGTAAATGCTTTTGACCTAAGCAACCCATAATAGCATTATTGCAAACGTTACATATTAATTGAAATGAAAAAGAAAAAGCATTTCTTGAACTGGGGTTCTGCTTGATTTTTTTTTCAAAGGGGATCTGGACATCCTTAATGTTTTTTGGCCATAGGGCCCCTTTAAGAGATTTTAATGGTACGGAAGTTGTAATTTTAGCACATATGAACCGGGTACCTGCTATTGTGGATCCCTGCCTTAATCATCCTTTTTCTTTCTCAGGATTGACGACATCTGGGATCTACCGGCTGTCTGGAGTCAAGTCTAAAGTGGAGGCGCTCAAGGCCCAGTATAATGCAGGAGAGAAGGTGGTTCTGAAAGACAGTGACCCAACAATTATCACCAGCCTCCTCAAGCTGTATCTCAGGGAGTTACCAGAGACCGTCCTGACCACTAAACTGACACCGGTCTTTGAGAACATAGCAGGTGCGTTTGGGTGTGGAAGGATGACGGTGATGAGGATGAGGATGGTGATGGTGATGGTGATGGTAATGATGGTGATGGAGATGATGATGATGATGATGATGATGATGATGATGAAGACGGTGATAGTGATGATGATGGTGATGATGGTAATGATAGTGATGATAGTGATGGTGGTGGTGATGGTGATGGTGGTGATGATAATGATGATGATGACAACGATGATGATAATGACGACGATGATGACGATGATGATGATGATGATGACGATGACGATGACGATGGCGATGATGGTGATGATGATGATGATGATGATGATGATGGTGGTGGTGATGATAATGGTGATGATAATGATGATGAGGGTGTTAATGAGGATGAGGGTGATGGGATGATGGCAATGATGGTCAGGATGATGGTAAATGTGATGATGATGATGATGATGGTGATGATGATGATGATGATGATGATGATAATGATGATGATGATGATGACAATCATGATTATGATGATGATAATGATCATGGTTTAATGATATTGGTAGTTATAACACTAATGAATCTGAAGAATATACGTTTGGTTGTGGAATGGTGGGACGAAGAGAAAAAAAGTAGAAGAAAGAATAATAGTGAAAACATTTCAATATCATGTTTTATGTTGATCTTGCTCTAGGTATGCCCAATACTGAAGAGAAGCTGGTTGTGTTCAAGAAGGCCTTAGAGGAACTGCCCAAGTGCAACTACACACTAGTCTCTTGGATGATGGTGCATCTGGCTCATGTCTTAGAACGGGTAAGGAATGAAAGTGAGTGTTGGCATCAAGGACTTGGGTCTTCACTCATGTTGACTCCTTCCTCTTTAAACAGCATACAAAATGAAAGAGAGCACGATTGTGCGTAATCTGTGAGGAAGTATTTCTGGTCAATTCAGCCAGAAATAAAATATGAATCCATGCGTCACCCACTTCATTTATTTTTTGCCACACACAACATTAACCTTGGACAAATTGTGTCAGAGGCTGTATATGTAGAATACTTTGGGAAAAATCAAATGCCCTCCTGGTCACAAATGTCTGTGGTCAATAGTTTAAGAATAATAAATGGAGAATGGAGCTATACATACATACATACATATATACATACATACTGTTACCTCTCTAGTTTTGATTTTTGATATCTATGAATAAGTTAGAGAAGACACTTGATCAGATGTCATGTGGTGACCTGTTATGATTCATTACCTCAGAAGATGAAATGTGTCCTTGGGTAATTCAGAGTTGTCTTGGGCAGACAATAGCCAGGGGGTTGCTAGGGGGTTGCCAGGGACATAAGTGTCTACTGCTTATTAATCAATGTACCTTGGTGAGGCGCCCTAGTTTGTTCAAGGACCTTTATTTGAAGAAGTTGCCATGATCAAAATATAGCTATGAGAGGCACATTTATCATTTTTTTTCTGCTATTAACCCTTTTTGTACCAGACAAAATGCTGCTTGATGTCCTGTGTGTTTATTACTTGTCTGAAAATGCATCAGTCGTGCATTTAAGAGTTAAACTACCAAGTAGTGCGTGTATTTATAACCTGAGTTTTCAGAGTACACCATGAATAGTCCTGTAATGGATATTAATTGGCTTTTATTTTGAAGTCTGTTTTGGAGTAGCTCTGAAATGAGTTGCCCAGAGATCAAAGTGAGAATGATGTGAGAGGTATAGAGGAGAGAGCAGAGTATTCTTTGTGAAAGGAAGCTCTGTAAAGAGCTGTTGCTTTACATTTCAAGCATTTTGTGTTCGTTGTCAGAATATTGTTTGTGATTTGAGTGTGGGGGGGGGGGGAATACAAATCATATTTGCGAGGGGGGAGATACTGTTCAGGCCAGATGTTATGACAAACACCCTTTAATTTTATTTTGCATAATACATGATGTTAAAAAATATATTTTACTGCTAATTTATTTTTCTTGTTTAGTAGTACAATTTACTCACATATTCAAATATCATTCAAGATTTTTAAGAGATATTAAGAAACGTTATGTCTGCATAGAATCACAAATGCTGATTATTTATAAGTAATTCAGCTATGGATCAGTTTATTAATCAATCAAGTTTGTTGTCTGCATATGTGGGACAAAGCTGTTAAATCCACAAGTACCCGTAGTACTTGGTATTTCCATAGTTTGCTTTTACCCAAGATATGTGCAGCATGTTAAATGTAGAATATGATAAATGTATTATGTCTTGTCATGGTTAAAAACAAAGTACACTTCTGGTTTATCAAGTATCTCCCGACTTTCATTGACTCGTGACATGGCAGAAAGAGGAGACGAAGATGACGATCCAGAACCTGTCCATTGTGATGTGCCCCACGATGAGGATCAGCCACCGCACTATGAACCTGCTCTTCACTCACTGGAAGGACCTCTTTGGCGACGTCCAACTCAAGAGGTCAGTTCACAACACCACCCTTACTTGTTTATTCATTCGTTCATCCAATCATCTTTACATGGGGTACACCCATCAGTAGGATTGCTTCGTTCTCCTTGGAGGGCTCTGTGTACAACTGATATACATATGTACATAATAACATGAACATCATTAACACAGACACACAATCAAATCAGAAGTACATTGAACTTTGAAATGTCTTTTTACATTGTCATTATCTAATACTTTTAGCAGAGCTAGACATTTGCAGGCGCCTAGTATACACATTAGAACTTACGTCCCATACAATTCAGATCAGTAAAACAGGGGCCCTATACACAAAACCCCTTGAAATGGACATCCTGCCATCATGCCTATGATGAAAGTAATTGTGGAGCCATGTTTATAGAGTGGTTAACTCATACATTTATGTAGTTTTTTGTTTGTGGCATATGTTGTTACACTCTCGCCCTTTACTCTTGCTTTTGAATTGTGGCATATACATGTAAATCCGGCATATAAAATCATCTTGGGTGAAGGAAAAGTTGATTTGCCATTCCTCTAGCTTGCATTTGATATGGCATTTGTCATATAATTGATGCACTGTATTTAAAACATCATTATTTTGCATCATGTAGTTGTGAAGATAACATCACATTCCGAACAGTACAGGAAGAATATTGAGCAGGGTAGAAGGAGATGTGTCTGAACATGTTATAACAATAGACTCTAGTATACCTTTGTGTCATAACAGGATGACAGACCATTAATCATATATGATGTACTTTCGTGTTTCATTAGATGTCCTAAGCCTCTGGAGTGGATTCCAGGCACTGTGTTTGAGATCCCAGAAACTACGATGTAAGTTGCTTTTTGTTTGCTTTCTCCTCCTCTGGTGTAGAAGTTTAACCCTTTCAAGGCCAGGCACTATTTGTGTGTATTGTATGTGCAAAATACTGTATACACCAGTGGCTCATTAAAGGGCATATACTGTACTGGGAAGGCAAAAAAGCCTTCAAAATGTAATTGTTAGCAATCTTCTTGCCAATGGTCTTAAATTCACATATTGTCTATTTTAGAAGCTTGATGAAAGTTATTTGCCCTCGAATGATCTACATATGGAGTAATTAATGATAAATGATTAAATCCTCAAAATGTTCAGCCCGAACATTTTGAGGATTTGTGATTTAATCACTCATTACTCCAAATGTAGATCATTTGAGGGCAAATAACTTTCAGCAAGCTTCTAAAATAGACAATACATGAATTTAAGCCCATTGGCAAGAAGATTGCTGACAATACATTTTGAAGGCTTTTTTGCCTTCCCAGTACAGTTTATGCCCTTTAAGAGTTAATGACAGGCAAGAAGTTTTAAAATGTAATGCATATCACTCGAGTGCATTCAGATTGCTCTCTCAATTAGATTCTTGTACCTCAACCATTTCTTGTGTTACATTGTCTCACGGATAACTGTTTCCCGCAGAAACAGGCTTCATTATGACAAACTACAATGGATAAGATTTGTCATGTATTGTCATGTACATGTACATGTATACGTTCACCCACGCCTGGCCCGAAGCAGTAATAAAATCAGCATCCCAATTCATTTCCCAAGCATAATTCCCTTACCTGTATATTCACAGCTGTAGTTGTCACAGGCCCTGCCAGTCACTGTAAGCACAAGGAGGTAATTTGATTAGCACAATTTGATTTGTGGCCTGGAAGGAAACAAGTCAAGTGTTAATAAATCAATTACTTTGTTTTCTCTGTGTGTGTCCTTGTCTCTCCTGTCTCTTTTGACCTCATAACTTCTTCCTCTATTATTTTTCTGACTTCTGTCTTTCTGTCTTTGACTGTCTTTCTGTCTCTCTGTCTGACTCTCTGTCTGTCTGTCTGTATCTTTTCTTTCTCTCTCTTCATAGTTTTTTCTGCCTCTGTTCCTCTCTATCTCACTCTCGTTTTAGGCATATCTTTCAGACTTTCAAAAAGTGAATGCCTGTATGAGACTATTTCATAGAAAATTATTGACATTAGTAAATAATGTTTACTTGTCAATACATGTCAAGATATGTGTTCAGAAAAGTGTGTTTTCCTTGCATGGAGTTATCCAGGAACCCATTTATGATGGTAGTTTATATTCTGGTGTATCTTATGTGTGTATTTTGTTTCAGAGAGCTGGAGGAGGAGTTGCTGCGACATGAAGCCATTCTTGCCCAAATGCATGAGGACTTGAATCGTGGTGTCGCTGACAAGGTGACGCATCGTTCATTATTCCTCTTTTTTTTTCTGACATTCTTTTTAGAGTAAAAGTCTTTCTCTTGTATTATTGCAATGCTGTTGCTGTTTTGTGTTGTATAAAGAATAAAAAGGAGGAAATGGAATCAACATTCGATCATAACTGATTCTTTCGCATATGAAGTCAAAGCAAGTATTTGAAACTGAATACATGTACACCTGCTCCATTCTGTGCTTCTAGGAATGAACATTGCTTCTGATATGGAGGCAATACTTATCTTTTCAAGATATATAGTGCTATATCCTCTATATAGTATACTACACTAGCATTCAGTATGCATCCAGTATGCTGTAGGGATATAGATATCATGAGGCATCCTTTGTATGTTGTCATAAATCATTATTTCCTGCGTAAGTGACGTGGCTGTAGCTCACTTCCTTATCACACACTGACACTTTCATAGCTGAACCTATAGGCTTGTTATGGTCTCTAGCCATGCTCATAAACTCTCTCTGGGTGATAACGTAGTTGTTATAATTGGGGACGGAGAGGAAAAGAAATGTTAATATTTAACAACCAAATTAGATGTGAAACTCCATGTGTTTATACAAGATTACTTATTACTTGCTATGTTCCTATTCAATTCTTGCTATATTTTCTCACTCAGTTATTTATCATATTCAGAGTTAGAATTACAGACAGGTACTTTGAACGATTTGAACCAGTCAAAACTAAAGGTATAGTTTACAAGAAAATAATTTTGTTTGTACAGTATGTGTAAAGACCACTTACTTCATTTCATTATAGTGTACTACTGTACTCTTCTGGGAACCTTGACAGCACATAACCCATGCAGAAAAAGACAACAGTTATTTTAAAGTAGGAATGCGGAATTTTAGGTTATATGTGATATGTAATATATTTGACAAAAAATACTCTGGGGCTCAGGGTGGGTAAGCCCCCGCAATTCCAAAAAGATCCCCTTCTCTATCTCTCTGTCTTCCCCTCCACTAAGTACTACAACTCTTCCTAAATGTTGATGTCTGAGGCCGATGGGCTGATTCTTACACAGTATACATTTCCTTCTGCAAAAATATGTAATCCGTACCAAAGCTAAAAACTGCATCCGGATTAGACAGATAAAGATCAGTGTGTGATTGATCTGTCTGCAAACATATCATGTTCACACACATAATATTGTTGCTGTTTTTGTCAAGAAGACACCATTCTTCCTGCTCATTACCACATCACATTAACAGCAAATCTGCTCTTGTGTGAAAGTGACAACGTCATACAGCCGTGGATGCCCTAAGGTTATCACTGCTCAAATCTCTGTCAGGAAGCCAAATTTCTCTCTTTGCTTATTGTATTGTTTCACCTTCAGACTTGTATCATTGTGTTTGGACCTTGTGTATATGTTTGCTCACTGAGAGCCTGGCAGTATCATATCAACATACAAGCATATTGGTAGTAGATTACATTTTGGAAATTGTATGTGAGTATTCGTGTGATTTTACAAGGAAATATAATTTATTTGCCAAAGAGAATTGATTGTATAAATGTAATGGTGAGCAAATATTTGTAAAAGGTTATGTATATCTTGTAAATGTTGTCAGTAAACTGGAATATGCATGGGAAATTCTGTCATTAAGTCTTGAAGGTGTACTGATTTTAGAGCCTACAAGGGCTTCATGTATGTATGTACTTCTTGACATCCTGATGCTTTCATGTTGCAGCAACATGTTTTGATATTGCTGAAGAAATTGTGAAGAATTATCTCTGTAGGTGTATTTTCCGTCGATTTGATTGCATATCTCTTGAGTATTAACCCTTTGTATACCAGATAAGCTGCTGCTCATGGGATTTGTGTGTGTTTCTTGGGAAGAAATGGCCACATGGCATACATAGAGCTAAAGGGAAAGTTCACCCTGAAATTATTTTTGTTTCAATAAAAGGAGACACATGCAAGAAACATGCTAGTGAAGGTTTGACGAAAATCGGTCAAAGGAAAAGAAAGTTATTTGCTTTTTAAGTTTTGATCTTGTGATGCCACGTGCAAGGTGCTCTCCCATATGTTGTGTACAATTTTTTTTGAAAATGTGTATTTTTTCTCAAAGATATGCATCCTTTTCCTTGTTCATTTGATACATTATTAGAAATACGTTTTTACACACATACCTGTACAAAAAAAAACATTCCGTTGTCAAAACAATAAAAAAGCAATTCATCAACTTATTTTGTACACAACATATGGGAGAGCACATCGCACCTGACATCACAAGATCAAAACTTTAAAATCAAATGACTTTCTTTTCGTTTGACTGATTTTCGTCAAACCTTCAATAATATGTTTCTTTCATTTGTCTCTTATTGAAACCAAAATAATTTCAGGGTAAACTTCCCCTTTAAACGGCTATTGACTTTCTAGCCCTTGAGGGGATTTTATGTTACATTATGCCTAATGCTGGAGGAAATTATGTCAGTTTGGATTATTCTGGAAGGTGTATTTACCATCTATAATTGTGGAGCACTTGATTACATGAAAATCTCATCAATATTACAGGGCTATTGACTTTTTAACCTTTATGGATTTCATGTTTTAGTATGCTTTGATACTGCTGGAGGAAATGATGTCAGTATGGATTATTCTTAAAGGGTGTACTTTCCTTTCTTTGATTGCAGAGCACCGAGGACCATCTGTGGGAGGTGCAGAGAGTCGTCACTCAGCTCAAGAGAAAGGTAGGCATGTCAGATGTACTCAACGAGGAACCGACCAGCAAGTACATTGTCGGGTTATCATATTGTTAATGGGATATACTTTGTGAATTGGGACAACCCCTGCCTTGGGAGCACTTAGTTTCAGGGAAGGGAAAACAATCATTCCCAGGCTTAACACACATGCCTTCAGATGGTACACGATGAGTCGAACAAATCAAACACAAAGAGCTGGTAAACTGACAAAAACAAACTGTGCCTAGCTAGCAATGATCACATCACTTACAAATGATAACGTATATGCGTAGGCAGCCCATTTGAAGCGTGTTTTTGATGTTGACAATATTTACCAACTTGTTATTAAGCGCAGGGCAGAATGTAACAAATCAATAAACAATAAACATTTTCATGGTGTAAGCAGATGCTGCTAGTCATCATCGCTTCTTCTTCTTGTACAAATAATTTCTTCATAACAGATTTTGCAGTGTAAATATGTGTAAGTTATTAAAAGTAACATATATTCCATATTTAGGAATCGGGTTTGACCTTTTATACACATGTTGAGTGCTATCAATATTGACGTACCAGTATATGTTTTTTTTGTGTGGTTATTTTCTGAGGAAATTTGGAAACTGAATTAACAATATTTGTGTCCCATAATGAGGAAAGCTCTGATGCTTGTTTGTTCATTAAAGCAATGATTAATAAAAGTTACTGTATAGTATGATATTATTTTTACAATGCCAATTTAACATTTTGTTGACAGTTCAACAGCATCAAACAAGAGGATGAAAGAGTGAGCATGATATATATTGATGTCCAAAAAGATGTTAGCAGTCACTTCATATAGTAAAAATCACTAATCATCTGCACTCAAATAATAATTTATAGTGCATTTCTGAACATAATGAACATCCATTGCCCATTACATCGTTTATATAACATACAAAAAAATGTTTATTATAATAATTCAGTGTACAAATGTGTTTTTAGATGCTTTTAAAAAAGCTTAGGGTTTATCTGGAAGCAATTTTTTGAAAGATGTACATTGCACCTCTGAACTTCAGAACATTATCTGTAATGTTTTCTAAAAGTGCCACTTTCATTCAAATACCAATGTGTTCAGAAAGCATCGCAATCCTGCTAGACCATTTTGAATTAAATGGAATTCACACAAGTCAGCTTTTCATGACATATCAAGTGATATTGTAAATCTGCCATAATGCCCTCCCCCCATTTCTCATATGTGTATGCTTACCTTTTTAGATATTCACCACAATAATATTTATGTCATGTAATACAGCTGTAGTCTACAATGAAAGCAGGCGAGTTCAAGCTCCCTTGCATTTCAATATGCACTGCCCTTGCTGATTTGTTGATTATGTTCAACTTAATACATACAGTGTAACTTGAATTTATTATTGTAAATGGGGGCATGGTATGAAATTCCCTTTTCATGAGGATTAGATGACAGAAGTAATTTCCAACTCATGCTAAGCATTTCCAACATATGGCTTAGCCCTGCTATTTAATGAGAGCTCTTGACTCTCATATAAAAGATCATGGGTCAGGCCTGGTGCATACACCCTTGGACAAAGTGTTGCTCATGTTTGTCCCTCTCAACACCAGTGTTTTTAAAGGGCTTGGCAAGAATTCCTGATCTAATAACTGGCTTTTAGCACTTAATACGGCTCTTTGGCTATGAGAGTAAAGTTGCATTTTTTATTTGTTGTTTATTTGCTAAAAGAAAATGAACATTTATCCTGCATTGTGTACACATGCTACAAATCATTCTGACTCCACAGATCTATAATCCTTCAATAATAGGCACATACAATGTAATATGTATCATGTAAGCTCACAATACTATGACTCACTCAGTAGTTTAATTTGCCATCAACACTCCAGTGGTAAAATTTAATCAAATTCATACATTTCAAATGTGATTTGTGTTGTAATATGTGATGTTCAACATTTGAAACCATGAAACCTGAAAATCTGTAATATCTCAGTACTCCTATATCTGCAAAAGTAAAATTATGAAATTATTTAAAGATTGAAAAAGGAATAAGAAACAACTTAAACAAGCAGAATGTGTAAAGTCCATACTAGGTTGTCAAACTTAATGCGAATAAGGTGCATTAACACATAGCATAGCACAGTGTAAATAACTTGAGGACTTAAAACTTAAGTAATAAAACTAATACCATTGTTTTAATGTTACAGCTGCGAGTAAGCAGGAGAGTGTCTGAGACAAGACTAGCAGCCAAGGAGAAGGAGCTGGGAGGCAAAGAACCCAAACCAGCCTCCAAGTCACCGGCCAAGACGGTGTCTCCTCCTCCAAAAACCTTCAAGGAAGAAGAGACGGAGACGGATACAAAAAAGGCGAATGAGGAGAAGAAACCTGCAGGTAAGATGTCATCCCAAACTTGTATAAAGCAGTTATGATGAACAACAATGTACTACAAAGTTTTTAATTTATCTAAATTCATCATCTGGCAGGTATCATGCTCTCACAGACACAAGATTTTTTTCTCCAAAAGTGACGTAAGTGACAGCACATATTTTTGACCCATTAGAACTCCTCACTGTACATGGTTCATGATTGCTGCGGTGTCCAAACTGGGAATGATACCTGATGTATGGTAATGCTAATTTAGGGAATGTATTTCATGTCATGATTTTCTATGCCTACTCCATAAACATGGCCTGAGGCATTGTGCTTTTGTGCTTTTCTTTCGTGTATGCACTGTTGTAAAAAATGTTTGACAAACTTACTCCAAACTTGGAAGCTGTATGTTATTCATGGAACAAGAGAACGATTAACGTTTTGTTGACAGTTCACTAGCAACTGGGTCAAGTCCGTTCCAGGACAAAAAGCAAATAAATTTTGCTCCCAAATTTCCCCAAAGTTAAGATTTTCTACAATAACTTAAAATGCAATAACCTGTAGGCAGTTGAAATCAAACATGATACATGGATGTAGATAAGCAGATAAGATTTGAGGTCAAATCAGTCTGAGGCGAAAGGTCAATGAACTTTCTGTGCCCACTCTTACAGAAGATGCAAAGAAGCCATCTGTGGCTGAGGAGAAGCCAGAAGCACCTGATGTAGATGAAGCAGATGGAACCAAAGACAACAAGGAGAAAGCTAATGTGAAAGAGAAAGCGGACGGGAAGGAGAAACCTGGAGTGAAAGAAGAACCAAAAGAGGAGGCAGAGGAGCAGCAGAAGGAAGAGGCTAAAGAAGAGATGGATACAAGAGTTGCTGTTGCACGAGAAGAGGAGGAAGAAGAAGCAGCAGCAGCAGTTGAGGAAGAGGACAAAGATGCTGAACCAGACCTAGGTATGAACACTCCCGCTGGTTAGGTTGGCTTTCTCATGTAGTGGTAGGTCTCTTATATGGCACAATATTAAATTGAGTTAACTTTTAAAGACAATTTTCAGCTTTATGAATGTTTGTCTATTGTAAATTTGACATATTCAAATGGAAACATCATTAGAAAGAGTTTCCTTTTCTGTTCAAATCTGGTATGATATGAAAATGTTTGTGACATTGAGTGAGCTGTTAAGACTTTCGTTTGGGTACGGTACAAAAAGGCCACTGCAAAGGGACTAAGCATATTTTACAAACTGCAAAACTACAAAATGCATGTTTTGCATGGCAAATGGCACACTACTTGCCATAAAAATCGTCAGTCTCATTGGTAGATGAACATTACATTTCTTTTTTAAGAATTGTAAATGGTGGAACTGTGGTATTAAAAATCATGACTGTTTTTTAGAGTAACTGGGCCAAAAAAAATTTTTTCCCCTCATTTAGAGATGATGAAGTTGCTGCTGCTGTCCCAGGCTGAAGTGATGGCCGAGCAGGAGGAGCTGATAAGCATCCGCAACGAGCTCCACAAGCGCATCGAGGCGGAGCGCCAAGAGATCGCCCGGCTCCAGTCCTCCATCCTGGAGGCCCGCCACTCAGCCAGGAGGAGGGGGGCGTCGGTGGATAGCATCGACAGCTCGGCAGCTTCGGAGAGCAGCAGCGAGAGTGAAGATGAAGAAGAGCTTCAGAAGATACTGGAGGGACTGATCCGAGAAAATGAGGAGCTGAGGGTCAGTCTCACTACTATCATAATCAACCCATCTGTAGCATCTAGTCTTTAGATTAAAAGTACTCAAGGTGCTCTTTATTATAGATGAGAGGAGCATATCTAACATCAGCAATAATTAGTACATTCTTCATAAAATCTTCAATTACACTAAGGAAATTGTCCAGAACACAAAAAAGTTGTAATTAAGACTTTTCAGAGATGTATCAACACTTCTGTATGTAGACTAGTAAACTATTTTTGTAAAAAAATATTTTAAAATAAAATATATTTTAAGTATTTCAACAAGTACAGCTGAAAGAACATTGAAATATGACACAACAAGAACATTTGTAAAGATATCTGAAATTTATGATTAAACAATGGAAAATATATCATTTCACTAGTACATTCAGATTTGCAGACTGTTCTAACACACTTCCTATTTTTTGTTTTTGTAGAGAAAGAATATGCAGCTCAGCCACAACATCCACAACGAGCGGGAGGCATGTGCGGAGCTCCGAGTTCAGATCAAGCTGCGGGAACAGATGCCTCAGATGCTGGAAGCATTGGCTCAGGCTGCCAAGAAGGACGCTCCCCAGAAACAGGCTGCTTTAAGCCACTCCCCCCGGAAACAGGCCCCTTTAAGCCTCTCCCCCCGGAAACAGGCTGCTGCAAGCGACGACCTACGGAAACAGGCCGCTATGAAGAATACCTCCCGGAAACAAATGGCTGTAAGCGACGCAACTTCAAAGGATGCTCCCAGGAAAGCAGCAGCTACGAAGACCAAACCCAGCAGGAACCCGCAGTCTGCAGCGCCGCCCAAGCAACCCTCACCAAAGACGAAGAAAGTCGCAATAGTGGAAGAGCCCAAGCGTGAGAAAACGCCCGAAATAGCAGCAGGGAAGAGTGAGAACTCAAACACAAACAATAGTCTGGAAGTTGGGGAGGAGGCAGGAGGGGATGCTGGGAGTACAGTCGCCGTGGTTACTGAAGAGAAAAAGAAAGTTCCGGTGAGACTTTTGGAAGAGACAGCACTGTGAACTTGCATTAGAAAAATATTGTGATTTGTAAAAAATTGATTGTTGACATGTATGTGCTCAACATTGTACTTGCCAATGTGTAACATCAGGTGCACAGCGCTGCTATACAGCAGATGAGCTTGAGGCTTTCTGGAGGAATTATCAAGGGGACACTGTAACCTAAGGGAGTGTGGGAGTCAGCATTCAGGGGAATATCAAGCTTTGCGCTGGCCTTGGCTCTGATACACATAATGAACAAGCAAGGTTGAGCCCAAGGAAAAACTAGCCCACTTCACAGGAAGAATGGTTGAGCAGTTTGATCAAAGGCAATGCCGCACAGTGTGTAGATGTATATAACACTGCAGTGTTTCGTTTGAAGCATACGTACACAAAACAACTTTGATATCATTATTTGATCACATTAAATTTCCTGTACTCAAAATTGTGTGGGATTTTTTTTAAATGCATTGTAATGGGCATGATAATGTAGTATCAGTCAGTATGGGAACATAATGCGTAAGATTTAAAAAAAAAATACTATCTGGCAGTTAAAAATCTGTCCTGTTTGTTTCATGTATTTTGAGTTAAGTTGAGAAGATATGTATTCGACTCTCCTCAATCATCCGTAAATGCAAGAAATCATTGGTTGTGTATTCTTCTTTCTCACTGTATTTTATTTATTCCAACAAGCTCAATGAGATGAAATATGTACAGTGTTAAGATGCTCCTCTTGTATGTTGAGAATATACAGCTTTCTTTGTGCTTGTAGATTTCCGCTATAACTGAGAAACAACATTTCCTCTTGACAACATGAAAGCTTTGCAATGTGTCTGAAGTACTGAAGAAATGCGTATTTTTGATAAAAAATACAGAAGCCAAGTGCAATGAAGCAAGTGAAACAAATTGACAATGTGGAGGACCCCAAAGAAGGTATACATTGTATGAAGGTATATTGCATAGGCAGGGAAAATTGTCTATTATGGGAATGATTTTCAGGTATTTATGTTGTGACTGTACTAGTGTGTGCTGATGGATGTTTACTCTGAGTGACAATCAACTTAAGGAGCAGCATTATGAGAATATTCACTGCATTTTGTACCAAAGCATGTAGCAATTATTCATTTTTTAAAGCATTTTAGTATGAATATCATTTCTCTATTCATCGAAGTCACATTGTAACATCACGTTTAGTCTAATGGTCCCACCCATATTGCTCTCATTTCCACCTTCAACCTTCTGAAATGAAAACTCCTATACCTATTTTCTCTCTCTTTTTCTATATGTATATTATGCTGTAATATGTATTACTATTTATCTTATGTATGTAAATGCCATTATTAGTTACTTAATGTTAATTGATACCCCATAGTACAGTTATACACATATGTTTAGATCAACTCAGTCAGCTATTAAAGCTATGAAGTAAAATGTGAAAAAATGAATGAGAAATATTAAACTCTTGCATCTTGTGGCATTTTAGCTGGTTTTGCTTTGCTCTGGCGTCAATGTAGGTTACCTATTTGTTATGTGATGTATTCAAGTGATGTAGAACAGCAAAAGCTCTTCTCAAGGAATGTAATATGTCATATCATCTAGTTTTATGTTGTCGCCCTTAAATCATTATGAATTTTGATATCATAATCATTTTCAATTGAACTTTATAGACTGGTAGATGCTAGATGTTACCCATTTTTAATACATGTACTGGTACTTCTTGTAGAAATACAGAGGATTACAGGTGAAGTAGTGATTATAATATAGATATTTTAATGATATGATATACATGTATCATTAGCATTTCTATAAGACTGTAATTCTCTTTTTATATAAGCTGCTAGACGGTAGAGCCAATTAGAATCCTGAAATTATCCTTTATGTGTTGCTTGTATCTTCCAAACTATCCAGTTACCTATCCATGTACCGGTAGGTACATCCTTCCCAGACTAGAGCAGGACTCTGGTAGCTAGCTGCAGCGCTATGAAAAGAAAGTACTGGTATAGAGTATTAAACAACATCTAGTAAGAATCTTGTAATCTTATTGGTCAACACATGACATTCAATTAAATCTACTTATGATGAGCATTGTTCTCTAGCCATGCACCGCCATTTACGTGATTTCAAACCATCGCACGCTGATCGCACGCCAATCTAAGAAATAGTCCGACCCTATGGGTCTAATGTAAATGGTTGGCGACATCAGTGTGCGATGGTGCGAAACTACTTACATGACATTGCAGTTAGTATTTTGTCGCTAGTTTAATTGATTGCATCTTGTTAGTCAAGTAAGAAGTTGTTAGTGATCAGGATAGACCATTTCATATCAGCACTTGTTATACCGATATCCGAGGTGTTGTATGAAACAAATTGTGAATGTTCCTTTATTTGTGCAATGGACCAAAATTTTGCATTTGGCAAAATCTTTTACTGTCGCACTCATGACCATTCACTCTTTGTATACAGTAAATGATGAGTTGTATATAGGTGCTGTAGTCCCAACCCCTGGATGATATTGCATTAAAATGAGATGGTTTGCCTGCAATATGATTTAGGGGTCGATATAATTTCTTGTGTCAAACCTGCATAGTTTTTAATATTGAAGAAGTCACAAACCAGGAGAGAAATGATAGATGCTAAGGTGAGGGTTCAACAGCATCCTCCGCATGTATGTGACCAAAATGTTGTTGCCACATTCATGTACGATTATTGCTTTTCATTACAACTAGACGTAGGATATTGATTATGTTGCATTGTAAAAAGACCAACTGTTATATGTACATGGAGACCTGAAAAGAAATATATAGTGGAAGTATTACAATGTACCAGTCCCTACCAGTGTCACATGATAGTTCTGATGTGAATTTGATGAGTAACCGAGCTGTTCTAGAAGCGAGGCAGGAATGTTCAGAAGTGTAAATGGAATGTGTAAGTGTGTGTGTGTGTATGAGGGTGTGTTGTGTTTTGTATTATTCAGGCTTTTGCCAGGATTGTTCTTGGGCTGTGCTAATAATTAAATGGATGCATATGAAATAGAACAATTATAGAAACGTCAGCAATAGTTTGAGAAAAATTTTACATATAAGCAGACTTTGTGTGTTGACAAATCTTGAATCACTAGCCCATAAGTTTGCTCTCTAAATCAAAGGTAGGCAAGCGATGACAATTCCATACAGCATGTAATTTCGGACAAATGGTGTTACCCATGAAGGTTAGTGATCAGGAGTTGGTGCTAATAATCATGATTTTCATAAATTTACAACTTCCTTAAAGGGTTACTAAATTAGAAAAATAAGTTCCCACTGATCTATGTAAAATTATCCTTTGAAAGCAAATTTCACATTTGTTTGCTGCAATAAAGTCTCATTTTGACGAAAATTTGACAAAACGCACACCTCCAAGTGACGTCAGAGGAGTCAAATGCCATAAAAGACTCCGCTGTTAAACTTAGGTTGTACGGAAGTCAACAATAATTTCTAATAGACCTTTTCGTTATGTATGCACATTTTATTCATGTCGTTCAAACAATACGTTACCAATGGGAACCCCAAAGCTTGTCCGAGGTTTGCCCGAGTAGCAAGAACTAATAGATTCAAAGTGCATTCTATCCATTGAATCTGAATAACAAGATACAGGTGAATGCAGTATCGCGTTACTACGCAATTATGGGGAAAGTTGTGAATACATTATGAAAATGGTCTATTGTTGACTTCCGTGTAATCTAAGTTTAACTGCGGATTCTTTTATGGCATTTTACTCCTTTGACGTCACTTGAAGGTGTGCATTTTTTCATTTTTTTTACAAAATGAGACTTTCTGGCAGAAAAAAAAAATGTGAAATTCGTTTTTAGTGGATAATTTTACATAGATTAGTGGGAACTTATTTTTCTAATTTAGTAACCCTTTGAACTACATTCTTTTTTTGTCAACTGAGTTTTCTGCTTTCATTCAATTCAATTCATTGTCAGGGTTTCCTCATCCTTCAATTGTTATCGATTAGTTCTTGTCTTTATCTATGAAACATACAAATACAATATATTAATTTTATTTATATTTCATTTATTTTATTTACATATGACACAATTTCTTTACATGTATTTACAGGAATGCAAAGCAAGGTGAAATTTCCAAAGGCAGGTAAATACTGAAAGACTGATTTGGTATCAAATAGGGTTATATAAAGATCACATGGTGGGATGAAATGGACGGATTTGAAATGGAGTCATAAGAGGCAGATCTTTCTCAATCTTTTCAATTTCCTTCCCATTCTGAAAGAAAGTAGTTAGGAATGGAATAATATCTTTCATGTACAACATACACATACCACTTTATCAACTTTATCAAAGGAGAATGTTTCCTTTTGAAGACGTGAAAGTGAAGATACAATCTCTGACATAATATGTCTCCAGGAATTAAGATTAATTAAGATACATGTATAAACACGATGGGCAAATAACGGGATCACATTAAGAACTGATCCTACAGTACATGGGCTAATCATTTTTCCATCCCTGATTTATATTTGTCGACATTGAAAAAATGATTTATGAGCACATACTGTGAGCACATTTACTCCAGTGTTCAATCTTCCCAAGCAGTACCAAGTCCAACAATCTCTCATCCTCCCTTTTGACCCTCTTGATTACATGAGGACATAGAATGTGTAATGATTCAATCTTTACAAGGCTTGGTACTGAGATGGTTAAGGGTCTAAACAGCATCTCTGAATAAAAGCAAGAAAGTATTTTTTGCCCCACGATTGATAAAATCATTTAAGCTTCAAAACACAGTCCATAAGTTTGACTGACTGGGCACATTTTAAGTCATCCTAGAGCGGTAGAGATCTTAAACTTGCTAGCCTTGATTTCAGCCACCATTCATGGGTTATCCTAGCATGCGTCCTAGAGCAGTGGAGTCGTGGAGTTCTTAAACTTGCTCGCCTTCTTTTCAGCCACCATTCATGGGTTATCCTAGCATGCGTCCTAGAGCAGTGGAGTCGTGGAGTTCTTAAAATTGCTCGCCTTCTTTTCAGCCACCATTCATGGGTTATTCTAGCATACGTCCTAGAGCAGTGGAGTCGTGGAGTTCTTAAACTTGCTAGCCTTGTTTTCAGCCACTAATCGCTGTTGGTCTTCCACAATGACCTGTTGTCCCTTGAGGTACTCCTCCTTTTCCTTCTCCTCATCTTCTAGCTGCTCCTGTAGCTCCTTCCGCCACTGGAGGGTCAAAAAAATGAGAGATGCTGACTTTTAAAGGAAATCACAAAGACTGGCTGTGATGCAAATGATGGGTACTGAAACTGACATACATGAAGTCCACTTGCATTTATGAGCACGAATACAAGCACACTTTTATATAAGGCATTTTTCCTGTTCCCAATTTCAAACAGTGCATGTGCAAAATATATGTATTCAGTAATCAAAATGCACAATTTCTTTATAACGACGTGCTTGGCTAGAGAGAAGGAAGAAGTCCATGAAGGAGAAAAGGCCAAAGAAGTGAACTAGAAAAGGAAGGAGAAGTAGGTGAAGGAGAGAAGGAAGGAAGGAGAAGAAGGTGAATGAGAGAAAAAGGAGAAACAGGGGAAGGAGAGAAGAAGGAGAAGTAAGTAAAAGAGAGGTTACCTGATCTTCAACAATCCTTTTGAGGTCCATGTTTGTCCTGGAATATAGGCCAACTTGTTGGGTCTGGTCCTGTAGAGCTGTAGCCACCTGGATCTCTTGTCTGCCATGAAATGAAGAAACAACAACAATTCTTGCAGGTTTACCACAGGGAAACTGTAAGTATGAAAATCCGCTATTGCACAATCCTCATGAGGACTTATGACAAATCATATTGGGGCATCCAATCCAATTTACTCTGACTCAACAATGCATCTTACTATCAATTTGTACTGCTGATTAAGACAGAAGAGAGTCTAATCATGTTCATTGTACCTAAGATCCCATACAAGAGCCATTATCATGAAAGAGTTTCAACATGAATCTCTTTCATCTTCATAGGCCAGAACAGAGGAACAAATTGATATCCACAGGAGCATTATAAGTATTAGCTTCAGTCACAACATTTATTCACCTGAGGGACAGCCTGTTGGGCCCCTTTCTGAGTGGTTCGGCTGGCTTGGGTAGCTCCACCTTACGAAGCTGTGGTCTCCTGGGCCGTTCCACTACGGGTGCTAGGGGTGGCAGGTAAGTTGATGCCAGGCCGGCAGCCAGGCGCGCGTACAGGCTGTACTTGGACGGACACTTCTGCATCTCTGTCTCCAGATGAGCATCAACCTGGAATATCAATCATTTCAAAATCTTATAAAGGTTTTAGCTTTCCCCCTTTCCAATAAATCTGTATCATCAGCATTAATCTGTAATATAATCCATTTTAATACTAAAGAAATAGGACTTTACACAGTTGACTAGTAACCTAAGTCTCTCACCACCCTGTCCTGCACAGATACTGAAGAATTGCCAAAATCTCTATTGCTTAGTAAACTTTCATCCTCCAATACCTGAAAAACTTGTTTGGCCATTAAATACAACTTCATTGAGAGAGATCTGTTATATTTCATCACTGTATCACATTTATTTGGTCACATATTTCACAATTTATCATTTTAAAACTTACAGCAATATTTCACAATTTGACCTTTGCCTCTGACCTTCGACCTTGACCTTCAACCACTGACCTATCTGACCCAAATTGTAATCACCTAATTTAATTGTCCTGTCATATATTACCTTTGAACAAAATTTGGTGAAGTCTGGTGGGAAATTTCTAGTTATCAGGTAAAAATTCAAATTTTAGGATTTGACCTTGACCTGTGACCTACGACTTACATAACTCAAAATCTAATCGGTTAATTGTTCTCCGTATATTATCATTGTACAAAGTTTGAAGAAATTTGGACAATTTATGTTTTGAGTTATCGCAAAAACAAGATCCAGACGGATGGGCAGACAACCCGGTAACATAATACCATCCGGCAACTTCACTACAGCTGACACATAAAAATGCATTGCTGCGTGATGCATTATTGGACAACATACCGCTATATGCACTAGTGGAGAATTGGGATCTCGCAATACTGTACAACCAAAATTAATCTCTGTGCACTGACCTGGCCAACTCTGAATGCCTCCATGACCCTGTCATCCTTCTCCTTGCTGTGCCTGATCATGAGAAAGTTCCAGGCCACGGTGCGCAACCCCTCCTTGCTGGTGTTGCCCTCCAGGCAGCGGCTGATCTTGACCAGGGCCAGCACGGCGGCATAGCGCACCCGCCATGACCAGTCCTCCTTCAGACCTGCAATCAACACAGGATTGTCAGGGTTATATCTCCTGGGCCCTTATTGCATACAACTTACCATTAAGGGTAACTGTGTCATCAATGGTAACTACCATGGTAACAATGCTCAACAGCCAATAAAATTTAAGGTTCCATGGGAGTTGCCATTGGTAGCAAAGTTACCATCAATGATAAGTTTTATGCAACAGGGCCCGGGAATGCACCCACTACAGGGTGAGAGTTAAATATTGCAGGATGCAGTTGAAGGAAAAAGTGGAAGAGGCTGTCCACCTATGTCTTGGTACTAGTGATATGATGAGACTGTCAAGTAGAGGGATGATAGTTGCAATCCACTAGGCAGAGTATAGAGAAGAGTGGTGTGCTAGTGAAGACCACAGCAGCATTCTGTAGTACCACCTTGAGATGATGACCAGTCTTCACTACCTGGAATGCATCCTCTACAACTAGTCCTCTTTCCATGTACGCGTATCACAGAATTTACAATGTTTTAGGTTAATTACATCCTTTACCTTATAGCGTAACAATCTATTATTACCTACAGAGCACACCCACTATGAACAGTCATCTTCATATGTTTGCACTGCTTTTCCATCCTTGCAACCTTTCTATGCCCTTTTTTCAGTACTATATTTTTGACAATGTTCAGGATTTGCAGAAAATGTGAATGGTAATCTTTTCTTCATATTCTGTATGTAGACATGGGTTGTTACTCATTCCAAGCTGAATCTACTGTGACAACATTCCCATAATCAACGGGAACTTCTGAATGCGCACCTAGGTCGTCATCCTGTGGAGCATTCTCATACTCGGCCATGTCTAGCAGACCCGCGCTCACCAGACCGCTAATCTTCTGCGCCGTCATGGTGGGGGCGCTGCGGTAGTCTGGCTTGCGGTCCCCTACCAGGGCCCTCTTTTGGATGTTTGCCGTGTTGCCATGGAGACAGAGGTGACCCATGAGGTCAGTGTAGGCAAAGGCCACCTCCCAGGGCCAGCCGTTGATGCCATCCAGCTCGGTCAGCTGCAGGTACAGATGGCAACATTTATTGCAAACAACATAGAGCAAACAACAAACTCTTTTCTCTTAATTGTTAAGGTGGATTCACATGGAAGTACTGTATATGCCATATATTTCGAGATGGGTGCTATTTGAAAATTTAACAATACGGGAAAATATGAATACAATATGCATGTGCACATGTACGCTATTCGCTTAATATATGGCGTATACAGTAGGTTGCTTTTTGCCGCTCGCCGCCTGTACTTTGACACAGGTGCTTTCGTGCCATTACAAAGACTGAAAATCCTTCACTAAGCAATGTAGGGATGCCACAGCAATTCATTCCTCATCAACTGGTTGACCCTAGGCTTACAAAAGGTGGCACTTTGTCAACCACCTCCTTGTGAATGTACCTTAAGAGACATCTTTTCTGCCTGAGAAACACAACCATTAACACTTATACTTTCATTCAACTTGCTTCCAATCCAGTTGTGTTAATGGATTGGACGCTTATATGCGAACTTCCATGAAAATGAAATGAATTTACACCTAATACTTCCTTCCTTTGCCATAAATGCAAATGTACTAGTAGATGTTTAAACAGACTTTTTAAGCATGGACGTGAGTCTAAAATGTGATATATGTGGTCATTCCTGTAGGACAAACACATAATTTTTTAAGACATTAATTTCCTAAAATCTCCATAACTTTTTTTAATGATGTAACATACCATATTTGCCCTGAGTCGTCTTGTGAGAGGAGTCTCATTTCTGTCCATCTTTTCTCCACTTCTTCCTCCTTCAGTTTTGATCTGCCCACCATTGACTCCATTTGTCTTGGCAGCTTGAGTCTTCTTCCCATCTGTCTTGCCTGGTCTCTTGATGAGCGGACTCTCTGTGTCTGAGCGGCTTCTTGCCTCCTCCCCAGCTACATCCTCCCCAATGATGTCAATCTCAAAGCTGACTTCTCTCCTCATCCTGAGAGCCGGTCCAAGCAGCCCATCGGTCGTCACGCCCGGGCTATCGTCGTACGACCTCGTGACATCCACCCGCCGGATCTCGACCTCGCTCTCATCCCCGGGCTGGAGGTCGCTGTCGACATCGTCCTCCCGCTCATCTGCCTCCTCCATGAGGGGGGACTGGGAGGAGTAGTTGCGGTTGTTGGCGAGGAGAGCTCCGGCTGAGTCCAGCTGGCTCTCTCGGCTGCTGACATCAGGCAGGCTATGGTTACTGCTTCCAGAGCCTTTCATGACCGTACTACGGTCACTCAGGGAGGCTGCTCTCTTGTCCTGTGGTGTCAATCAAGAACAGGCAAAAGTGGTCATCAATATATAACTCTGAGTTCAAGCACATTTATCCATTCATTACATCAAAACAACATTCAAATACATAAGCATTTGAGAAACAGTACATAAGTTCATATGAGAACGATAATCCAATAAACGGTAATACTGTAAACACTGTACCATGTCATATTGTGTGCTTCTGCTCGAACATTTGCAAACATTAATCATACCTCCCCTGAAAACAAGGCATTAGCAATATTGTGTCTCGCCCACTTGCGAAAATAACCAGAAATATCGCGATCTCCGTTGCTACGCAAAAGAATTGTATCCCTCACACAATTCTGTGCACAAGTTAGGAAGCCTTCACCAAGAGTCTTGCAAGTAAACTTTAATGTATGACCTCAAATGACCTTTGACCTTATCATGTGACCTCTTACAGCACAATAACATGCAGGTGCCCCCAGTGCATCCATCATCCAAGTTTGATTGCCATTGTAGCAACACAATGTGTTATGTGTGATAAGAGAGTCTTGCAAGTAAACTTTAACGTATGACCTCAAATGACCTTTGACCTTATCCTGTGACCTCCAACGGTACCATAACATGAAGGTACCCCCAGTGCATCTATGACCCAAGTTAGGTTGTAATCCAAGCAACCTATGTGAAGTTATTTGTCAAAAGAGAGTCTTGCAGGTAAACTTTAACGTATGACCTCAAATGACCTTTGACCTTATCCTGTGACCTCCAACAGCACCATAACATGAAGGTACCCCTAGTGCATCTATGACCCAAGTTAGGTTGTATTCCAAGCAACCTATGTGAAGTTATTTGTCAAAAGAGAGTCTTGCAGGTAAACTTTAACGTATGATCTCAAATGACCTTTGACCTTATCCTGTGACCTCCAACGGCACCATAACATGAAGGTACCCCCAGTGCATCTATGACCCAAGCTAGGTTGTAATCCAGGCAACCTATGTGAAGTTATTTGTCAAAAGAGAGTCTTGCAGGTAAACTTTAACGTATGACCTCAAATGACCTTTGACCTTATCCTGTGACCTCCAACGGTACCATAACATGAAGGTACCCCCAGTGCATCTATGACCCAAGTTAGGTTGTAATACAAGCAACCCATGTGAAGTTATTTGTCAAAAGAGAGTCTTGCAGGTAAACTTTAACGTATGACCTCAAAAGACCTTTGACCTTATCCTGTGACCTCCAACGGTACCATAACATGAAGGTACCCCCAGTGCATCTATGACCCAAGTTAGGTTGTAATCCAAGCAACCTATGTGAAGTTATTTGTCAAAAGAGAGTCTTGCAGGTAAACTTTAACATTTGTGACGGACGACGGACGACGGACGACGGACGACGGACGGACGACGGACGCCATTTGGATCCCTTAGTCTCGCCTTCACCTCCGGTGGGCGAGACAAAAATTGAACATCTTGCACAGTCAAAATTATCCTTTGATTGTGAACGTCAAAACAAATTCAGATTTTTTTTTTTAATAATTTCATAAAAATTCCATACACTATACAGTAACAAGTAGGTTCAAACCTTGTCAGTATATGTTCATGGCATGTGTAATAAGTGAATTGGCTTTTCTAGGCTAGGTATATAGAGGGATAATCCCTTACCTGTGGACTATCAATAAGGACAGCTACTGAGGTGTTCCTTAGGCTTGTGGACTTGAGGAGTGAGTTGCTGCTAAGGTTACTGGCTTGCTTGGGGCCTAGGGAAAGCTCAGAATCCAATCGGAACTTTTTTGACTTGGAGTCGTTCCTCAGCTCCATCTTGGAATCCAGCATGTCTGAGAGTTTGATTTCCACAGACTGATTGTCACTCAAGCTCCCTGCGGATGATCAAAAGAGTCCCAACATTAAGCCTTTCATCACTCATGACATGGCAATCACTCTCTTCAAACATAGATTCAGAGCATGCTACTTCTATGCCAGCAATGTCTCAGATTTAAACAAATTGTAATTACAGGGATATAGATAACATATTATTTAAATAAATAATGCATCACTGAACAAATATTTCCAAACATTCTTTAACCTGCAAATTAAATGAAATATCTATATAATTAGTGAGAATATGATGGAAAGCCATTCCAGAAAACAGGATGGTAGTAATTCTATGTAGAGTTCAAATGTATATAGAGCTGGGCAGACAGATCAACAAAGAGAGAGGAAGAGCAAGCAACATTCACAGAGATAGGGAGGAAGAGATAGTTGAGAGACAGAAAGAGACAGAGCGAGAGAGAGAAGAGAGGATTATCTCACCCTTGAGGCTGATATCACTGCCATCCTCTGATTCCTCTCCATCCAAGAACCCCATCTCATCATCCCCATCCGTGCCCCCACCCCCGCTCCCTCCACGCCCCCCTGCACTACCCCCTGCTGTGCCTGGGGTGTACTGAGGGGTGCCAGGCCCTGGGCGGGAGGGCCTGGGTACTACCCCCTTAGCCAGATTCTGAAGCGTCTTCATGACGACCATGTTCCCTTTGGCTGCCTCTGAGATGACAAACAGAGCACAGACAGCATCCACCCTACGGACAAACAAAAAACATATTTTGATAACTTTGAGAGGATAAATGGTAAGAATATGATAGGGGAATTAACCTGAAACTGCTGTTGATCATTTCACATTGTATGCTGATATTCTACTGACAATACATACATACATATTGCGGTAGGAAATTTAAGAATTTTGAGGGATAAAAGTATGTATTCTCATTTATAATGATACAATGATATAATGGTTATAGGAGTTGCCCCAGTCTCCTTACCAGTGCTCTGAGCCCAGGGTAGTCCCACATAGAGCCAAAGCCTTGACTGCATCCTGGAAGCCAGAGCTAAGGTGCACCGAGCAGCGCCAGACATCGAGGGCGTGCCACAGGCTGGGGCTCAGGTCATGGATGCTGCTAGAGTAGGTGTCCGGCCTACGCTGCTGGCCCCCCTGAGAGGAGCCGGCTGGGGTGCCCTGGGGGCCCTGAGTGCCCTGGGGGTGCGGTGGGTGGGAGCGCTGAGGGGTCTGGTGGGTGCCTGGCCGGGAGGTGGGGTGTGATTGGCTGACTGGGCGGGGTGGAGGCTGCTGGTGCCTGGTGATGTCAGACCCAGGGGTACTATGAGAACCATCCAGGACGGGGTGGGCGATGGAGTTGGGAGGGCTGGAGGGGACGTCTGCAGGGTGAAGGTGTGCTGCAGGGAGGTTCTATAGGATCGATCATACACAATAGGACCATGAAATGACATATATTAGGAGCATAAAATGACACATAGTAGGAGCACAACATTCCACGCATGAGCAATAAGGGATACAGATCAGAGTCATTCTTGACTGCTAGTAACTTTTTGCTTGTGTGTATATGAATGAAATATATATTACTTTCCTTCATGAAACCATTGATACCTCTGAAAATCTTTTGCATTAGTCTGGAATAGGCAGCAAATGCTCAGAGAGATCTTAATCGAAATACATTCTATGTCATGAATATGTAACTACAGATATTACATTCTCATTCATACTCGCCTTAGATTCTTAATTGTTTCACTTACTATAATCAAAGTAGTGAATGGACTGTACAGGCTAGCCACAAAATGCCTGCAACACATATTTATTGATGAGTGTACCTGCAGTATTCCACATATACAGATACAAATAAATCCCCAATAGCAATGGCACACAAAGGATTAACAAGCAATCTGAATGTTAAAGGGAAACTCCAGTGTAAAAATAAGTTTGAGAAAAATCAGGAAACTAATAAGAAAGTTGTTCAAATTTTCTCAATTCTTTTTTTTGCTCTCCTTCGTAGATTTTTCTGCTTCTATTGAGAGTAATTTATTTTTTCACTAGAGTTCCCCTTTTACGTTGAGATGGTTGGCAGCTGTGCTCACGTCTTGTGGATGTGGTAGTGGCTGGTCGGAGTCCTTGCTGCTCTTGCTACTGACTTCAGCTGTTACATGGAGCTTCTTGAGTTCACTCATCATCACCTCACCTACTATCATCTTGCCTATGGAGGCAACCAGTCTCAGGCATAGGTGGGCCCCTGGGTATGGGCTGTAAGCTTCCTCGTTCTCTGCAAAACCTTTGGGGAAGGCATTTAAAAATCTAAAAAATGAATTTACAACTTGAATTGTTTACGTCTTGCAAATTCTTGTGTATTTGTGTATTTTAAACGGATTATTGCATTATAGCAGATGTAATGATGATTCCATTATTAATATATCTCAATGTTTTGGAAAACTATTGAGAAAGTTAATAATATGCAAGTAGTTCTAATTTAAAAATTAAAAAAAAATAGTAATCAATGGGAGGAATTTTTTCACACATAATTCTATGCAAGTCATTTCGCAACTACCAGGTAATTCATTTTAAATTAAGGTAATTTAAAATTGCAATGTCAATCATGCAAACTCTGTAGCATATACATGTAGCACAGAATAAGCTCATGTCAAATGATATTTTCGACTAAAACTGCTTCAAAAAATATCAAATTAAAATCTAATTTCAATGACAACCTATCCTCTATGGAAGACAGAGTATCAAACATAGGTGAAGTATTGACCTACAGTATATAAGGTCAAATAGCTAATGCATTCTTGCTGTGTGGATGAACAATGAGCAAGAAGACACATGTGTCTTTTAGTCATAGTGAAATAGAATGGTAGATAATAAGTAGGTCTGTCATCTACATGGTAGGCATTTATTGTTACCAATATCTATACAAAGTATGTGAAATAAAATTGGTTTCTTCACAAATTTAAAGTGACCCCAAAATGATATTTCTAGTGAACATTTAATGCTCTTAAGGAAGCAGTACTACATGAAGGCACACATTCTTCATCTTTTGTACTGAGAAAGTGGAAAAAGAAGATTATCCTCATTAATATCATTGTCTCAGTCATCATACTGGTGACTACAATGATGGTGATGACATGATGACATTCTTATGGGAATAGAGCAGAAAGCAATAGAGAGGGGAGTCAGGGGAAAGGTGGTAGGAAGAGAGGGGGAGGGGGAGAGATGAAGAAAGAGTGAAGGGGAGGGGGAATAAGTTAGCATTTCAGTTCACATATATATCATATAAAGGTTAAGATATCTTATAGTGAAAACAAACTTGGATACAATATCATCACCATTATGAAAATGCATGTTAACCTGTTAATCATTAGTAAATGAGCATGTACTATTAAAATCGTTATTGAAACTAGTATGAGATAGTCACTGCATGATGTAAATAAGTAAACTTTCCAATATAACTACTAAGTGTGTTAAGTAGAACATGTTGTTATTAATTACAAAATTAGAGGAATGTACAGTAAATCAATTAGGGCCAATCCAAGCAAATCTTCTGCGCACATTCATTCTGTCATCAAACCCTGAGAAGCAGGTAAGCAAAATAAAAATCTATGGATTACCTATGCCAATGCACACTTTTATGTCACTCGTTCAATACCCTTTACCTTAAATTTGTACACCAAACGCTCCACAAACATTCAAGCTTTGAGCATTTTTTGGTAATAGTATGATAGCTCCACTGTTAAATTGTTTCATTTTATGCCACACACAAATCTCACAACTTACCCTCAGTGATAGCTGAAATATCCATGGATATGAAGAGTGTATAACAATGATTGAAACATGTACAATTATTGTTTGGGCTGACATATCAAAATAGGTACTCAATCCAAATCGATCAGAATGAAAGATACAATCCCACAAGAACCCACTGATATCACCTTGCTACACTTCTAATCGTGGCACCAGATAAGTGTTTACAAATTAAATACTACCATTTTCACTGGATCAACATGCTAGATGCAACATATGAATGCTTACACTTTGGCAAGGCAACAAGGCAGTGAGTCACAACTAGAAAATATGAATCATGTTTCACATCTTCAAGCTATCCCTCAAGATGAATAAAGTATAAAGAACATGCACAAAGAAAACTAGATGATTAGGCTAATATGCCACAAACATTCCTCCATCATCGAACAGAAACATATCTCTGCATCTTGATAGTCTCTTTGGCCCACAGAACCTTTCATCCAAAAATGTGTAATGGATCTCCTTGCATGGGTATAAACCCAAGTTCAGTAGGTTGACAAATTTTCACTTGGATGGATGAATGCATGCCAAATAGAGAGAAGGCTGAGTAGATAAGAGATAGTATAGACAAATGAAAAAACAGTCCACATGCTTCCATATATACTTCTGAAGGAGGTGAAACATGATTACAAATAGGTACTCGGACTAGTATGACAAGTGTGCTGCAAATGAAAAGAGACCTGGAAGTTGTAATGTAATGTAATGTAATGTAATATGGATGAGCTCAAATGATTTGAATAATATACTAATTTGGAAAAGAAAACTTCTGATGTATAATGATAGAGAGTGCAATTATTGCAAAGTTCTAGAAAGTCTACATCAAAGTCTGGATCATGCAAAGCTGTTCAGAACAATAGTACAACTTTATTGCAAATGAAAAGACACAAGGATGTTCACATAACATATTTCTATGGATTTTTTTTTCTTCTCAAAGGCATATTGAGATGGCATGGAGACAAGTACCATGTCTTACCTGATAAGTATGTGAGAAGTCTGGTCTTGAAGTCAGATCTGCCCTGCAGATGGCCAGCCATATGATGGTAAAACAGTCTGAGAAACACAGCTTGGCCCATCTGAAAGAAAATAGCATATTGTTTACCCCTTCTGTACTAGATATAATGCTTTATCCAAGGAAGTTGTGTGTATGTCTGGGGCACAAATCCAAGTATGCTACAAGTCATGAAGAATCAATGACCAATCCCACGCAAAGAGTATTTCGACAATGAAAAAACAAACACAAAAAGGGGCAATACTACATGACAGATTGCTTTGATTTGATATGAGTGTGTGTAAGTCCTTCATCCCTTACTCAACAGATGAACAAGAGCCTCCAGTCCTCCACTATATTCTTCATTCTAATGTCTATCTGACTCTGTTGAATGTTACATTTGACTGAAAGATCAAGAGATAGCTATGAAATACACAGACATTAGCACACCTCAAAATTTGACATCATCTCAGGATTTGCTATGTTTCCTAGAGAGCATTCCATATCAGTGGCAATGTGGGAATCAGCTTTCATATTCTAAACATCTGCTTACAAAATACATAAGAGCAAAATTGAAAATGGCATGGTGTAGGAGGGTTAGGGTTTCAAGCCAGCAGCTTGAAACATCAACATCAACATCCCAGCAAAGCATCTCACTCAACATAGCGACTCCCTACCTCAGAGAGAAATAGGGACCAGGGTCCTGTTGCATAAAACTTGTTATTGATGGCAACTTTGATATCAATGGCAACTTCTATGGAAAACTTGAATTTGATTGGCTGTTGAGCGGTGTTACTATGGTAGTTACCATGCTTTGATGACAGAGTTACCATTAATGCTAAGTTTTATGCAACGGGACCTTGGTAGGATCCAGTGACTGGGGTAATCATGCAGGGCCCTCATGAAAAGCAATACTCTCCCTAATGAGACTATCATGGGTAAATAAAACCATTTTATTCATTTAGCCTTTTCTTCCTAAGGGAGTATTTCATCCTCACCTTGAGTAGCTTGATCTCGCCTATTCTAAGGAAGGGCTGATCCATGGCATCTGTCCTCAGCCAGTACAGAGTGGTTTCAGCTAGGTAGAACAGGCTGGCAATATGGTCAATGGAAAACTGGGCTTGTCTCAGCGACACTATTAATGCATCCAGACACTCTGCAAATAGACACATGAAATTTCATGGGATGTAGATCTTCTATGGTTCAATTCAAACTTTGATTTAATTCATAGTGTACAATATAAAGCTACACTTTAATGATGATAGAACTTGCCTAACATACAGTCAATTTTACCCCCCCCCCCCTCTCTCTCTCTCTCTATCTCTCTCTCTCTGTATGGTTTGCTTTGAATGAGCTATAATTATTTTACTGACCGCACTTTTTAAAATTCACCCACAAACATAGATATTGGTTTAAATTTTGAAAAATTTAAAGATGTGTTTTTTCCCATTCATATTCTTTTATTAAAAAAAAAAACATTTTTGTAATTTTCATGTTTATAAACTACTTTTCTGTCTCCTTCCACAATTAGGATCACTCTTAAGAACACTTAAGAGTATATGTTCATCTGTTCTTCCCACCTCCCCTAGCTCCACCCAAAACTCTTCATTTACACTAGCCTCTTTCTTATTTCTCAGGAAAAAGGTATACTACAGGTTTCACAAACTGATTTAATCCTGATTCCAAACTTGGTCTAAGCTTCATTGAATATGCAATTCAAATTATTTCAAATCAGATCATAATGCATATTTTCCCGAATAAGAAAATGACTATACCTTCCTGTACTTTCCCTCTGCACTGAGCCAACATGGACAACTCCGACCACGCTCTAGGGATGTCCACATGATTCCCTCTCCCACCATCCTTGAGTCCAGCTCGTCTCTGAGAAGAGATAGTATGCTATAGCTTAGACCATCATACTCCAACACCACAATCTCCAATGTAACCCTAGCTTGAGTCTGTGGTTGTGGTTTTCATCATTCAATGTGATGCAACATTTCTTCCTCCTCACAGAAAGCAGATGGGGCTTCGTCAGTGTGTCCAAACCAGATTGTTATTACAATGCTAAACAGTCTACTATCCACTGTCACAATAACTACCACCACTGTACAAATTATACAAATCATTATACCCGATATATTATAAACAATCAGACTACAAGGAAAATAATAAATGTTTTTTTTTTCATTTCCAGGATAACCATCAATCTTTATATGGATTATGTACATTTGTCAATATACAGGTAGTTTATTGTCTACATAACAAGTGTTGTATTATGAAGAAAAAGATTGTACTTACCTTAATTCTGGAGAGTAATTTCAGAGCTTGGTCTTCATTCTTGTCCTTGTCATCAAGATCTGATGGGTTGTTAAACTGTTGAATAAATGACTCAGACAAGTCCAATGGATTCCTGATGTAAAAGTAACAGATTGAAGAATTACAATATAATATAAACATTTGGAGGATTAGTGGTATACCTGTATTATCCGAAGACTTCAGTTATTACAGCTCCATGCATTAATTGAAGGTTCCATCATCTTTCAAAGGGATAAAAGATTAGAATTTGATTACAGATTGACGTGAACTTGAACATTAACACTGATTCCAAGGCAAGAGCTTCTTCTCAAGCCTAGTGTAATGACACAAACACACTAAGAACCACGCTGCGCATTGTACCCAATTTTCACAGAGGCTCTTCTCTTATCTACAAGAGATTTTTCTTGAAGTTTGTGGGCTACATCGCCCTTGCCTCTGTGGTTTCTCTTCACTGTTTAAATTATTAATTATAATTAATCCTTTGCGTGCCAAATCAACTACTGCTCTATGAGTTGATTTGTGTATTACTCGTGCAAATATTCATCCATGATGCATGAAGAGTTAACCTACCTGGTGGTCTGTGGAATGTTTGTTGTCCTGGTAACCTGAAGAACGCTCTGCTGCAACAGCCGTTCCTGTAGTTCATCCCTCTGACTCTGAGATATGATGCCAAACTTGTGCACAATGGGGACCTTTGTGATGGGCATGATGGCATTGAGCTCCTAGCCAACAGCAACCTAAGGTGGAGGCAACATGAGCTGTGTATCAGTCAAGGTTTGCCCTTCTCAATTTCAAAAACAGTACTTCAAATCCTCATAGTCTATATTGTAATTTGTTCACGAAATTCCAATAAACATGCTGTGGAAACTTGACGTTGATCCGACTTACAGTTTCACCACAATGTTTTCGCACGATTGCGTAACGCCTAATGAGTCTTATATAATACTGACCATGTTATTCCTATGGAAAGCGCACACATCATTCCAAATTGGATCCCAGTGCTTTACTATGTGCATGTCAGCTCAACAACCATACGCCGTGTCAAAACAGTGAGGAGAATCTAGTGCATTTTGATTGCGTGTCGTGAAATCGGTGCCAATAGAAAAGATCAATCAAGGTTTATTGAGCTCTGTAATTTTCCACTTCAGAAAAGTATAAGATCGCTGCATATTTTCATGCATTTCTGTGTTTAATTTGCCCGCAAATTTTGACATAGTAACTTTGAGACTCAAGAATTTTGATCAAACTTGCCATCAAATTTTAAAAGACTAAAGGTGGTAGTCCAGAAGTTATCCTAAGTTTTCTCTTTAGTTTTCTCCTTAGTCCCCAAGTTAGGTGGTGCCTAATGCCCCTTTTACAGTGCGCGCTGACTTTACCCCGCTTCAGAAGCGGGGTAACTTTAGCACGGGGTAAGTTGTTTTACACTGCTTTTCTGACTACCTATGACAAGAGCGAGACCGGACTAGTTGCTGTGGTAACCTATTGCCCAATCAGCTGTGTTTTTGACGATCTTGTACACTGTACAAGTTCAACGCGGGAGTAGAAAATTACTAGATTCTGTAGAAAGTCTATGGGAAAATGGATTTTGGAACTATCATAGCTACTTCGTTTAAGAATTTAACATCTTTCAAGCGATGATGCAACAAATTTACTTCAATCAAAATTACATCTATATTATATAAGTTCTAGGAGTAAAATTCCCCGAAAATAGAAAGGTGAAAATTCAAGACTTACTTTCCGCTGATCACACGTTTATCGCAGATATTTTTTAACTGCTCGAGTCTGACATAGATTATTTGACCAATCAGATTGTTCAACGGGTTGTTGGCTGTGAATATTTGATCAATCGGTTCGACAAAAAAAAAAATAGCACACGGCAAACGAGAGGGAAAAAATATGCGTTTATTCATATCATGCATAAGCATTAGCGTTTTCATATTCAAAATGGCGACCCGCATCGATCGCCACACAGTGTACAGGTGTAATGTTCATGCAGTCTCTAGGGCATTCAGAGGAGCCAGATGCAATCTCAGCGGATCCCACGTCCTACTGTACAAGGCTAAAGAGACAGATTTTTCGGTCTAGCCTATGCCAATTCCTTTGAGCTGGAGTGCAGATCTACATTACACCCCGTCCTCCTCTCCATGTGTCACACTCAAAATAACACACACACAATTTGTTCGACACGACAGCCAGCAAGGATGATTGTATATTACGGACAGATCTATCATGCCATATGGCATGGAGCTCACATGAAAGTCTAAAAAGCACTACATGAAAGTAAGTTATATGGGACAGTGCTTTTATTTGATCACTTATAAATAAAAACGAGAATTCTCGTTACAAGTGTTAGTGCTACTGCTAGGTTATTAATTACATTCTGCTACACACTTTAGTGACTCACCTAAAAAGTACACCTAGGGATGACTTCCTCTAAGATCGCAATTAATTTGGGTCATTCTGCAGGATATATTGCTTGAATCTTGTTTTGACGTCCAAATATCCTCAAACGTAGCTATCGATAGCATAGTTATCAATCATTTCAATCATTTCATTGTCATGGGAACGATCGCTATGCGCCAGCCCCAACTTCTAGAAAGGAAACGTAATGTCGAAACTATTTATGGTTGCTGAATCCATGCTAGCATAAGCCGATACATTCATTTTAATACTCTCATTGAATTCGTGGTCTATTACATTTATTAAATGTAGGCTACATCATTTGTATTGTTGTTACCATGAGAAATACAATTTAAAGAAGAAGGAAGAGGAGGAGAAGGGGAGGAAAACAACAACAGTGGGAAGACAGTAGCCCCGGTGGAGGAATCTAAATAAACAATGGAAGAAAAAAATAAGAATGGATGGATCGAAGAAATGAGCGAAGTAACGGGACTTCTACGATATACACACAATAAAGGCTGGAGAAATATTGATTATTTCATTTGAATAGAAACTACTCCTTCATCCTTTCAGAATAGCTAAAGGCATTCCTTTATGCCCAGCTCCGTCGATCATCTATACCCAATCAATAGGTAAAGGAAGAGGAAGAAGGAACCATATCCAAAATGGTGGAGTTCAAACTGCAGTGCTTCATCCATCTCGTCTTAGTTTGTGTCTTGATTGAGAGGTCATGGCAGCAGGTAAGCCGCAAACTGAGTAGTTTATAACCAGTCACACTCTGGTATTGGCTTTGATGCTTTTTTTCAAGCTGTCTCTATGTTGCATGGTCTTGTTTCCGTGACCCGTAACATTACTTTATATCACACGCTTGGTACTTCAATTAAATCTTAGACTCTAGATGCATCCACAGCATGTCGCTGTTTTTTCTTCATTTTATTAGCATTATACTTACATTGTTTATCATTTTGTTTTGTGTTTTTGATGCATGATGATCGATGAATTATGTTTCAGGATTATTTACTTTGGGGCACATTTTTCTTGTTTGTGACAGTGCGTGGGCCCAGAGGGGCCCCCTGGGCCCGCGGGGGACGAAGGGGACCAAGGATCGGGGACCTCCGATGACTGGTACAATGTAATGGCAAGCACCAGGAACTGGAGACAGTGCACATTTAACTGGGCTGACGGGTCGGACAACGGCCAAGTTTACGTAAGGCTACAACTCTAAAATGTTGAGTCAATTTGGCTCCATGTTACGTGCACGCCAAGGTATAGACAAACTGAAATTTGGGTAACATAACAGAACGTTTTAATAATGTATTCCCAATTCTCTCCCTAACTGCGTAGTTAATTGATATGCAAGGTCTCACATGGAAATGGGCCCATAAATATAATCGTGCATGGGGTCATTAACATCAGCACATCATGTCGTATCGCAACACCTATAGATCCCTTTTAAGTAAACCAGAGGAAAGTTAAACGAAGTACAGTCATCTCTTTAGACAAAATATATTCTCTCTAAATAACACATCGGCAAAGACCAGTCAACCTGCATGATTCATACAGACAAGTAATTTCAACTGTCGACAAAGACCAGGTCTCTTAAAAAGTTCTGATTGATGGCTAGTCGAATTCCCTATTTGCAATGTTATCACTGATATCCATTGCATTTCTGTATCAGACAGGGCCTGTCCAAATGCGCAAAAACAGGCGTGTGCTTCCTGTTTCAATTCAAATGGTCCTTAATATAATACTGGTTTGACTGTGGGCTTTATAATGCGACAAAATTCTTGACAATTTTCCACTACAGTGACACTAATGTTTCTCTGATATTGTTAAGTAAACTTTAAAGTGGAACAAAAAAAAATAATTTTGAAATTTGTTCACATATTTGATTCTCCCCTTTCATGTCTTGCAGACATGCGACTTCGTCAAGAATTCTGCTACTTCATCTCTGTACGCGGCTTTCAGCGGGTGCACTCGGCTAACCGGCTGTCACGGCTGTTGCTGCCGATGGTGGATCACATTCAATGGCGCCGAGTGCAGCTCGCCGCAGGTCATCGACGGCACCGTCTATATGGCCTACTATTCCGGTGCAGATCTTCATCGACATCGGACGATTAGCGGTAAGACATGGAGAGCCTAGACATATACATTCAACCGGAAAAGGTTTACCGTCGTTAATGATTTCCTGAGTCCACAAAGCAAGAAAATGGCGACTATGTAGGGTTTATATTTAAGGCCTGTAAAAAAGGGATATAACCTATGGTATAAGTTCTACCAGTGATTATTATCAAGCTTTCACTCTTTTAAATTATAGCCTCCAATTATCAAGTGCTTGGGAGTGACGAATCAATCCTTGGTATAAATGAGACTGGGTAACATGTATTACGATTATCAATATTTTGATTAATATGCAATGTAGATGAAATCTTGAACGGTTTGAGTGCTGATTTTGACGCACTTTGTCTGCGTTGCATTTGTCTCGCAGGAGTCTGTGACAACATAGGAGCTGGGAGTGTCACGGTGGCCCTTCGGGTCGGAGCCTGCAGTGGGTATGGTTACCATGACTGCTACACCGGCTGGAACTCCATCTCAAGGCTCATTGTTGAGGAGTTACCAGCATCACCATACAGCTAGACATCGTCCTGTGTTCAACCTGATCTCCGTATGTGTTGAGGGACCACCCCTGCCCCCTCCCCTCCACTCCCACTCCACTTCTCTCTCCTTTTCACCTCCCTTCTTTTCCCTATTCACCTGCCCCTTTCTTTCTATCTCTCGCTCTTAGCTAATACAAATCATATTAATGCAATATCATACGGACGTTTCAATGAAGTCATTGGACGATTGAAATGAGAAACGTTTGTTTACTGCTCCCTACCCAGAGTAATATATTTTGGATAGACCACCCCCCCCCCCCCCCCCCCATCCTACCCTACACTTTTGTCATGTTGCATTTCACTTCTGCCATTCCCGGAGCCCACCATATCTGCAGCGTTCTTAAACTGCCAGGAAATTAATAGAGCATTATGGATTATATCTATTTTTTTACTAACAGCATATTATACTGTATACTGTATCGTAAACCGTAGACCCTTCTGCTCCATAATCATTGATACAGGACAGGTTACGCGCCATCAGCTCCATGGAATAGCACCCCAAGAAAAAAATACATACAGTGAAATATGTCTACAGTGGCCACCCAAGGGAAACAAAAATTGTGGCATTTATAGACAGGTGGCTGCTATAGACAGGTTCTTTAACACACGATCTCTCTCTGGGGGAATTATTTTAATGGCCGCTATAGACAGGTTGGCTGCTATAGAGAGGTGGCCACTAAGACAGGTTTGACTGTACTTGAGTATATCGGGAGTACCTTCAGTACTTTATATTCAAGAACACTGAACATGTCCGTATGGAACATATGAGTATGGAGATACTTCTCGCTTAGGGGTAAGGATTCAAACCCAAAGTGACTGCTATGTTTTGCAGTACACCATTTGAATCCCCATAGCTGTCCCGTACCTATGAGAGAAATAGGGACCTGTGCGGTGTTTCACCAAGCTGTTCGTAAGTTACGAACGACTTTTCGAACGACTGGTTATCCCTTCTTGTGCTAAATCAGATTCTCAATGAACAAAGTGTGGTATCGCATTTAGCACAAGAAGGGATAACCAGTCGTTCGTAAAGTCATTCGTAACTTACGAACAGCTTGGTGAAACCCCCCACCCCCCCGTTGGTGGGATCATCAATCCATTGGCTGGGGTAATAATGCATGACCCTCATGAAAAGCAGTGTTTACACTAATGAGGCTATCATGATGAAACATAACTGGTTGTACGGAAAAATGATAAAAACACTGATATATTCCTATTTTATTTAAACATTATAAATCATAATCTTATTCGATCTTCCTTTTAATAATAATTTGAAGTAAGAGAACACAATCTTATATAGATTACTGTCATATCGTTGTGTTGTCAATGACTTTGCCTATTCATTGGTTGCCGTGTGAACAGAATGGAGAAGAAGAATTATACATGTAGAATTTTTGACGCAGGCATTGGATGGTCTATGATGGACGCCGGCTAATCCCTGAGCTTAATAATCATCTGTACGTGCTTATATGTTCCCGGTGTGATATTACTATTTGATTATTTTTACTTGTACATAGTTCTTACATAATACTTTAACGATCTTTCAGAAAAGCTCTGTATATTCCGTGAATAAATTCTAACAAGCCAAATAAATTACAACTGTTTATTTACAAAGATATTCCATTTGTTTATTCGTAATATGCTTGAATTTCGAATGTATGTTTATCATCGCCCGTTAATATCTGCTCTTTTAAGATTTTATTCTCCTAACTTGTCATGTCCCTGTCATGTGCAGTAAAAACAAAAATGTTGAAAAGTCACTGTATGACATATTTCAGATCAAATTAACAATTATGTAATCATTGTCACCCTACAAATACGCATCCGTGACACAAACACAAATACGCACACCAAATACACAAATACTGTGTGTGTGTGTGTGTGTGTGTGTGTGTGTGTGTGTGTGTGTGTCTGTCTGTCTGTCTGTCTGTATGTGGTAGGGGCCGCATTGGTATATCAATTGTTATTACCAAGTGAACAATAAGTTGTACCTGTGTAGGGGATGTGGTTCGAGCCTGCCTTAAAAAAAAGCATATGAAGGGTAAACCAGCCACAACAAAACCCCCTTTCTACTTTCTAGTTCAGAAGGTGACTATTAAACTCAAAAATACGAACCGTCTTCTGTAATCGATATTTGTGAGTATACCTGGACAAATTGTATCGACCCAGCACTTCACTTCCTTCCTTGGCACATCTGCGAAGGTGACGAGGTGGCGCGATCATTGCAAGAGGAGGGCTATTTACTCAAAGTGATTGTGGTCATAATGATGGAAGTAGTAGTGATGGTGGTAGGGATGCCGGTGACGATTATGATGATAGAAAATTATGATGATGATAATAGTGATGAAGATGGTGCCGATAGTGATGGTAATGATGGCATTGATCAGGCCTCGAAAGTCACCTGTTTTAGGGGCAGGCAACTTTTAGTTTAGGGGGCACTTTTTTCACTTTTTTTCAAGGGCAGCAAGTTAGGTCAGAGGGGCACCAAGGCAAAAACCGACAATTATGAAAGGGCACCAAGGCAAATCCCCAAAATATGAAAGGGCTCCAAAACTCTTGGTAATACCAAGTAAAATTAAGTAAAGGGATTATTAGCAATGAACGATGGTGGATGAACACCTACGGTGTCTCCTGTTTCTGGTAACACTAGGTTAGTTGAATACAAAACGGAGGTGAGCCCTCTTACAGTTTGAAAGAACTCACCTCATTTTGGTTTAGTGTAGACCACCTCTTTATCAATTCTTGAATGAAGAAGAAAAATTGCTGCTATTTTTTAATAAGACACGGGATACCATTATTCATAGATATATTCTGACTGGAGCTCAGTTGTTTTGTTGATGGAGAGAAAGCACTGGTTGAACCTGGAACAGAAAATGTCCTTGGTAGCTGCAGATTTTTCTTTCTCAAAAGGATATGCATCAATTTACTTGTGCATTTGATACATCATTAGAAACAGGTTTTGACACACACATATACCTTTATGAAAATAATCTTTCATCAAAAACAGCAAAAGAGCAATTCATGGAATCACAGCGCATCTCATATAGGAGAGCACCTCGCACGTGACATCGAAAATCATAAAAAGTTATAACTTTCTTATCCCCTTGACGGATTTTCATCAAACCTTCACTAATATGTTTTCTTTCCATGTATCTGCTTTTATCACAATCAACTTAATTTCAGGGTGGACAATGTCTTTGAGTTCCAGAAGTAGTTGTAGATACACAAGTGCATTGGGAAGAAACATACTCCACATATTATAACCGAGATGATAGCCTTGCCCTGTTCAGTTGAGTGAAAATGTATGAGCTTTGTATTGGTCTCTACACTCCTGTCCTATATCGAGCAGTTTATGCAGTACCGCACCGCAAGCCGTTATTTCAGTCTGCTTGCCACATCTGCATAAGTTATGCATTATTCTTTATTGCCTATCTCATCCAGAAATAGACGGAGGAGTAGGAGAAGAGACGGTGGATCGGCAACACATAAGTATTGATTGAGCGCGAGGCTGGGGGTAAAAGTGATAATAGGGCCCTTTTTAAAGCAGATAATATTCGCTGGCACGTCAGCCCCCCCCCCCCCCCCCTCCTACTGTGGAAAATTGTACTTGTGAATAAAAGTGCTCTTTGTTCATGGATACTTCTTCTAACCATTATTGATTAAAGCCCAATTCTAATAAAAAAAAAAGATATCTTAGTGTCAAAAGAAGGCACCCCATTCACTTTGCCTTTTACATTCGCGCTCCAAGACACGTAACTCCGGCACAGAAAGCTGGAAACACACACGATATTTTGAGAACGTTGGTGGAAATCTTTAAAAGAAATTTTCAACAAAATTGTGAAGATCTACAAATGCGAGGAAGCATGGTGTGAGTGTATCATGGAATGATGATCCCGGAGACAAGCTTGCTGCTCCTCTTGATCGTCTCCTTCTGGGCTGTCAACGAGGTGGATGCATGGGGAGCGGTGAGATACAGTTCTCTTCTCGTGGCTCGGGTGATAGTCCTTGGGTTGAAGGCTACGGGATCCAGCATCAATGGAGGGCCCCGTTCTGCCTGCCATGTCCATGGGCCCCATTCTTATTTAATTTCAGGGCCCCATTCTTGTTTAATTTCAGGGCCCCATTCTTGTTTAATTTCAGGGCCCCATTCATGTTTAATTTCAGGGCCCCATTCATGTTTAATTTCAGGGCCCCATTAATGTTTAATTTCAGGGCCCCATTCATGTTTAATTTCAGGGCCCCATTCTTGCTTAATTTCAGGGCCCCATTCTTGCTTAATTTCAGGACCCCATTCATGTTAAATTTCAGGGCCCCATTCTTGTTTAATTTCAGGGCCCCATTCTCATTTAATTTCAGGGCCCCATTCTTAGGGATTACGACACGTGATCATTACCACTATTACCCCTTACTTTAAAAAATGATGAGTTGAATTCGTATATGCTATTACTTTACAAGTTAAAAATTTAATTTGTTGCTCGAGTAATTTCTTTTGAGTGTTCGTTTTGCATTAAAAATATGGCACTTCGAAACGCAGACAAAAGTAAAATTTAGTGAAAAATAAGTTATACAAATTAAGTCTAGACAGGAATGCCTGGACAGGAATAACCATCTCATTCAGGGAATTCTTTAATCTAAATTTTTGTACATACCCCCGAATAGAGACGGTATATCCACACCACACGCGCATTGACGATCTTGTACACTGTACAAGTTCAATGCGGGAGTAGAAAATTACTTGAATCTGTAGGAAGTCCATGGGAAAATGGATTTTGGAACTATAGCTACTTCCTTTAAAAATCTAGCATCTTTCAAGCTATGATGCTTGATCTATATTATATATTTATGAGTTCTAGGAGTAAAATTCCCCCAAAAATAGAAAGGTGAAAATTAAAGACTTACTTTCCGCCGATCACACGTTTATCGCAGAAATCTGCTCGAGTCTGAGTCACTCTGACATAAATTTGACCAATCAGATTGTTCAACGGGTTGTTGGCTATGAATATTTAATGTGTCACACACAAAATAACACACACAAAATTTGTTCGACACGTACGCGACAGTCAGCAAGGTCAAGGATGATTGTACGTTAATACGGACAGATATCATGCCATGGCCATGGCATGGGGGAGCTCACATGAAAGTCTAAAAAGCCCTACATGAAAGTAAGTTATATGGGACAGTGCTTAGTATTCTAGTTACAAGTGTTACTGTTACTGTTACTGGTAGGTTAACAATTACATTCTGCTACACACTTTAGTGACTCACCTAAAAAGTACACCTAGGGATGACTTCCTCTGAGATCGCAATTAATTTAGGTCATTCTTCTGCAAGATTTATTGCTTGAATCTTGTTTTGAAGTCCAAATATCCTAAAACGTAGCTATCGATAACACAGCGTCAACCGATCATTTCATTGTCATGGGAACGATCGCTCTGCGCCAGACCCAGCTTCTGGAAAGGATACGAAATGTCGAAACTATTACAGTTGCTGAATCCATGCTAGCATAAGCCGATACATTCATTTACTACCATTGAATTCGTGGTCTATTACATTCATTACAAGTAGGCTACATCATTTGCATTGTTGTCACCACGGAGCAATTTTCTAACGAAATGATGGGGTACATTCATTATCGCGAGGAAAAATAGCCGTTTTGCATCTCGTGTGAGGACCGACAACGTATTGGTGGTTTGTGTGTTTACATAACGCAGTACAATGGTAATACTAATAAAAGGGGATTACTGTCATAATTGCGAGATGAGTATATTTACCTTATCAAGAGGGGCACTTTGGGCTGATATGGGGTGCTCCTTGCCAAAACAACTCCACCCCCTCCGCGGCCTGCTGGAATTAAATGTCTTCCAAATGACATTATACAATGCAATTCAATACAAATTTTCAAAAAGGAGACTTCTGAGCTTTCTTCTGCATAGCTACTAGGTAATTGCATTTCCCATTTGAATATAATTTGTAGCGTGCAACTTTGATGTTTGTGTACATTTCGTATTGTATGTATATAATTTAATTGTTTTGCGTCTTAAAATGATTTTGTAATTATTTAATCAGTTGTTATTGTTTTTTTTTTCATATAGTAATAGTTCATGATTTTTACTTTAATAGGGGGGCCTACACCCTACAAGCTTTGCTTTTTAGTCGGCCCTCCTTCCCTTTCAATTTGTATTATCTTATTCATTGTATTATGCAAGTTATTTATATGTATGTTAATCTGTGAAGTAAACTATACCATCATTGTAAAAATTGAAAGAGGAGAAATAAATGAATTGAATTGAATTGAATTGAATTAATAAAGACCATTTTAGTTCAGTATGCATTGACGCAAACGATAATAGGCATAAATTTACGATGACAGCTAGTACATCGCACACAATTTTTAAATCATTTCTACCTTCATTGGACAGATTGACATCATTGACATATTTGAAATAAGGTATAAGAAAAAGAAGGCGTATATTGAGGAGAACGCTAAAAGGGGAATCGAGGAGCAGGAGAAATAGTGAGAGGCCGAAAAATAAAAGAGTAAACGGAGCCTGCGGGAGAATGTGAAAGAAAACAATAATAGGCCTAGTCGTGACAGTAAAAACGCGGCCACGACAACAACATGAGCATGAGGAATAACCGACATTGAGAAATACAATTTAAAGAAGAAGAAGGAAGAAGAGGAGAAGTGGAGGAAAACAACAACAGTGGGAAGGCAATAGCCCCGGTGAAGGAATCTAAATAAACAGTGGAAGAAAAAATAAAGATGGATGGATCTAAGAAATGAGCAAAGTAACTTGGACTTCTACGATATACACACAATAAAGGCTGGAGAAATATTGATTATTTCATTTGTATAGAAACTACTCCTTCATCCTTTCAGAATAGCTAAAGGCCTTTCTTTATGCCCAGCTCCGTCGATGATCTATACCCAATCATCGGGTAAAGGAAGAGGAAGAAGGAACCATATCCAAAATGGCGGAGTTCAAACTGCAGTGCTTCATCCATCTCGTCTTAGTTTGTGTCTTGATTGAGAGGTCATGGCAGCAGGTAAGCCGCAAACTGAGTAGTTTATAACCAGTCACACTCTGTAGTGAGTTTGAGCCGTTTGTCTTGACAATATGCTCATGTGGCGTCACCACTTCGGTGCTGTATTCTCTATCCTGCGTTTCGTGCTCTATGCCACATTTGTGTTTCATCATAAAGAGCGAACTTCTTGGTGTTTTTAACACATATAGTTAATTAAGTACTATTTATTTTTAGAGCCTCACGCTCTTTATGGTGAAAAGTCAGGATTGTGGATAGTTGTGGTGATACTGCGACGCACCCAAGAGCACGTAGCTTGATCGTGCATACAACTTTGGCAGGTCGCAAGGTAATTTTCCTCCGCAACAAAGTTATGAACTCACTCATAGTATTGAAATGATTGAGCACGCGGAGGTTTTTCGACCTTGCTTAGGTGGTGCGTAGTCACTTATTTTGTTGTCATTCGAGTTGCCCTCGGGGCATGTCGAGGGGTATACATATATGGAGGTATACATAGCCGCATTATATTTCGACATTTTCATATTATATACTGTTACTCTGTTGATTATTGTCTTAGCTGTTAAACATTCGTTTGTGTTTGTTTTTGTGTTTGTTTTTGTTTTTGTTTTTGTTTTGCTTTTTGCTTCGTTTGTATTTGCTTGTATTAGTCTCTCTTTGATATATGCTTTTTAAGTTTATATTTGTATGTAATTTTTGTACTTGGTTCATCTTACTGTATGTCATTTAGATAATGGACTTTATACTTTTGTGTTTTGAACCACATGTTAAAGGTTATCACATCTCACAAGCCATCGGCTTTCTGGTGATGCCTCATTGTTCATGAAAGTTGTTTATTCTTGTTTGTTGAATTGAATAAAGAATTAAATTGAATTGAATTGAATTGAAAAAAAAAATATTGGCTTCGATGCTTTTTGAAGCTGTCTCTATAGCATGGTATTGTTTCCATTGCCCGTAACATTGCTTTATATCACACGCTTGGTACTTCAATTAAATCTTAGACTCTGGATGCATCCACAGCGTGTCGCTGGTTTTTCTTCATTTTATCAGCATTATACTTACATTGTTTATCATTTTGTTTTGTGTTTTTGATGCATGATGATCGATGAATTATGTTTCAGGATTATTTACTTTGTGGCACATTTTTCTTGTTTGTGACAGTGTGTGGGCCCAGAGGGGCCCCCTGGACCCGCGGGGGACGAAGGGGACCAAGGATCGGGGACCTCCGATGACTGGTACAATGTAATGGCAAGCACCAGGAACTGGAGACAGTGCACATTTAACTGGGCTGACGGGTCTGACAACGGCCAAGTTTACGTAAGGCTACAACTCTAAAATGTCGAGTAAAGTTGGCCCCATGTTACATGCATGCCATAAAAAACTGTTTTAATAATGTATTCCCAACTCTCTCCCTAACTGCGTAGTTAATTGATATGCAATGTCTCACGCGGAAATGGGCCCATAAATATAATCGTGCATGGGGTCATTAACATCAGCACATCATGTCGTATCGAAACAACTTATGATCCCTTATTAAGTAAACCAGAGGAAAGTTAAACGAAGTACAGTCATCTCTTTAGACAAAACATATTCTCTCTAAATAACACGTCTGCAAAGACCAGTCAACCTGCATGATTCATACAGACAAGTAATTTCAACTGTCGACAAAGACCAGGTCTCTTAAAAAGTTCTGATTGATGGCTAGTCGAATTCCCTATTTGCAATGTTATCACAGATATCCATCGCATTTCTGTATCAGACAGGGCCTGTCCACATGCGTAAAAACAGGCGTGTGCATTCTGTTTCAATTCAAATGGTCCTATATAATACTGGTTTGACTGTGGGCTTTATAATGCGACAAAATTCATGACAATTTTCCTTTACAGTGACACTAATGCTTCTCTGATATTGTTAAGTAAACTTTAAAGTAGAACAAAAAAAAATATTTTGAAATTTGTTCACATATTTGATTCTCCCCTTTCATGTCTTGCAGACATGCGACTTCGTCAAGAATTCTGCTACTTCATCTCTGTACGCGGCTTTCAGCGGGTGCACTCGGCTGTACGGCTGTCACGGCTGTTGCTGCCGATGGTGGATCACATTCAATGGTGCCGAGTGCAGCTCGCCGCAGGTCATCGACGGCACCGTCTATATGGCCCACTATTCTGGTGCAAATCTTCATCGACATCGGACGATTAGCGGTAAGACATGGAGAGCCTAGACATATACATTCAACCGGAAACGGTTTACCGTCGTCAATGATTTCCTGAGTCCACAAAGCAAGAAAATGGCGACTATGTAGGGTTTCTATTAAAGGCCTGCAAAAAAGGGATATACCCTAGTTAAGTTCTACCTGTGATTATTATCAAGCTTTCACTCTATTGAATTATAGCCTCCAATTATCAAGTGCTTGGGAGTGACGAATCAATCCTTGGTACAAATGAGACTGGGTAACATGTATTACGATTATTAATATTTTGATTAATATGCAATGTAGATGAAATCTTGAACGGTTTGAGTGCTGATTTTGACGCACTTTGTCTGCGTTGCATTTGTCTCGCAGGAATCTGTGACAACATAGGAGCTGGGAGTGTCACGGTGGCCCTTCGGGTAGGAGCCTGCAGTGGGTATGGTTATCATGACTGCTACACCGGCTGGAACTCCATCTCAAGGCTCATCGTCGAGGAGTTACCAGCATCACCCTACAGCTAGACATCGTCCTGTGTTCAACCTGCCCTCCGTATGTGTTGAGAGACCATGCACATGCACCCCCACCCCCACCCCCTCTCCCCCACTCCCACTCCACTTCTCTCTCCTTTTCACCTCCCTTCTTTTCCCTATTCACCTGCTCCTCACGCCCCCCTCCCCCACCCGCCCTCTATCTCTACCCCTCTGTAAACACAAATCATATTAATGCAATATCATACGGACGTTTCAATGAAGTCATTGGACGATTGAAATGAGAAACGTTTGTTTACTGCTCCCTACCCAGATTAATACATTTTGGATAGACCCCCCCCCCTTCCCCCACCTCCCATCCTACCCTACACTTTTGTCATGTTGCATATTATTATTACGGGTTACCATTCACTTCTGCCATTCCCGGAGCGCAACATATCTGCAGCGTTCTTAAACTGCCATGAAATTAATAGAGCATTATGGATTATATCTATTTTTATACTAACAGGATGACAGAGATCCTTCACAGCATATTATACTGTATCAGTTTTTACGTATACCGTAGACCCTTCTGCTCCATAATCATACAGGACAGGCTACGCGCCATCAGCTCCATGGAATAGCACCCCAAGAAAAAAATACATACTTGAGTATATTGGGAGTACCTTTAGTACTTTATATTCAAGAGCACTTGAACATGTCCGTATGGAACATAGGCCTATGAGTATGGAGATACTTCTCGATTAGGGGTAAGGATTCGAACCCAAAGTGACCGCTATGTTTTGCAGCAGACCATTTGAATCCTCATAGCTGTCCCATACCTATGAGAGAAATAGGGACCTATGGGGTGTTTCACCAAGCTGTCCGTAAGTTACGAACGACTTTACGAACGACTGGTTATCCCTTCTTGTGCTAAATCAGATTCTCAATGAACAAAGTGTGGTATCGCATTTAGAACAAGAAGGGATCACCACTACTTCGTAAAGTCATTCGTAACTTACGAACAGCTTGGTGAAACACTCCCCTGGTGGGATCATCAATCCATTGACTGGGGTAATAATGCATGACCCTTATGAAAAGCAGTGTTTACACTAATGAGGCTATCATGATGGAACATAACTGGTTGTTCGGAAAAATGATAAAACCACTGATATAATGTAAACATTATGAGTCATAATATTATTCGATCATTCTATTAATAATCATGTGAAGCGAAAGAACACAATCTTATACAAATTACTGTCATATCGTTGTGTTGTCAATGACATTGCCTATTCATTGGTTGCCGTGTGAACAGAACGGAGATGAAGAATTATACGTGTAGACTTTTTGACGCTGGCATTGAATGGTCTATGATGGATGCCGGCTAATCCCTGAGCTTAATAATCATCTGTACGTGCTTATATGTTCCCGATGTGATGTTACTATTTGATTATTTTTACTTGTACACAGTTCTTACATAATACTTTAACGATCTTTCAGAAAAGCTCTGTATATTCTGTTAGAATTCTGACAAGCCAAATAAATCACAATTGTTTATTTACAAAGATATTCCTCTTGTTTATTCGTAATATGCTTGAATTTCGAATGTATGCTTATCATCGCCCGTTTATGCTCTTTTAACATTTTGTTCGCCTAACTTGTCATGTCCCTGTCATGTGCAGTAAAAACAAAAATGTTGAAAAGGGACTGTATGACATATTTCAGATCAAATTAACAATTATGTAATCATTGTCACCCTACAAATACGCATCCGGGACACAACCACAAATACGCACACCAAATACACAAATACTCAAAAATTATACACATGTAATGTTTGTATATACAATCGCAATGTTCATCTTTTAGAAGCAGTGATATGACGATAGCACTATATTATACCAGGGCCCTGTTGCATACAAACTGTGCTACCATTGGCAACTCCTATGGAAGTGTGTGTGTGTGTGTGTATGTGTGTGTGTGTATGTGTGTGTGTGTATATATGTGTAGGTGTGTGTGTGTGTGTATGTGTGTGTGTGTGTGTATGTGTGTGTGTGTGTGTGTGTGTGTGTGTGTGTGTGTGTGTGTGTGTGTGTGTGTGTGTGTGTGTGTGTGTGTGGCCGCATTGGTATATCAATTGTTATTACCAAGTAAACAATACGTTGTACCTGTGTAGGGGATGTGGTTCGAGCCCGCCTTAAAAAAAAAAGAAAAACATATAAAGAAGGGTAAACCAGCCACAACAAAACCTCTTTTCTACTTTCTAGTTCAGAAGGTGACGATTAAACTAAAAAATACGAACCGTCTTCTGTAATCGATATTTGTGAGTATACCTGGACGAATTGTATCGACTCAGCACTTCATTTCCTTCCTTGGCACATCTGCGAAGGTGACGAGGTGGCGCGATCATTGCAAGAGAAGGGCTATTTACTCAAAGTGATTGCGGTCATAATGATAGAAGTAGTAGTGATGGTGGTAGGGATGCCGGTGACGATTATGATGATAGAAAATTGTGATGATGATAATAAGTGATGAAGATGGTGCCGATAGTGATGGTAATGATGGCATTGATGGAGGTGACGGGTGAATTGTCATTACCATCTCCATCATTTAAAAGAAATATCATCAGATGATTCCCCCCCCCCTCTCTCTCTCTCTCTCCCTCCCTCCCTCCCTCCCTCCCCTCTCTCTATTTCTCTGTCTTACCTCTCCCTTCTTTTATCCCATCTCATCCATTTCAATGTCCTGATTTGCCTTCCTAGTCTAGCTTCTAGTCTGTGGTGTGTGTGGACACACTGTGTGCATGGATACATAGATCAAACACGATAATAACAAGTAAATCTGATACACAGATTAATATCTCTTCTGATAGCCGGAGAGAATCAATCAGCTTAAAAGGATAGTCCACCCTGAAGTAAAGTTGGTTTCAATAAAAGGAGAAACATAAAAGAAACAGATAAGTGAAGGTTTGTGAAAATCCGTCAAGGATGAGACAACTACGATTGTTTAAAGTTTTGATTTTGATCAGTTGAGTGAAAATGTATGAGCTTTGTATTGGTCTCTACACTCCTGTCCTATATCGAGCAGTTTATGCAGTACCGCACCGCAAGCCGTTATTTCAGTCTGCTTGCCACCTCTGCATAAGTTACGCATTATTCTTTATTGCCTATCTCATCCAGAAATAGACGAAGGATTAGGAGAAGAGATGGTGGATCGGCAACACATAAGTATTGATTGAGCGCGAGGCTGGGGGTAAGAGTGATAATAGGGCCCTTTTTAAAGCAGATAATATTCGCTGGCACGTCAGCTCCCCCCCCCCCCCCCCCCCCCCTGCGATGGAAAATTGTACTTGTGAATAAAAGTGCTCTTTGTTCATGGATACTTTTTCTAACCATTATTGATTAAAGCCCCATTCGAATTTAAAAAAGACATCTTAGCATAAAAAGAAGAAGGCACCCCATTCATTTTGCCTTTTACATTCGCACTCCAAGACACGTAACTCCGGCACAGAAAGCTGGAAACGGACACGATATTTTGAGAACGTTCGTGGAAATCTTTAAAAGTAATTTTCAGCGAAATTGTGAAGATCTACAAATGCGAGGAAGCATGGTGAGAGTGAATCATGGAATGATGATCCCGGAGACAAGCTTGCTGCTCCTCCTGATTGTCTCCTTCTGGGCTGTCAACGAGGTGGATGCATGGGGAGCGGTGAGATACAGTTCTCTTCTCGTGGCTCGGGTGATAGTCCTTGGGTTGAAGGCTACGGGATCTAGCATCAATGGAGGGCCCCGTTCTGCCTGCCATGTCCATGGGCCCCATTCTTGGTTAATTTCAGGGCCCCATTCATGTTTGATTTCAGGGCTCTACTCTTGTTTAATTTCAGGGCTCCATTCATGTTTAATTTCAGGACCCCATTCATGTTAAATTTCAGGGCCCCATTCATGTTAAATTTCAGGGCCCCATTCATGTTTACTTTCAGGGCCCCATTCTTGTTTAATTTCAGGGCCCCATTCATGTTTAATTTCAGGGCCCCATTCATGTTTAATTTCAGGGCCCCATTCTTGTTTAATTTCAGGGCCCCATTCATGTTTGATTTCAGGGCTCTATTCATGTTTAATTTCAGGGCCCCATTCATGTGTAATTTCAGGGCCCCATTCATGTGTAATTTCAGGGCCCCATTCTTAGGGATTACGACACGTGATCATCACCACTATTACCCCTTACTTCAAAAATTGATGAGTTGAATTCGTATATGCTATTACTTTACAAGTTAAAATTTAATTTGTTGCTAAGATCGTGTAATTTCTTTTGAATGTTCGTTTTGCATTAAATATATGGCGCTTCGAAACGCAGACAAAGGTAAAATTTAGTAAAAAAAAAAAAAAACAGTTATACAAGTCACATTTCTCAATGAATGAATTCCGTCACGCTTGTGGTAAATTTCACAAAGACTAGCGGTAAACTATTATGTCCCCTAAATTTGTAATTCGCCTGTTAGAGAGACAGGGAAACGGATTGATACATGCTTTTAAACGAGTTGTTATTGTAGTATATAACAGCGCCTTTCGAGATCAAGAAAACCATTCAATTTCAAAAGTATATATGAATGGCGGAATCTGAACTAAAAATAGTATTTTTCGTATTGGCACGGAGCTTCATGTCGAATTCTTAATGGCCTCATAAAAAAATTGTTCACTCACTTATACATGTTATCAAGTTTCAATAAACAAAGATGGACGCAATCATTACATTTGGCAGTTTTAAAGTTAATGTTGATATTTGTTTTAACCATTATGGTTAAAACAAATATCAACATAATCAACTCTGGTGTATGGTGGTGTTCAGTTTGAAAAAAGGGGAACATGAATATTGCGTCTCAGAAAGAATGTATGCACTCATGTCAATACAGAAAATAAAAAATGTATTGTTTACTTATGGTGTGTATTATTAATATCTCCCCTGAATGTGCTCAATATGAGGTTTCTTACATTGATTTTATTAACGAATGATAAAAACCTTCTTCCTTCTTGTTTGTGTGTTTATCCATTGGGGGTTGTGTTGGTTGAAATTTACCATTTTAATCAATATTGGCTTATCCAAATTGCTGTATTCCTCACAAGGCATGCTCCAAGGGCCCACCAGGCCCACCGGGCCCAGCTGGGCCTAAAGGACCCTCGGGTGAGCCAGGAGTCGGGGAGCTTCTCAACTACAACAACTGGAAGCAGTGCGCCTGGTATTCTGCCAATGGCAACGACTACGACACCATATATGTAAGTTTCTACTCACCCATGCATCATTAACTCATATTCTCCCAGACTTTGTACTACCCTATGGGAATTGTAATCATCATTAGTGCAAAAATGCCCTAATGTCATGTAAACTGGTGCATCGTGGAGCTGGGATATTCTACTTTTAAGACTTTTTGTTTGCGGATATATGTTGTGCTCACAAAATTAGTACTGATGTCATTAAGTGGATGAGCGAAATGAGACTCTACATTTCTTTTATTTTCTCTGAGAAGCCGTTGCCGCACAATAATGTTTGTAATTGTTACAACACCTTAAAAAGCACATGTTAAGAACACAGAACTTTTAAGCGGTGCCTAGCGCATAGGTTCAAAGAAAATAAAAATGTATATCCTTCCATAACAGTATCTCTGATATCAACAATATCAGTGCAAAAACACCACGAATGGCGCGTAAGGAATTTAACAACACGATATGCACACGGATTAGTAAACAAATAATCAACGTTGGTGAAGGTGATGGGATGAACTATCACTTCCGAGGCGATCTGGATGTAGCTATCTTTCCGAAGCGCAGCTGAGGAAAGATAGCGTATACATTCAGATCGCCGAGGAAGTGATAGTTTGTCTCTTCGCCTGAAACCAAAAGTTGATTATTTGATTTATATTCCACATCTGAAACCAACTATACCAAAAATGACAATTTGACGTACAAAAGTAATGTTGCCGCTGCCATGGGGAACACGCGTTAGGATGCACGTTAATTAGGACGCGCATTAGGACGCGCGTTTAATTATGACGCGCATTATGACGCGCGTTTGGACGCGTTAGTGGGAGCTGATAGTCTGATCGAGTGTAACGCACTTTTATTTCGCGCAAACTCAAAAAATTGATCACGCGTTAGGACTGTGAGGAGTGAAGAGATCAGCGAAACCAAAAAGTACTATCATCTAGAGTGTAACGAACTTTTATTCTCAGGTGATCTGATAGGAAAAATTACGCCTCAGCACGTGATCAACTCTTGACCAATCATACAGCAACATTCTTAGTATGTGGAATATAATTTCAAATATTCCAGGAATAATTACCCGAAACCTCATTAGCCTTAATGATGTGTAATTTTCAGTTTGATTGAAGTTGTATTTTGTTTTGGTTAATGTTTCACACCTAGTACATTTATAGAGAAATGGTTCTATCAAGCTTGGAGGTGTTCCTTTGCATATGCTCTTGAAGAATAGACTGATATGATATATTTGCTTTATCTATTTGCTTTTAATTGACAGACGTGTACATTCACGAAACGGTATAGCGATTCTGCCCTGTGGGTGTACTACGGTGGAAACCTCCGCCTCTACGGTTGCTCTGGCTGCTGTAAGAGATGGTACTTTACGTTCAATGACAACGAGTGCTCGCCCATTCCCATCGATGGCGTTGTCTACCAAGCTAACACGAACTACATGAACCTTCACAGGCACAGGAGCATCGAAGGTAAGGACAACGAACTATGGTTGGACACTTCTCCGCGGTTTGGCTCCTCCGTCGAGAAAAGGGCCAATTTAGAAAAGAGTCAAACTTTCGGTGACACAATAAGCGCTTTGACACTTCCCCGATCAGAAAACAATACCTGGTATTGGGCCCGTGTGGAAGAAAAGTTCTAACTATATCTCTGATAAAAAAAAATATTTATTTAGCAGGTTCTTTCTCCAGACTACAGGTATTTCTTTCAAAGTCACGGGAATATTTGTTGTGTGAAAGCAATCGACGAGTACTTCTATGCTATCGATAAGCGCTCGCTAACTGCATGAACTTTCCCACACAGAAGCACTTTGGGGATACATGTATGTGAATGCGCGCAATGTTATCAGAGATTTGTCAGGGCCTGAATCTTGTAAACTACCAGTATTTTCCTGATCAGGGAGATTTGAGAGCGTCTGATGAGGTTGTATTCTTCCAGGATACTTGACCCACTTACATGCCTTTTCACTTTTCCTATGAAGATGCAATAATGTACATGTTAACGTAGCGTATATCAGTAGGCATTATGGGATTCTCAAACAATATGACTTGTGATTCTAATGTGAACATTAACTCATGGCAGGATCAAAGATATGGTCTAAAAAAATATATAGTCATACTTAACTGTGAGCAATGACACCCGACAGAGGATTGCCTATCACTACAAAGCGTGATAAATCGCAGCCCATCCTAACAGAGCGTGATGTTAATCGTGTTCGAGGTTATGGAAGCAGGAGACCGGAATTACGTCGTGTAGTTGCCACACGACCTAAATAATTTCGTCGTGTGGTAATTCGAATTGCCACACGACGTAATTATTTAGGTCGTGTGGCGCTTCTTCCATGCGAGGTTGATCCCGATCACTACGATTTAGAAGCACGATTAGATGCGATTTGTCGCTTTCTGATATCACTATTAGCACTTAGTCTTATTGATCGTAGATCATTTTTGAACCGTCAAACAATGTTTTCTATACGATCAACTTGATAATTGGCACGACTGACCGCAAGATCTGATAAGATTACCACCATTACTTTACGGTTTGCGGCATCAAAGAAAATCGTGGCACGATTCGTGATAGAGGGAAGCTATCATTAGCCAAGAAAGGACCTCAACCGCGATCATGTCGATGGTTGATGCTGTCACAAATCGTCTTCTGCTGACGAACGATCTCGTAAAGGCGCTCCAAAACATTGAGCCTGTTCAACATTTTCATGCCGCCATCCCGCCATCAATTAGACTGACTGACAACGTACTTGTATTGCGTACTTCAATTCTACTAGGAACGCGATAGACGTGGGGCAGTCGGGCATCAATTCTAGTACAGGTACATTAAATATTTCTCGCACATTCCTCCTTTCCTGATGTTGTTCTTTGCGCAATCTGAACTTGACACTAACAGACTGCCGACGGGGTAGAGATGGGATGACCGTACTGAGAACTGTTCATGCACGAATTAGAATTGTACTCTAGAAATCATTTGGTAAAAGTTACACGTTCTCTCCCGACCACAGTCCGCTTTACGATTTTTAGGACGGGGTAGGACGTTTTGAGCACTACTTTGGTGTGAGTCAGGCTTTTTGTCTAGTTCGTACAACCACGATTCGGGCCACGATTGAAATCGTACCGGAAGTCGTGGTGTAATCGTGATGATTCTACCTTATCTTCTCAGATATTGAGGTTAATTGTCGTAGCAATCGTGTTGGTCGAAGCAAAATTTTAAATGGTTATAAATTATACGGTCAATACGATTAATTTTCAATCGCAATCGTCGCATAAGATCGAACAAAAACGTGATAGATCGCATCTAATCTAAATTCTATATCGCGGTAATCGGTAGCCACCTTGCACAAGACCAACGCCAAGATCTGTTATAGCATGGGTGTGATGCGCTGCTATTTTTCAATGTTATGTGTCCCTCTGTCGGGTAACATTGTTCACGGCTTTAAGTTTACCATTTACGTGCTGCCACAACAATTTCACTATCTGTTACGAATTGCCAAGCGTAACGGTCGTACCGGATTGCAGTGGGAACGAGGGGAACGAGGCATTAATGTGAGATGATTGGATCGACTACATTGATCTCATTTGATGTATCTGGACTTAACTAATTATACAGCTTATCTTTTTTGTTGGGTGTATATGGATTGCAGGGCCGACAACAAGAGTTCATGCTCATATTGGATATTCGTTGGTGTCTCGTTCACAGGTTACTGCCACACGATAGGTGCGGGGTCGGTGAACGTGAAGTTTTTGGTCGGAGATTGTTCTGGATACGGGAACTACGACGCCTACACAGGTTGGAATAGCGCCTCTCGAATCATCATCAAGGAAGTCCCCGCGTCACCCTATGGATACTGAGCATATGGATCGCTCGACTCGAGTAAATTGGCTCTATCTGGTTTAGGTATTACCCTCTGTGTGAATATGATGATCCATAATCCATCAGCTGTTCGTGTATTTTTTCGTGCAACGTGGAACTATGGGTATCCGTCCCTTGTGCGATTGTGCCAACTTGACCTATCGATACGAAGCAGCAACATTATTATTGGAATAATATCGCGTCAACAGATGAATGCTATACTCTGGATATATTCGGCCCGTCGTGGAAGAAGAGACCACTGAACTCTACCACTACGTAGTGGTATAGTTCAGTGGAAGAGACACGCCACTTATTATACAGATTGTTGATGAAGATGGCAGCAAACCACCCCTCTCCGCGAAATGAATTGTCGGTTTATGACGGTTTAACTCCTTCTATGCCAGACCCCATACAGCCCTATGGAAATGGTGTGTAATACCAGTGCAAAATTGCCTGAATGGCGCATAAAGAGTTAAATCCGGAACCCGTAGCCGTTCAGCAGACCTGGGGCAGTCTGCCAAAGACCTTCGCAGGGCCATATCGTATATAGATTCTCAATTATTGTAACTTACCATCAATGGTAACCACCGTGGCAACAGGTGCAATACTGAGAGCTCATTGGCTGTTGCCCTGGTAGTTACAATTGATGGTTAGTTACAATAATTGAAAATCTATATACAATATGGCCTTGAGAAGGTACTTGGCATACTCCAAAGATACCCAAATACTGTAGTCATTAATTGCATTTCTAAGTGGTGTGGGCGACCAAAGACGCCCCAAGTGAAAATGTGAATGTTTTGACATTGATCATAGATCAAAAGTAATAAACTCAAGTCTAACCGGTAGTTACACACTGTAAATATGAAGGATGACTCTTTTTGGATGCAGGCTCTGTTGAATATTTTATATAATATTTTTGTAATAATCCTACTTTTATCTCATTAGTTTGTTGTATGTGTGTTGTTGTTTTTTTGGACAAACCCGGGTCATAACACATGTGTGTATTAGCGAGTTACACACAAACCGCACACGTGAAAATCTGCTTAGATTAGATGTTCAAAGAATTATTATTGCAAGATTGTCGATTCATGAAATTTGACAGATCTTGCGTTTCAAAACATTACCCTTTAGCTTTATAACGTGTAAATATCGGCGTTATTTTAGTTTAAACTTTTGAGCTAATGTCAATTTAAGAGCCACATGTTTGTTTAAAATTGTTTTCATAATATCTCCATTAATCACATGGGTGATATGCTATGACAAATTTATTCAGTTCGCATGAATTGAACACGGGGATATTGCCTACAAGTTGTAATCCATCGCATGTATCGTTCCAATAGACATAGTCATGATGATAATTGTATAAAGATATACCGGAATCTTCACAGTGAGCACAACACTGATAGTTTTATCGATTTTGAGATACGACATGGTACTGATTAATACATCATATTTGTGTTACGTATACACTAATGTTATTGCAAATGATGTAGGCCTGAAGTCCTGTAGGCCTGTAGAATTTGAATTGTGAATTTCGGAATAAACCAATATAATGGTATTTATTTCCTTACGCGTTTGTCATGATTACAAAAAAACATATGAAAACTTCGATTGGCTTTAGTGGAGGAGGCCTACTGCTATATAGTTTTCTTTGTTGTCGACAGTATTCTATGGCCATGTTATCTCTTTCCCATCTTAACTGCTAACCGAAGACAACGCATGTGGAGGGGTGAGACTATCAAAATCCTACTGTTTTATTGTTACCACTGTTTTTTTGTCATCCCCAAGTTGGAAGAAGAGGTGAAGGGGGGGGGGGGGGGACATTTGCTACGTTGCCTCCTAACCTTTTTCCTCCGGCCAATCCCCATCTGGGTAGACTACAGGCCTACATCAGAATGGTTGATTTATTGATTTCTGGAGAGGATAAAAAGAGGCTCTGTAAGTCGCCGCGGACTGTCAGTACTTCGATGTACAACCGTGATAAGTGTGTTGTGCGAAGCCATAAATCCAGCCGTGTTATCGATCAGTGTACGAACTTAATAAGGGATCGTCTCAGAAAGTCCATTCCTATCTCATGAAAAATTGTATTCAATAGAAACATGAGAAATGAGAACAACTGGTGAAGTTATATGATGTAAGTAACTTCTGAGAATTGAACGGTATGATAAATGAGCAAAAGTGGCAATTTCATATGACGTCAAGGAAAAATATTATAATATGAGTGATCTGGATTTTGTACAGTCCCCAAAACAAATATTTCAACTTTCAAAACGTTAATTAATAGCTTCGTGTGATTTTGAAATGTCCTAAGACGGTCACCTATAACCATAACAAGATCAAATTTTGTCACATTGCACGTCCTTTGAGTTACATATTGGTATCCTATTCCTCGTTTGATTTTTTTTTACACATTCGTAGTGTCCTTGTTCAATCACATCTGAATGGACTTACACTTAAAGAAACCGAAAAACAGCCGTGATGTACCCGAGAACTACAAAACTATTTACACATCTTAACGTACATTCATCATCTGCTAGTAGTCTATACCTTTCATATGCGATTTTATTATGTTTTGAACGTTACTTCCACGAATCCATGTTTAATAACACAGTGTATTGTCCTCTATTCATATTTCTCCTTCCCACTTCGATATCATGAAATTCATCGAAGCAAGTTGACAACACATGGATAAGATATTAAGCCCCATGTCAAAGACTGTCTTGAGCAGAAATTCACGGCGAACCGACAGCAGAAAATAGCTGCCTGAATTCGTGGTAGGGTCCATGTTATAATCCTTACCATACCGGCTCAGTATCAGACTTAAGTGCAAGTGATGAGCCAGTTACCACGTTCACTCGTGTACCGTGTTATCTGCGTCTTGTCAGACTTTGCCGGTGCGGAGATGGTCCAGCCTGTACTGATTTTGTCCCCTTCAAATTCCTGACAGGTTTACCATCGTCTACAGTGCACCCTCCTGCTTCAAAAAAGAGTGACGTATTTCCTGTCTTGGGAATGATGGGAGACCGTCCTTGAAACAATTCGTAAGGGAGATTACACAACGTTTCAATCAATAACAGAAAAGGCATTGATCTATTTCTAGCGACGTACCGCAATAACCCACCGTAATGATAGTATAGGCTGTAGCTGCTGTTCCGTCACCACATCGTCTTTGTCAGCGATCAAGCTGATACTTTGGAAACATTTTGGCTCCAGTTCAGTGATAAAAAATCACCTGCGACAGAGGTTGTTAAAACAATGGCACCATTGAAGCTTATGTTCGTGTTGATAATTGTTCTGTATCATTCAGGCGACGTGATGGCATGGGGAGCTGTAAGTACAAGTGTTGTTTTTTTCGGAAGGAAAGCATACTTTTATATCACTCGTAAGCTCGTTAATCATATTGTAAGTTGAGGACATTTTTACGATATTTTCAAAAGCAGTTGTTAGTTTCAGTGAGCTGCAAACATGAGGATCGCAACTTCCAATGGCACTTGTATACGTAGGTCAGATAGTGGAATGAAAAGGTGTAATATCGATGCCTTACCACCAATGCTTCTAAATATTATGTCATGCTAAAGAGCAGAAAAGAGTTTAACATAGAACATAAATCAATTGTCAAGCTAAATCAAACTTTCATTGAAAAAAATTGACATTAACATTGTTGGAGTGTACATTCACGGATTTTTAGAATAGTACTCAGAATATTAAAGACAATTAATCAGGACTTCATAACACGTTGTAGTACATGTATAACTCGACACACTCACATATTACCATATAAGGCTGCACAAATTGAGGTGGATCAGTTTGATCTTAATCCATTTGGGTACCACAAATTATGCTCATCACACGAGAGATCATAAATGTCTTCATAAGATAAATCCAGTTTGGGCATTTAGTGATAAATATTACCTTCGTAATGATTTTTCAAAGCAAACTAAGGGTCAAATGATAACTTAATCTTTAAAGCCCCAGAAAACAAACAATTGGACAGTTTAATGAACTTTGTCTGTATATAAATCATGTAAATATACATATTGAGCAAAGTTATCACTGTTATACGATCCTGTGAATGTAAAATGACCTCATCTGAATACTGTGAAATAATTCACTATGGTTATGGGACCAGAAAAAAGCTGCGACTTTAAACTCATGCCTTCAATGCTTTTTATACGATGGGCCGACATAGTGGAATGAAATGCCTTGTTTTATGTTTCATCACATTAAAACGACTCTTGAGAACATTTAAGAGAATTGTTCTTGTCCTGTTCAAATTACTTATATGTGTATTTCTTGTCTTTCCATGATTCCTTTTTCATGCGTTACCTTTGTTCATTGTGTAGATTTAATCTAAATATTGATTTTGTCTTTCCCTTTTTATTCTAGGTCACATGATTAATCATAAAATGAATACTTAAATATTTATCTTGAATTTATGTTTAGATCTATTTTTAGCTGATAAACTGAATGACACTTGAACATCAGAACGGTAGAGTTTGATATATTTGTGTGCTTAATTACCATTATTTAACGAGGGACTGGCCTCAACTAGCGTGTGTGTTTTTGCAATAGCTCCTATTTCTAAGATTTATCAAAGAATAATTTTGTATCGTGATGGATGTGACAATTTGTAAAATTGGTTGTTACAATAAATGCATGCAGTCATTCAATCATTTTACGTTCCTTAAGATGCGTGGTACTATGAAGGAAAACACGTATGTGCGTGTATGAGTTCCATAATGTTTGCATTTGTTCATAATGTATGTGTAGAGCAATAGAGAGGTATAGAAAGATAAAGAGAGGGGGAGGGGCAGGTGTGCGCAATTTGTAAATTTGCATCATGACTTTGTGGAGAGAGAGAGAGAGGGGGGGGGGAGAGGGAGAGAGAGAGAGAGAGAGAGAGAGAGAGAGGGGGGGGGGTCAAAAAGAGAACAAGATGAAGAAGAAGAAGAAGACAGGCCGATAGAATAGGAGTTGGGAACAGAAAGAGATAGGAGAGAAAGGGCGGGGCAAATTGGGATTGTTCAAAATGGGAGGAGAGAGGAATGGAGAGAAATGATGACGAAACTATTGCACATGTTTCTAGTTATGCGTATTTCACTATCTGCTCTACCATTCCTCCACAAGGCATGCTCCAAGGGCCCACCAGGCCCACCGGGCCCAGCTGGGCCTAAAGGACCCTCGGGTGAGCCAGGAGTCGGGGAGCTTCTCAACTACAACAACTGGAAGCAGTGCGCCTGGTATTCTGCCAATGGCAACGACTACGACACCATATATGTAAGTTTCTACTCACCCATGCATCATTAACTCATATTCTCCCAGACTTTGTACTATCCTATGGGAATGGTAATTATCATTAGTGCAAAAATGACTCAATGGCGTGTAAGCAGTTTAATAACACGATATGCCCGCGGCTTACTCTAAGCAGGGATACATCCCTGCTCTAAGCATGGACCTATCATGGATGGACTGTGCTCGGATAGACTTCCTTTGATCTATGATGACCGCCGCCTCATAAAAATTCAAGACATTCAGGTGTTTTAAACAATTAGCTGTATTTCTAATTAGGTAGTGCCTTCCTCTGAAAAACAAAAACAAAAAAAAATCTGTTTTGAGAAATATGTCAACCGTTCAGCCTTCGCTGGGAGCTCGTAGCTGATCTTTTTACACACACTGTGAAATTGGTTTTGGGATGAGCGAAGGGAAATTTTGAAAAAATTGTAGAAAGAATTTGGTCCGTAACTTTTTCGGACACCTCCGGACACGAAATTGAGCTTGTTTCCATTGAGGATGAAAGACATAAACGATTTACAAGATATTTTTAAGGAAATATGATTGCTTAATGTGCGATATGGAGCCATTTATCTGGCATGATTTCTACGGTATTCTCCTTTTATCACTAAAACGAAGCAACAATATAATCTGAAATTCACAGAATCGTATCTTTATAAGATGTACTACTACTACTACACATGAATTTCAGTTAATGAAGTGGTTCTGAAATCTTCTGCGCACACAGAATATATATTCCTCTAAATGCATCCAAAATTCGTTTTGCATTTCTGGCGGCGGTCATCACTGGATCAAAGAACCAAATTCGCCAAATATTCTTTTGTGCTATCAATGAACGCGACTGGTGTAGGAATAAATTATTCTTCGTGCTGACTCCAGTTCTAACACCTTCCTGCTCTAAGCAGTGAGGTGTTAGGAAGGAGTATAATACATTCAAACATCTGTATGGATACTAATGAATGTCAAAAGCATTCCACAGCCATGACAATGCACCGATATTAAGCGGATGTCAACTGGTAAAGAAATATATTTAATTCCACAATCTGTCTCTAAAAGCTTTGATTCTTATCACATTATTTTGCCATTTCAAGAAGGTTAAGGGAAACACCATTATAAATCCTGCACTGAGCTGTCTTGTAAATGATTGAGGAAATGATGAATAAACGAAGATTTTTTTTGCATAGGCTCTTGAAGATCAGACTGTTATGATATATTTACTCTGAGTAACTTTATCTTGCTTTTAATTGACAGACGTGTACATTCACGAAGCGGTATAGCGATTCTGCCCTGTGGGTGTACTACGGTGGAAACCTCCGCCTCTACGGTTGCTCTGGCTGCTGTAAGAGATGGTACTTTACGTTCAATGACAACGAGTGCTCGCCCATTCCCATCGATGGCGTTGTCTATCAGGAGAACACGAACTACATGAACCTTCACAGGCACAGAAGCATCGAAGGTAAGGTCAACGAACTATCAGGCCTCCGCCTATTGTTGACTTCCGTACAATCTATGGCATTTTGTCTTCTCTGAAGTCACTGGAGGCGTGCGGGTTTTTTTCAAATTTTCGTCAAAATAAGACTTTATTGCGGCAAATAAATGTAAGATTCGTTTTTAGTGGATAATTTTACATAGATTAGTGGGAACTCATTTTTCTAATTTAGTAACCCTTTAAAATGACCCCAGAGAGCCCTTTCACTACAGTTCCACGATCAGTTGGTAATTGTGACGTTCGTATCGGATCGCACGACAGTGGGAACTATGCATTATTGTGAGAAAAGAGAATCGTCTTCTTATTCATATCATTTGAAGTATCTGGTCGTCACTCATTATACATCTTCTCTTTTTGTTGGGTGTATATATGGACTGCGGGGCCAACAACAGGCGTTCATGCTCATATTTGGTGTCTCTTGCACAGGTTACTGTCACACGGTAGGTGCGGGGTCGGTGAACGTGAAGTTTTTAGTCGGAGACTGTTCTGGATACGGGAACTACGACGCCTACTCAGGTTGGAATAGCGCCTCTCGAATCATCATCAAGGAAGTCCCCGCGTCACCTTATGGATACTGAACATGGATCGCTCGACCATACTGAGAAGGCTCCACCTAATTGAAGCAAGTAGATACGATATTGATCAAATATCACGCTCAAGTTAGGAGAATATGATGATACAAACAAATGCTTATAAACATTTAAGCGAAGAGGTGTAAATTTATGAAATTATTATTGTACATAATTCGATATGTTCATGACCAATGATCAGCATAATAGCAAAACGTTTGTATATTATTTTGTTTAAAGACCAGTACATGTATATGATTGCTCTTCCCATGGGCGGAAATCCCGGGGGGGGGGGGGGACGTATCCCCCCCCCCCCCACTGTTTTCGGTCCTGTCCCCCCCCCCCCCCCCCTCCCCCTACTGAGAGCACTTCCAGAGACTGGGCGGAATTAAAAAAATTCATGGAAAAAAACACCCGCCAAAAAAAATCCGTCACTACCCCCCCCCCCCCTCAGCGGTTACTTCTTGAGGAAAAAACATGCCCCCCCCCCCCCCCACCACCTTCGGGGAGCGATTTTCGCTCATGACTCTTCCTGATGTCACTTCTGCCACATGTTGCTTCAACCCTTCGGCACCGACCAATGAATTGCCTTTGGGACTGACAGCCTTGAGCCACAAACTTATCTTGAATAGATTCAATAAGTTAAATATGTTAACGTAATCCTTTCTTTTTACATGTATTTTCTACTTATCCTATTGAGGATTAAAAAGAAAACCGTAATCGCTTGTGTTACTTCAAAGGACACAATAGCGATGATAAGTTAACCCCCCCCCCCCCCCGAAGGGATGTTAGTTTTCACAAAAAAAAATATTTAATATGCGGATGTTACTATTGTATAATTATATCTAAATAGGATTATGTGAGTATTTATCGTACAGAAGAAACATGTATTTTCTTTCTTTCGATTTAAGTGTATTACTCGATCAAGGCGAGCTCTGTTGTCCATATGAGACGAGATTCATGTGAATCGAATATGCAATATTCTTTATTTGTTTGTTTATGATACATAATATAGATAGAATGACTGTATTGTTGAAATGACGCAGGCTCATTATCAATTACATTGACGAGAACGCAGAGAGTGATAGACGATACTGCGAGGATAATAATGTGAAATTGATGGATGAAAGATCATGAAATAAAATGAAAATCTGTTATCAACGACGGAAGTACGGATTCGATTATATGAATTATTTCTCGCTCTCGCGCTCTCTCTCTCTCTATCTGCCCGTCTGTTTTCCGTTCTCTCCGTTATTCCACATTGTACGGTCTCGTGCGCTCTCAGCCCATGAAAACTTGAACCTCCTCCATCTACCATCTTTTTCTCAAAATCATCTCCTTTCGTTCTCACACAATGCTTATAACTATGTTCTCTGTTCTATTGCTCGGTCTTTTTCTTTCTTCTCTCTTCCTCCCTTCATCATGGCTCATTACAATCCCTTCCAGATATAAAATACAGTCTCATCATTTGCATATTGATTCACTAAGTACTTCAACAAAATTACGGGAGTAGGTGGTCGCAAAATGAGTGACAATTTAATTCTCACGTTTGTTATAAAAATGAAGAGAAAATTACTCAATATATGTTCTTTAAAACTATTCCCATATTTACAGATTACGCAATGTGTTAAATTGATTAGTTTTCAAGATTTTGATATGGCTGTATTTTCTCAATTCAACATTCTAGAATAGGTTCATAAGTAAAATCGCTGCTAAGAGGATACATCTTACTTATCTATATTATTATTTACTTTTAATTGTAACGAAGAAAGGAATTCTCAATTCCACATTCTAAAATCGGTTCATACGTAAAATCGCTGCTTAGAGGATACATCTTACTTGTAAATTGGAACGAAGAAAGATGTCAATCCAGATATTATGTTGGTTTGAAGGCCATTGCAGACAGAACGATTCAATTAGACGTTCGACACTCGCAATACGCGTTCATGGGATTTGTGCAAATAGGTGACATCATGTTCCTAGTCTTAGGCACTTACGGATCCAGAATTGTGGCACAATTGTGTCGGCTACGGTGGCGTTTATAGGGACACTTCAAACATGATTGTAATGGTTGAATGGATGTTTATTGCTTTGCAACCCCTATAAGATTAGGTAAATGGTTCGCAATGTACCATGTTCAGTCGTAGGCCGACAAGTACTAGGTGTTTTACAAACTTTTGACATTTTTTTAAAAAATAGTTTAAAATAAAGTTAAGATCTAATCAAGCTGAAATTCACACATTATAAAGCCAAAAGACGCCAATCTTTTATGAGGTTTTGTGACATTTCATCAATCATTAATCTTGTTCATAACCCGAATCCAAACCACGGTTATTACTTCAAATGTGGATCATTTTAGGGCAAATAACTTTCAGCAAGTTTCTTAAATGAACAATACATGAATAAAGGACCACTGGCAAGAAGATTGCTCACGATCACCTTTTTGAAGGCTTTCGTCTTCCCAGTAAAGTATACTGTACAGGATATGGCCCAATGTCTTTTAATATACTGACTGCAACGCTATTGTCATTATGCATTACATCATATTTTAGTATACGGAGTGGCACACTTGTTCCATGGAAAATAGCTTCAATTCATCTCTTCGATAAAGATAAAATCAATGAAAATACTACAAAGTGTAAGGTGCAGTACTTGGATGAAATATCTTCATAATATCATCGTGTTCCAAAACGTGCATTGCAATTCAAGAAAAACGTAACTAAGTGTGCATACTGCTGCTCTCCGACGCATCAAGGTCCAACATGAATCGATGAAATAATAATGAACCGATTAAAAAATAGACTATACATCACTAGTTCATAACACATCAATTCGGGTATCACAATTAATATCACAATACATCATATTGAAATACAAATACAGTGACGCACAACATGATATTCAAAAAACCTCTACAAAGTGCTCTGGTGATAAATGTATGATTACATGTACGTTATCAAATCAAGAATTATTTTGAAAGAATCATGGTTTTTTTCTGTCAACCACAAAAGGCGTGTTGCTTTCTTAATCAGTGTCAACCCATTCCAAAAAAAAAAGGCAGAGAACCATCAAAGGAGAACGTGAATGAGATGGAAGGAGAGAAAGTGGAACAGTATAGGAACGGAGGAAGTTGGGGGGGGGGGGAGGCAGGAGAATGAACATATACAACTTATGTTGGAGAGACGCATGATGTTGAATATAGTTTGTTCTACACATCCGGTTGCTCTACTTACAAGATTGTCAAAAATAATGTTTCGTTTATCCATGGAATTAAGATTCTGCATACATAACTGCTCATACAAAGTGATATCCATGATACAATATTTGTTTTGTACTGGCCGCAGCTAAACAATACTTTCTTTTCTGCTTTTTCAAACTAATGTATCGAGAGGTTCCTCGAGATTTAAGCTCTTCGCCCGTCGAGCTGGGGGTCGCACATTTCTTCCAGAAAGCAGATCCGACCTGGGGATGACATGGATTCTATTGCTACCAATGTCGGCAATCAGGAACTGGCCTGCCGAGTCGATGACGACGCCTTGCAGGGAGTTGAACTGCTGCCTCCTGACCACGTGCAGCAGGTCCATAGTGAACACGTCCACCAGAAGCACCTCCTGGTTGATGTCCTCGACGATGAGGGCGCACCAATCGTTCAGCCAGCACACTCCCCGGGGTACAGCCTGTGCGGGCGGGGTGGCATTACGGATGCCATTCTTATATCCGAACTTCATCGCCAGCTTGCTGATCTCCCCCGTTCTCCGGACCAGGTACAGACACCGGTTGATGATGTCACTCACGAGGATGTGCCCGCTCGGACTGATCGTGATGGCCTGTGGACAGACTTCAGAGATAGCTGGGGACTGGTCGTTCGACGTGAACTTGTCGAGCTCAATGCTACTGCAGTGCTTGCCAGTGTGCGTGTAGACCTGGATGCAGCCATTGCCCGCATCACACACGTACATGCACGACCCATCGCTGGTGATGCCTCGGGGCACCATGTCATGAGGCATCCAGATTTGCTGAGGGGCAGCGTAGTTGTTGAACTTCTGCAGGAATATCAGTTTCTTCACGCTGGTGTCTGTGACAGCAACGTTTCCATTCGGCAGAACAGTGAGGTCAAAGAGGGCGTGAGCCTTTGCCTCATCGACGTGTCCCCTGAAGGGTTTAATGGTCCTTTGGACCCGAAGAACTCGAGGGTGGGTGAGTCGGATGACGCCTGTACTGCGCTCCGCTATCATCAACTCGTCGTCAACTGTGATGGCGATGCCGCATGGAGTGTGAAACGAAGGCCCACCAGGGCTCCTTGGAGGTTTGGGCGGTCCTTGGCTGGACGGCGTCCCCGAGCTGTGGCTGTTCCCAGAGTTAGTCGACTTGTTACTGTTGGTACGCACCGGCGCGGACTCTCTGGACTGAGTACTTGAAACCACGAGAGCTTCCTCATCAGACCTCACGCGGCGCCCAGGTCGAGCTGAGTACGGAGGCGGGTCAGTGAACAGGTTCCTCTTGGCCGAGGATGCTGGGCTCAGTGGTGGGCCACTTGGGGTCGATTTCGAGGAAGGAATCACGCCATTCTTTTTATCTGCACTTTCACGTGGATTATTGTTTATCCTGAATTTGTGGAGTACGCTGTCTACGACACTTCGCACGGGATCGCTGAGCTTCTTCCCATCGACCCTCGGCAGACACCTGGCGGCTTCCACTGCGTCAGCATTGGGCTCACTCTTACTTCTGGGCTGTCTTCCAAGCGGTCTGTTGTGCTTGCTATTCTCCATTGTCCCGATGCGAGGCCGGTGCGTCCGCTTGTTCCCATTAACCCGTACGACGTCTGCGAGGTTGGAATGTATCTGGCGCACCTGATCTTTGCCCTCGGATATATTCACTTCGCTCCACATGAGATGAGAATGCTCCGTAGCGATTCGCCTGCCTCCCCTGTTGTGTTCCGTAGCCTCAACTAAGAACGACTTCAAGTCCATGTTCTCCATCTGGGCGTAAGATTTCCTCCCGGCATCTGTGTAAAATGACTCGATCTTAGCCTTTTCTTTCAGAATTCCACTCTGAATGTCGTCGAAGTACTTCACAGCAGCTTCACCACTCCTGTTGATGCTCCCGATATGTTTCTCGCGTTCCTTTTCTGCATGTGCAATGATACGTCCGTATAACTCCGCCACCGTCTTAACTTTATGTTTTTGTTGCTGCACAGCGCCCTTTTTCAGAGCAGCAATGCTCTGCAGTAAGGGCATATGCACAACATCCACGAGGTGCTTCAAGTTTTTCACTTCTCTCTTCACGATCTCCTCGACCTCCTCGACTTTGTTCTTCCGGTTCATGACCTCCTTGAATTTGGGCGACCTAAGGTCTTGCATGACGTCGTTGAGGGCGTAGTTGGTGTTGAATCCTTCGACGCCGTTAGCAGGGAGCATGTGAACGGCGTTACACATGGGGCAGGTGATGGTGTTGTAGCCTCCTGCCGCCATGTTCTGAAGGCACTTCATGCAGAAGGTGTGGAGGCAGGGAAGAGCTTTCGGCAAGCCGTAGCTCTCGAAGCAGATCGGACAAGACAGTGTGGTGTCGAGATTGCTGTCCATGCTGCTCATGTTGTTCGTGAAACCTGCAAATGAAAAAAGGGAATTGAAACAATTTAGACAAAACGACAAGGCACACAACAATATGGATTGATTAATGAGTATGTAATATGACATTTAAACTTCGATTTCCGCAAGTCTATATGGCAAAATGTTTATGCAACTGTGGTGAAAAACTAACACATTGAATGTCGCTTTCATTCGTACAATCGTTGGCGTAATATTCTATTCTTTCACAGTATGATAGACCAAACATGTTTTGCGATACGCCTGCAACATTATAGTGAAATACCTATCTCAAATCATGTGAATCCGACCCCGATGCCGCAAACACCGCGTTGTCGCATTGATGCGAACGGCATACCATCGCATTTTCTGGTAAACGACATGTTTGAGCAGCCATGCGAATCCACAGCAGTGTTCATAGTATGAGATATAACACATGCAAACCATTAGAGTTTTAAACAAATCAAGAATGGAGATTTTTGGCACATAATAACTCAAACGCGCATGTCACATATTAGTTATACATGCTTCATTCCTCATATTATTTTGTTAAAACCACATACATGTACTACCACAACAAGACTCTTATTATCAAAGTCGGGCTTATGTGATAAGTTTATAAATCATAAAAAGCAAATAGTTTCGGGGTTACCGGTTGATATTGGCCGTCTGAAATATTTGTGTAGGTTTGACTAACAGCAGCCTTTTAATGTCATGGACCACATGGAACACGCGGATTGAAGGATAGTGAGAGAGAAAGAGATGGTGTGTGTGTGTGTGGGGGGGGGGGGGGGGTGGGCGAATAGCGTGACGAACATGAAGGAAAGGCATGAACAGAAAGAAAGCTATGTGAAGTAAAAATCATTTTAAAAAGAGGGGGAGGGGGAGGGGTGGGTGTGAGCGCGTGTAGTTTTGTTTGTAGTTTTTGTAGTTTGTGAGTTGAGTGTGTATGTTCTGTCTGCACGCGTTCTAGTTTGAGCGTGCATGTGTGGATGTATCCGCTTCATACCATACATCCTTGGTATGAGCTAACATGTATGTATGTAATAATGTTCACATAGATAGGGTGAGACAGAGAGAGAGAGAGAGAGAGAGAGAGAGAGAGAGAGAAAAGAGAGTTTGTATGTCTCTGTGCGCAGTGCAGTATGATTGTGCGTAGCACTTTAACACAGATATATAATAGATAGAGATGCACATACTGGGGAGAAACAAAGGTAGTGTATGTGTATGTATGTGTGAGAGAGAGAGTTTGTGTGTATTATGGACTGGCGATGGGTATGTGTGAGACAGTTACGATATAGAAGAGAGAGGGAGAGAAAGAGATATAGAAAGACGGAGAAGGTGCGTGCCCGAATAGTGCATACATACACATACATACAGACAGACAGATGCACAGACACACAGACACAGACACACACACATACAGACACACAGACACACACACATACAGACACACAGACACAGACACACAGACACACACACACACACACATATGTATATATATATATATATATTATATATGTGTGTGTGTCTGTGCCTGTGTCTGTGTGTGTATGTCTATCTGTATGTGTATGTATATATATGATAGAAAGAGAGATAGAGAGAAAGAGAAGGAGAGAGGGGGGGGGGGGGGAGAACGTGTGTTTACAATGCATGTTGTGTTTTATTGCAGAGTAACACGGTGCATACAGCCTACGCCCAATGTTATTTCCAATCCAATGGTGTTTGCTCAAAGTACTGTATGAGATGACTCATCAAGGCTCGGCGAGCGCAATGCATACGCACCTGGGAGCGGAAACTCATTTCAACTCGACCGCTATCCCCCACAATAACTCGAGGCATTGCCAGAAAATTTTTGATATTATCAAATAATCTTCGAACCACACCCACTTCAAGTAATGACAAACGTCGCCACGAAAGACTCGTTATTACTTATCATCTCCTCATCGAGAATAAGATAAATTTATTGTGTGGAAAAGGGCCGAGACTTTGATACTACACGAAATAAATCCTCCATATTCAGCTCAAGCCTGAATCTAAAAATTTGACGCAAAATTAATCAAACTGAATGAGCTCGAAAATTAAACAGCAAATTTACATATTGGCTAAGATGGAATATATAGTGAAAAACAGGATTTCAGCTAGGTAGAGACGGGGTGCCGCGGACTTTCTACGATGAAAGGTGATCGTTTCGTTGTGCTTTAAAAAGTCATGACATTGGGGGAAATGCTTTTGTATAAACCTGTTATGAAACCGCAAAATGTATATCCACATACAGGATAAAGACATACTAACTGTAGGTTATACCCGTTCATATCCTTGTGTCATGATTGCGATATAGGCTGAGTTCCCAATTCTTAATTGCACGATGCATGGACATCTGACAAAAAACGCCATATCAATACCTTACGCCCCCGACACCCCCCCCCCCCTTCCCGTCCCCAGCTTCGTTTACGTGCACTTTAATTAAAGATTAATTTAACATTGCTACAATGACCACAATAAATTGTGTTAACTAAGCAACGGTCCTTTACCAATTCCTCTAGAGCTAGAGAAATCATTGAAGTTTATTTGCAGTAAGAGGAGCAGTGTATTTAGAAAAAATGGTGGTGGGGTGGGGGAAGGGGGGGGGGGTGTCTTTCTAGTAAGCATGTCATTGCTGTGATTTCCAACCTTCTGACCTCTCAAAATCGTGCATGGTTCTTAGCAAAGCTTGCTCATCTAAGAACCACACTGATACACGTCGGTGGTTGCAAACAAGAGGGGTTACCATAGCAACACGGACGGATGCGCCATGTGTGTCTGCTTCTGAAATAGGTTGGATGCATGGGCGAATGCATGCATGCCCCAGACCGCAACAAACACCTGCGTCTGGTGTGCGTACACGAGCTGCACGCCCAAGGTCAGAACAATATTATGCTCACCTAATATTATTATTAGTACTCGATATATATCAACACAGTAGGGCCTACGTACGTCTTCCTGACAGTCTTGAGGGGATTACGCATGATAGGCTCTTATACCAATTGAGCATTGCGAAATTCCACATGGAAGAATATTAACATCACGCCATAATTTGTTTTCCACCATAGTGTCATTTCCCATAAGCAACCACAGCTCCTTCACACAAGTCGAACACATATGATCACATCACATTATTCACTTTAACCAATTAAAAACTCAGGTCTCAAAGGGTTGTTAACCCATCGTATGCCTGACAAGTTGTTGATCAATGTGATTAGTGTGTATTACCTATGCAAGAATGCTCATAGAGGGTTATTGTCTGACGAGAACTTAAGCAACGACTGTGTCCATTTTGGCCCGTAGTCATTAATGTGGTTTAACTTTACCTGAACTAAGTTTATGGGACGTCAAATAAAACAACATGGAACCTTAATATTAATAGAATATCAATGATTTTTTCCTCGGAATCACTGAGTTTGTCCACATCATTAATATAGCAAATAACTGAAATCCCTCACTGTTATGATTCTATGATGAAAATCAATGATTTTGTGACAGCATCAGAATGATTGATGTTGCACCCCATGAAGTCCACGTTTAGTATGCGGTCAAAGTTAACTCTCTCATTGTCAGTGGCATGAAGATGTGTATTAAACCAACAGGGTTTGTAAGGCCTAGTACTGTAAGGATTAAGCCATCGTTAAGACAGGCCGATGGTACGATTTGTCTACATGTCGCGCCAAAACATGACATCATGTAAGTGGCAGCACGAACGATCTGCTCATAAAGAGATAGTTATGCAGGAGCAGGAACTAAAGTCAACACCGTTCTCATGATTTTATAATGGACGCATTCCTTTCCACTAACGTGATACAAATTGTGCAACAATAGCCCATGTGTAAACATTGCAGCCAAAAGCTGAGGAATATTGCTTTTTTGTGGGATGCCAGATTGGTATCCTATAAGATTGTTTGAATTGTTGTGTAAAAAAGAAACATTACTAGTCTGAAGAAACTGGGCAAGATAGCGTGGATTTAAACAAAAAATGTGAAATTGACAACTCCTATGCTGCAATGTGAGTTTCCTTACAACATCTAGCTTGATTGGACACTACTCGTTCACGACTCAAAATATCCACAGCCTTCATGCGTATCTTTCAAACGATACATTATACTATTAACGGTAGCCCCCCCCCCCCCCCCCCAATTGTCTGACTATCAACCATGAATTCAGCCTACCTTCAACACATTGGAACTTACTCAACTAGATGAAGGTGAATTTAATAACACGTTACTATGCAGTTAGAAGAAAAGTGGTGAAGTACATGCAAGGAGAAAAGCTTTCACAACATTTTACCAATGCTGATCTGATCAAGGATTTAACCTTTTTGCATTGACCACGGCTTTAAAACATACATCTAGACCAGGGCCCTGTTGCATGACGGTAACTTTGCTTCCAATGTCAACTTGTAGGGAAACCTTGCATTTGATGGCTGTTGAGCGATATCAACATGGTACTTACCATTAATGGTAAGTTTTATGCAACAGGGCCCTGGTCTGATCTATTTTTTACACACACGAACGAGCTCGCCTCTGCACATCCAGTGTTCCCAACCATTCACGGATAATCTTCTTGGGAATAACACTGGAGAGCCATGGAGGTTGTGACCGCAATAAGCAATGCTTGCCAGCTTTTGTGTGAATAGGACCTGCTACGGCTGCGGTGAACGCCCATTCTTTCACTAGATCTTCTCCCGCCCCCCCCCCCCCCCCTTCTACCTTTCTCTCCACTTCTTTCTCTCTCTGCATCCCCTCTGTGTCTCTCTTTGTCTGTGTCTCCATCTTCCTTTCTGGTTCGCGTCTCTGACTGTTTTTTTTTTTTCAAGAGCAATTCTAGTCTGGTTTTTAGGCTGCTAAACATTTCTAATCCAAAACGGGTCTGGCTGCGGGCATACTAATCATTTTCAATTCGTTCTTCGGTCCTCCCAACTCAGAAAAGAAAAAGAGTGAAAAATGACTAGTCGTAGGCCTATGAGAACCACGCGGATGAGCTTTTTATTAGAAACGTCCATTAGCCTTTAGCGCGGATCTCAAATTTCACTTCTGACTGATGTCAAGAGGTACTTTTTTCATGAGGGCCATATATAAAATGCAGAATTGGATTTTAATTGTGAGTGTGAATTAACCCTCCCCACCACCCCCTCCCACCCCCACCCCCCCCCCCCCCCCCCCCACTAAATCCCGATCTTCGACGGACCTTGGAAAATCACCACAACTGAAAAATGGAGTACTGTACAGTGTACTTTCAATTTCCGACAAGAGATGACATACATTATTGCCGGTCACCCATTGTTATAGCCTAGGTGAAGCCCCTCTCCCAGCTTGTTTCTTATCTGACAACTGTAATATTTCTCCTGATCCGTTCACAACAGTGTCAAGTCTTACATGGCACGGTTTCGCAATACCTTTCATGACATGCTCGACTTTGGAGGGAAGGAAACCATAGACAATGTTTGATCCTTCTTAACTTTATAGGATTAGAATGTCAAGAAAGAGTGGACCTCGCTTTTCTAAATCTCAGAACGTCAATAGGACTACCAGCCGATCAATTAGATACCTCTGCAGATTATTGACGATGCATTTCTCGGGTATCTTGGTTACGTCAAACCGAGGATGTATGAAGTGAAAATCCCCCTAAAACATCCTTCGTCACACATCAAATTTGTTTTAGTAAATGAAAGTCTACCTTTTACCGGATGTAACATGCAGACATATTTGTGCTCTTTACTTCGTGTATGTGCGTGTGTGTGTGTGTGTGTGTGTGTGTGTGTGTGTGTGTGTGTGTGTTTGTGTGTGTGTGTGTGTACGTACATGCAGGTTAGGGGAAGTAGGAAAGGAAGGGACAGACAGACAGGTCTACAGAAACAGTGAGAGTGAAGTTTGGACCATTGTGGAGCTTATATCTCCCTAGAGATCGAGGGTGGGAGGAAGGGGAAAAGGGAGTGAGGGGAGGGGAAATAAAAAGAGGTTGAGAAAGAGAAGAGAGAGAAAGGAAAAGCGTGCACAATGGCTGAGCAGCATAGCTATTGTATGCAAGCACGTTATAAGGCGTGACATCACGTGACTGTGTGAGTCATCCCACAAAAGACTGCGGTTTGTCTTTTCAAGGGGGATGTGAATGCGAGATTGAGACGCATTATACAAACAATAACAGCAGGTAGACCCTAAATGAAACATAATGCTTGGTCCAAGTCGTCAAAACGAAAGTAGATTGACCAATGACCATATCATGCTGGCCCAATGAGGTATTACAGGAGAAACAATAGGCTACATTACTCATGGTCTAGACAAACTACCAAGCATAAAGAGCAATACATGGAGTCTCACTAGTACCATGCACACTCTTACACATAGTACGCAAAATTTATTCACGTCGTTCAAACAATGTTACAAATGGTAAACACAAAGGTTGTCCGAGTAGCAGCGACTAATAGACTTAGAGTGCGTTCCTTCCATTGAAACTGAATTACGAAATATAGATAAATCTAAAAACGCGTTACTATGCATTTAGGGGGAAAGTTGTGAATACATACGTTAACAGCGAATATTGCGACATCGTCTAATAAAAGGGAGTTTGGAAAGACCTCAAGAGGATGGCATGCTTTTGAGTTTCAAATCAGACTTGGTAAAATAATAACCGACAAGAGACTGTGCCTGGGAACTGCACCGAACAATTCCTACTGAGTTGCACTTCATCCCAAGATGTCCCCTAGACTCTAGATTGTATCTCTATGCATGTGACACCGTCATATTTGTGATGTACTTACATAGGTTTCCTATGGAAGATGATTTGGAAACGAGTCTGGATCTAGGCTCATTACGACAGACAAACAAGAAGCACACCAAACTGAACAACTTTTGCGTTGTCATGGTTATGAATGGTTGCAATGATAATCAATATTCAGTTCGATAATATATGCCTTGGTAACTTTGTGTTTACTTCTAGTGATTCTGACTCAAACTATGTAGTACGCAATGTTACTCATCTTGCGCACAAATGAGTATTAATTTTATGGACGTGCATGGTATCACAATGCATTGTCAGTCATTTACAATAGTCACCAATCTTGCCTAATCATTAACGTTTTGTAGACAATCAATGATCACTTCTTAATGTAATATTCAGTCATCGAAATTATCATCGGTTCTACTTTAAAGCCTGGCACCCAAATGAGTCAACTTGATTGGTAGACACTGGCGCCTTATCATACTCAAACCTGTCTTCAAAGACCAAAGTCTATGATGACCAACTGTGTCTAAATTTTGAGTAAACACGATTTTATGAAATATTTGTTTTTTTCGATAATGAAAGGGAGGGGAGAAATGAAAGATGGTAGAGAGAGAGAGAGAGAAAGAGAAAGAGGGGACGAGGTTTGAGGGAGAGGTATATAGAGAAGGGGGAGGAATGGAGGTAGAGAGAGGGGTGGGGGAGAGGAGAGTGAAAGAGAGTAGAAGAGAGAGAGAGATGGGGAGAGAGAGAGAGAGAGAGAGAAAGAGAGAGAGAGAGAAAAGGGAGAGAGAGAGAGAGAGAGAGAGAGAGAGAGAGATAGAAAAGGGAGAGAGAAGAGAGAGCGAGAGAGAGAGAGAGAGAGAGAGAGAGAGGGGGGGGGGGGGGGGGGAAGTACATGCACATACAAACACATGAACTGAGATACCAAACGAAATATTATGTTTTACTCAATTTAGAGGAAAATGGGTGGAGTGTAACAATATATGCAGGTATCTATCAAACTTTACATACCGAGTCTAGTCTCACGGCACGTAGTGGTTGCGCCTGATCAGAAATATGTTATCTGATTAATAATTGCACAGATGCGCCCAAATGCGTTGTAACTTCGCGGGTTGTCAAAAAAATGCACGCTCACTTCATCTGCCTTCAAGATGAAATGCAATGCTCCTGGGCGAGTATGCCTTTTCCTCCGCAATCACCATAGCAACAAGATACACAGAAGCAGATGAGATGCGATGCGTGTCTGTTACATAGGCGTTGTATTATTTGCAGGAGGCCAGAGGCCTGATCAACTTCATCAGCTTGGCCGTTCGCTCGCCACCCGCCGGTAAATACGTCCTTTTCATTGCTGGAAAGTATTGTTCTATGTGACATTGTTATGATTGTTTAGTTGCCAATATAGTTCATCACGTCCATTCATTAAACAGGAAATAAAACAGTGAAGAAAAGAGAGCAGGGGACACGGAAAAAATAAGTTTGAAAGACATTACTTTATATTACATTATATTATATTATATTTTATTATATTATATTATATCATATTATATTACATATATTACATAAAGGCATCCATCCATAGTCATCAACCTTTTAAGACAACAAAACGCGCGTGTACAGTAATTTCTCAAAAAAAGGAAAGGGAATCCTTTCGTTCCTAAAACCGCAATCTTGATGTTTTTTGTTGGCAACACGACATTTACGTATCGTGGACAGCCACGAATGGAGATGATACTCAACTCAATCATGGACGATATTTAAACACATTATTTGCTTGGCAAACAAAGATTCCTCTACCACACCACTCCACATCACTAAACATAAACTACTCCAGCGCTGTTCGTGAACTATAACGCCACTCAGACGGAACGGCCCAGAAAAAAATCCACACAAATAATAAAACAGATTTGTCAATAATCATGACAGCGACGTAATAGCAATATTGTCAGCGATCGTGTGCGGACGATCAATGTACGACAAAGGCAGTGTGTTCAGAGGATTGACGAAATAAACCGTTATGAAAATCAATGATGCTGTAATAAATTACCCTCTGAGGCTCTGCCACCCCCCCCCCATTTTTTTCCTTCTCTCTCTCTCTCTCTCTCTCTCTCTCTCTCTCTCTCTCTCTCTCTATCTCTCTCCCCGGTTTTATATCACTCTCTGCCTACCCGTTTGTCCCCGCTGTTTGTTTTTTCTCTTTCTCATCTCTCTTTCTACCTCCCTCTTTCTCACTCACTCACTCACTCTCTCTAACATTCCACTCGCAATATCTTTCTAATTCGCGCTCCCCCCTTTCTTTCTCTCCCCCCCCCCTCTCCCCCCCCCCCCTCTCTCTCTCTCTCTCTCTCTCTCTCTCTCTCTCTCTCTCTCTCTATTATCTCTCCCTATACATCCTTATTGTTTGTCTCAACTTAATAATCGCTCTCGTTCAATCCTCCTTCTCTCTACCATGGGCTGCTTTCGCTCTCTGCTTATACTCCATAGCCATGGACCAGTCAAGGTTCCTTCTTATTGTCATTTTCTATTGTACCACTGTAAACCACATTGTATATACATGTACATGTTTTTTTCACCTCAGGCAGACCACATCAGTAAAACGGTTAAATGGGAAATCACCACCGTGGCACCGCCACCACAATACAAGGGTCATGGTTGGGTGAAGAATCATGAACATTTGAACTCATCCTCTTTCGTTTTCTTTATCAACATTTTGCTTTTAACATTACAGAATAGAATGGTACATGTCTTCATGTGAAAAAAAATTATCGCTCAGATCCCAAGAGGGTCGAGTTTTTTAAAACTTGTCACACATTGACATACAAATCAACAGGATGTTCATATCCTCTTTCGTTTTCTTTATCAATATTTTGATTATTATCAAAATTCCAGAATAGTATATACGGTGAGTGTGCATGTATAAATGTATTTTCTAGATCTCTCGGACCCCAAAATTGGGTAGATAAAGTTTTTACAATATCATCACAAATCCACATACAAATTAGCAGAATGTTCATACATGTTTTAGAGTGCCATTTCGTTCATATGCCACATTACATGAAAGAATGTTTATACCGGACCCGGCCGTACAGCCACCACACATATACCACACCCACCTGTAAATAGCAAGCTACAAAATGTATACACGCGCTCCACAAGCCACTCGCGAGACCAATACACCAGAAACGGGTAGATTTCACGCTCTTCACAATACCCTGGAATGTGGAAGCCGCGTGCCAAGCATACAACGTACGAGATGCTGTATACTGCAGTATTGGTAGCCGTGTTTGTTTCGTTGTAATCTGTACACATTGGTATGTTAATACGACTGCATAATCAAGAGAGACGAGGTAAACACTCACCTCATGTAGAATCAAAACAAGCGAAGGGTTGACAGTGATCTCCCGTTAACTGGTGTTTCAATCTCCGGAATATCTGGGCATCAGCTACTTGGTAGGAAGCTCGTGTGAGGATTAAGCAGGACATGCATTCCACGCTCTGTCGTTTTACGCGAGATTTGATAGGTTGGGTTACAACAGTTAAAATCCTACTGCGGTAATCGTGATTTTGATCTCGTGTTTACCTGCATGAGAACTGACAATGCAAGCATCCGTAGAGATTGCAGAATTCAATACCGCATTTCGCGCTTGGCCGGGTAAGAAAGCTGTACGGCATTCCACAGGCGAAGGGAGACAGTGGTAACAAAATAGAGCCCCGCGAGCAAACTATAGCTTGGCGGTCAAAGTTCGCCGTGCAGAGTTGGCGCGTCGCTGATTGGCTAAGCATTATGTCACTAGAGGGGAATTCGCATTACTTCATACTAGTACTATAATGTTTACCTTGGAAGTGGGGACACGTGTATCGAAGACCGCCGACAGATAAATAGTTTGAATGAAATATTTGACTTACATACGCAATATAATACATTCTCCTTGCTCGTTTCCTGTCCATCTGTTACAAATCAGTCTCTGAATAGTTTAGGAGAAAGCTCCAAAGTCAAAAGGGAAGAGCATTTTTTTTTACAATGTAAATAATACAATCGGAATGAAAACAAAGATACCATGATTCACAATTCAATTGTTACGATAACATGCATTAATTAGCCAAGCTTAGGAAGCATGAAGATAAAAAATACATTCATAAACAGGAAAGATATACAGAAAAAACAACGGTAGAAGACAAAAGATGATATTGATCTAAACGTCGAAAAGGGAGGGGGGTAATGGCCCTTCGTGGTAAATGACTTAGATAGATAGATAGATAGATAATGGTTTATTATGATAAAAACAACAACAAGACAGAAACACTTCGCGGCTCGCAGGCCGAATTGCGTGTGACTTTACAATACTGTACACAATTCTCTATAAACATATATACATATTAAAATAGGATTCTGTACCTAATTATCTACAAACATTAAAATGTAATTTACTATTTACTTTTTACTGCAGGCGGCAAGAGAGTAATTTTATCTGTATTCATCCCACTATTACTGACCTGAGAAATGTACAAAAAAAAATTGTTGTGCAAATGATTTTTGTATGGAAATCATTATTTCAAGACAAAAGGGTAAACATGAAGATATTTTAAAGGGTAAGCATAGAACAATGAAATAAACTGTCATTATTCTTTTATCCTTGTATCCTTGTGCATTCATCCTGCTGTTACTAACTTAAGATATATATATATATAATAATATATATATATATAATAAGAAACTTGTCATCGTAAAATGCATCCTTCATTCAATGAAATCATAAATCGCTGCTTATCCCGTCCTTCGATTTCATTCAATCATTTAGATTTGAACTTAGACAAGGAACTCATCTTTTCCCCATTTTTTTTTATCCTTGGCAAGGCGTAGTTAAAGATGAGGAGCTGGTAATAAAAACAGATAATATAGGCCTACAAATGAGTGAGACCTGGAATTTGAGAAGTAATAAAGATTATGTATTGAACTTTTAAAGCTTTCAGCTTGAGTCACTCTTTCCATCCTTTGGGCCTCTTGTGCAATTGCTTATGTTTTTTCCCCATTGAATATAACCTACCCCCCCCCCCACACACACACACACCCATGCCACATTAATGATTTCAGCCACGTTTAGCCCTTTCTGTACCAGAAAAAAAATGCTGTTTTATGTGATTTGTGCGCAGTACTGGTGAATAAACATACACGTGGCACTCACATGGTCAAATAAAGTGTATTCCTTTTGCAGAGAAAACACAATCCAGTAAAGCATTACATAAGCCACATTAACAACATTACAATAATACTAGTTTTTCAAAACGACTTTGACACTTTTGAAAAATAGTTGACCATAAGTTACAAATCGGATCATGTTGAAATTGAAAGTCAAGTTTTTTTTTAAGCAGCTTTTGTAACATTTCACAGATTATTTTTCTTGAAATAATCCCTATGAATATTTAATGAGATATTCACTTTTTGACAAATTTGTATATATCACATAATTATTCAGAACCCAACAATGTCCATTGTGCATCCCATATCATATCATACCACAATTTCTTTTCTGCCATGCGTTATCAATGTCGTTGTGTTGGCGGTTACTAGTGGATGAACAGGTGTGATAGACAATGGTCGTTGCTGTGTTCTGAATTAATGATCTGATAATACACATTTTGAGGTCAAAATTTGTCAAAAAGTGAACATTTCATTTCAAGGATTACTACAAGAATAATAATTGATGAAATGCCATGCAACATGCTTGTAAAAAAATTATATCCTTTGACGTTATGATTCGTCAATTTCAGTATGATTCGAGTTGTAGCATAATTTGTAATTATGTTCCAAAAGTGTCATAAGTTTTTGCTTTATAAACACCGAGTACATAATAGGTCCAGTTTGTGAAGTATAAGGTGTTAAAAAAACATTTGACACTTTTTAAAAAAATATTAAGAGTAAACTACTACTCGAATCAAGCTGGTATTGACATATCAAATGATGTAAACATTTTTAGAAGCAGGCATGGTGACATTTGATTAATTATTCTTTCTCGTGATAATCTTGTAATCTCCCACCCTCCCTTATACCTTTCTATTATCTACATTATGTTCTTCTTTTTTCACTTTTCTCGCCTCCTCTTGTACATAAGTCTCGTCTCCCCACCCCTTTTCATGATTTAGTTAGCCATGTTAAAAGTTAAAGTTGTTAAGTTATTTGTCGCTGTGTCTGATCTTAAACATGTTCATTGTTTTCATGTTTGTACTATTAAATCAGATTGCCATAAAGCTTATCATTTAATCTTGTTCCATATAAATGTTCCTTTATGTACTCTGTCACACGTTGCTACCTGTTAAATTGTAATTCAGAAATGCTTTTTGATCGTTGCAGGATAATGTTGATGTACAGTTGTTGATGTTTTTTTTCTTCCTTTTCATGTTATCCTTCTTTTCTTTCCCATTCGCTCTACTCCACTATTTTTCTCCTCCTTTGAAGCTTCATCTGCTTCTCCTTTAAAGGTCCCCTGTCATCAAAATATATGTTGACTTCTGTTGATGCAACTTAATGTGTAACAAAATCACTAACTGTTCAATGGAAATATGTGTCCTATATTTTAAAATATTTTTTCTATATTTTTTCTCAGTACTGATAAGCCCCGCCTCCAAAATATCCTTCAACTCAAGATTCCCCCTGTGACATCATCAAAGGTAGAAATTAGCAGGACAGTAAACATAATTTATACACAAACTAAACATTGCAATGACTACCTGCAAGTGCTTATAATAGCACCACATAGCTAGCACATTTCTGACATAAGGAAACGATTATTTCCACATGAAAGGTTGTTAGATTGTGTATTGTGTGAAGACATGTGATGCTCTTGTGGGCATGTGGAGGTAGTTATTGCAATGTTTTAATTTGTGCATAAATTCTGTTAATTGTCCTGCTAATTTCTACCTTTTATGATGTCAAAAGGGGAATCTTGACTTGGAGGATAATTTGGAGGCGGGGCTTATCAATGCTGAGAAAAAATGTAGAAAAAATTATTTTAATATATAGGACACATATTTCCATTGAACAATTAGTGATTTTGTTATATACATATTAAGTTGCATTAACAGAAGTCAACATACATTTTGATGACAGGGGCCCTTTTAAAGCTCCCCCTCATTCCCCTTCAACCTTCTAGTTCCTATTTTCTATTGCATTTTTGTCGATGCTCAATACGCACACTGTCTCTGTGAGCCCACCAATACCACAACACCCGTCGAAATCCACCATCGAATATCGAACATCAATAAAACGTGTCTGTGCATTGATTGAAACCACTGACCTCCATGCACGATATCGAAATCGCTCTCGCGCCCTCTTGTGTCTATTCGCAATCATGTCGGCCGTCTCAGGATCAACGACGCACAGACCCAGGTATAAATATTCACCCATATTTTACGTCTCAGATAAAGAATATGTATTTTTATAGTCCACCTATACATTTGATTTATCAAAAATATAGTGTTGCTAAAAATATTTGTAATTTATCAACAAGGTAGACGAAAATAATGTTTTTACGAAGTGATGCATATCGGTAGTTGTTTCACATAACAGTCCCATATGCCGTTTTGTGTGTTATGTTCTGGTGTACGTGTTTTGAGATGCGACTGATATGTCATCTTAACCTGAGTCATGAGTGTTGAATCTCTGCACTAATATAATTCCAAATATGTATTGTAATACAATCCCTGAGCTTTTGAATAACAGTATTGAAGATTTCGTATGAACGTGATATTGTTCAGTTCAAGATCTATGCATAATGAGTAATTATGCTAAAGATTTGGGTCGCCAATCAGTTATACTTTTGTAGGTCTATATCATCATGGTCATGCATACACGTACTGAAGTCAAGTTGATCCTTTTCCTTAATAGTATCTTTACACAATATTTAAGTTCGTTAAACACTGTAACTAAATTGAAGCAGTATTGATGAGATTGTACTTCCTATGTTCAAGTGAAAGGTAGCTTGACTTGAGGTTGAACTCTTGAATATGTTTTGAAAGCTTTGACATTTTACTCCGTGCACACTGTTGACGTTGTGACTGACACACTTAAAAGTCATGGACATCTGCAAAGTATTAATTCTTGCAGGATTTTACAGGGCAAAGTTAGAGCTTAATTTCACCGTATGTATACTAAATACAATGCTAATAATGATAATAACCATTACTGGGTTGATCTGTAAGATATAGTATGGTAATGGACATGTTCAGCTGAATTTAGTATGCCACGCCCACTTACATGCATTTGCTCCCCTTTCACTCTCCATTTTCAGAATCTGTTTCTTAATTTGGTCTTGTTTTATCCCTGTTGCTGCATTTCCTTCTCCATATTGTGTCTTCTTCACACTATCTCAACAATTTTTCTTTAGGCTTGTTAGAAACATGCACCGGGGTCACCATTTTGTTACTGTTATTATTACAAAGAAATGCAAAACACTTATTTATTTATCTATTTATTCTGTCTCTCTGTCTCTCTCACTTTCTGTCTCCCTCACCCTTTTTTCCACGAGGCACTGTTATGTGTATTTACAAGTATGTAACAAATGAAAGAAAAATGAAACAAATCAGAGAAGTTTAAAAAACCCTATAAATTTACTTTTACTGTCAATTTAAAATAGATTATAATCAAGAATCATAGTCCCCACTCTACACCTCAATAGCAATTGATCAAAATTTAATCAAAGATTTGCTTTTACAAGGGATTGGGGAGGTGGGGGAGGTGGCTCATATTCCCTTGAAACGTGCTCATCTTTTAACCGGTCCATGATCAGTATACAAATGATGCACAGGTTTGAGTGGGTCGGTAGGAATTGTGTACACAAGTTACCTCTGAATTGCCTGAACCCACGAGGCGAAGCCGAGTGGGTTTCGGGCAAAATTCAGAGGTAACGAGTGTACACAATCCTACCGACCCACGAAATAAACCTGTGCATCGTCTGTTTTATAGAATGGGCCCCAAAATCTGATAAAAAAGGGTAAAATCTCCATTAACATAATTTACCGGATGCATGGCTATGGCTAGCCATGCGTCAGTATTTACCGGATGCATAGCCTATCCGATAGGCGTCGGGCTAATGGGCTAACTACTGACGGGCGAGGGCGAAGGGCGAAACCCTCCCTCTCCCGTCATGAGTCATGCGAGGGCGCAGCCCGAGCGCCTATCGTCACTGGTGAGTACGAAAAACGAATTTCCTTTTATTTACCTTGTTCCGTTCGTAGAAATTCTACGAACCCCCAATGAAGCTTCAATATAAATATTCATAGCTGTCCGCGAACACGGACCAATAAGCGACGATGTTTGAACCTGACGTATTATGAATATTAATGAGCTCACTTCGCTCAAAATGGCGTTCGCAAGAGGTCTAACAGAGAGTTTAAAATATGCTGCCCAAAAGCTCAAAATAGACCTGCAGGCTTCAGCGATATGTACAGTACTTAATGGGGAGGATTGTTTTGTAAGTTTGCCTACTGGATTTGGGAAAAGTGCGATATTCCAGGCTCTGCCAATGTTGTTTGACTTTCTTCGCTCGGACTCTGGTAGCCCCGGGACTGCTCTCGCGCAGTGAGCGGGCTGGTCACAGTAAGGACTCTGGGAGCAGACCGAAGCCGCCAGTGCCAGCCGCAGGGAAGACCACTCGATCCCTGGTAAATCTACGACTACGGCAACTCCCAGCGCAACTCCAACTCAGCGGAGATCTATTGCTCTTGTAATTTCCCCCTTGATTTCCCTTATGAACCCAAATACGAATGAACTCGCCCAACAAAATCATAGACTGCGATGATATTTGATAGGTTAAAAATACAGTTGATCGCCATATAAGGGTTATCTCATGAATGATGCATAAAAAAAGTACGTCACGCATACGTGCATATTGATGACTTTACCAGTGACGATAGGCGCTCGGGCTGCGCCCTCGCCCATCAGTCCCCATTCGCGCAACCAGTAACTTGCCCACTAGAGCCCGGCGCATACCAGATAGGCTACCGGATGCATGGCTAGCCATGCGTCGGTAATTACCGATGCATGGCCAGAATTACTGACGCATGGCTGTTATTGACCAATCAGATTGCAGAGATCCATCTTCATCATCAATGATTGGAAAATCTGTCAAGACTAAAATTGTTGTCTTCTTTCACGTTGACAAGTGTCCAAATAACACAGCTAAAAATATGACATGATTTTCTCCATACACCATGTCAAGTGGACAAATAGAGTCTTTATGTTTAGAACTACCAAGTTCATCAAGCTTTGATTTGATAACAACCACTTCATATCAGATAAGACAGATTTACTGCAATTTACTGCGATTGTCCAGAGTGGCGTCGAGTGCCCAAACGAACGTATTCGTAATGTACAGTGTACATGCTCTAGTAGGCAACTCACCGCAGCACACACTCTTACAGTGCTGCGACAATGGAGAATTCAGACCCGAGTTTGTCCACTTCTCCGTTAGAGATATCTTTAAAATTTTCGTGTTTCACTCCAGCAAAGCGTTTGAATGTAGAAAATGAGTGTTCGATGCTTTGGGATGAATTTATACTTACTGACAATGTCTGAATCGTCCAAAATTTGTTTCAATTCTTCACCTAACTTTACCGAAGCTTCTCGAGTTTCGTGGGTGCCGCCATTTACGGTAATCAATATAGGTATCGATCATACTAAATCTCGATATCGATGATATTAATTCTCGGTATCGCGATATCGTCTTGATATCGCGTGCTGCCAGTAAAAAACAATGCATGGTAAATTACGGGTAATTAACCAATCAGATTGCAGAGATTCTGACACCCATTCTATAATAGCACATGTCTAGTGTTCACTTTATCCTCCATGTCAGTGTTATAATATGAACAGTCAGATTTGAGGCATGTTTACGTAGGGGACTTATGCTGGAAACTCCTTTCTTGATTTTTTTTTTAGTGTAAAGATTGGGGCTGGTGCAGTGGTCTGTGTTGAAGCTGAACTGAGAGGAGACATCACAATAGGTAAGAGCTTTCTTTTACCAGACTTGTACAGTTTTGTCATACTGCTGTCATAATGATGTACACTACAGCTCAAAGGAATTGGCACGGGTTAAGGGAAAGGGAAGGAGCCGCAGTTTTAAACCGCAGTATATTTTGCCCAGTTCAGCATGAAACACAATGCATTAGCCTAAAAAGCATCATGTTTCATGCTGAACTGGACAAAATATACCACGGTTCAAAACTGTGGCTCCTTCCCTTTCTTCCCTTTCCCTTAACCCGTGCCAATTCCTTCGAGCTGTAGTTTAGGCTTCAGAGCACTAAAGCTTGATACTGCCTGCACAGTGTCTGTATTGTCATTGCAGCTCATGCTAATAGTATGGTCTTGTATACACACAACTAAAATGTGACTTAGTGAATAGATAACCATGGCTTCTAAAGAAGGTATTTCAGATTTTGATGCACACACTGTATCTGCACACTCTTGAATACAAATTCCTTTGTTTTATGTACATATTCATCAGATTTTTATGTGGATGTACTCCCTGACAATAAAACCTGTATTTTGATAGTTACCATTAATGTACCTTTCAATCATTTTCACAGCTTGAAGTCCAAATCTGATCCAATTTCTTTTGAGGGCGTCTAAGACAAATAGTGCACAGATCACCTGTTATTGTTGAAATTGGTTCCCAGACGTCTTGTATTAAAATGTGCATCCTATTACATGTACATGTACATGCATACAAAGTCTGGGAAGTCTTTCAAGTGTGTAATGATTTTGTATGGACTTTTGCCTCCTTTTCTCCCAGGTCCTAGAACAGTGGTGCATCCAAGGGCTAAAATCATTGCAGAAGGAGGCCCCATTGTCATCGGTGAAAGCAACCTGATAGAGGACCAAGTTGTCATCATTAACAAGTATGTTCCTCATCCATCATATCTCAAAACCACCTTCAATTTTTGTGATTTTTATTTCGTGGAGCTTCCAGCAAGAAAAAAGGGGGTGTTGTCTTTTGTATTTGTTAATATGTTGCCAGATCTAGCATTTTCTTCACTACTTGAATATAGTGCTTCTTCTTTTTCGAAAATGTTCTATTCTATTTCTGTATAAATCATGTACTGTATATAAGATGTGATTGATTATTATATTTTGTCATTTGAGTATCCAAGTATTTCCTTGCATATTGCCAGTTTTCCTTGTAACTTTATACCATATGACATTTTCATTTTTCATAAGTTCAAAGTTTTTGCTGTATTTCTAATTACTTTGTGTATCTAGAGTCAATGTTGTGTACTTATTTTCATTTCAGGAAGCTAGAAGGCCAGCAGAAGCCAGTTCCCATGACGCTTGGAGCAAACAATGTTTTTGAAGTTGGATCCCGTATCCTTTTTCACTATCTGTATACTGAAAATCAATGAAATGTTTAGCAGTCCCCTTTCAACCAAAAATGTAACAACATACTATTGTATCCCAATCTTTCATTAGAAGTTGAACCCTAAAATAAGAGGTTTTATTTTTCTGTGTTTTTAAAATTCCAAGAAAACCTGAATAAACTTTATTGATTTACCTTCTTAGTCACATGAAATGAACATTTGAAATGACAGAATCTGACCTTTATTTTAATATATGGTATTGGTAGTAAAATATGTGCTATTCTTTAATGTACTGCATAATGTATTGATAATATCCCATTTGCCACCTGAAATACTGCATTGTCTGAACAGTGCAAATCATCCAGGCTGCAAATATTATGAATTAGCCAAAACAGAATATCAAACCATCACATTCATTGGCAGCTCATTTTTCAGAACTATAGGAAATAACAATTTTGCAGACATGTTATCTATTATTGGGATAAACATTTCTTGTATTTTGCAAACTTTTCTCATGGGGTTTAGAGAGTTTATATTAATAAAAACATTTCATTTGATGTGTAAGTGGGTCAAATAAAGACACACAGTTAGAGAAAGCTTTGCTAATTTCTTGATAGTTTATATTAAATTTTGTGCTGTTGCAGGCATTTTACAATGAAATGGTAAAAATGAAAAGACATGGATTATGTTCTTGCCACTAAGGAAAAAAATTGAAGTATTGAGAAAAAAAGTTGTTTCTTAACGATGCATGCTTCCAGGATGTGAGGCTATTGTTGTTGGTAACAACAACGTAGTTGAATCCAAAGGTAAGAATGAGTACCTCAGGGTCACCCAGGGTCATCAAATATTGTTGTTTCAATCTTTTATCCCTTTGCTTTGATCGCAAATATCCTGGGTAAAAAGATGTACACGTATTACCATGGATGGAGTATGTTGTTACACTTCAACATTGACGGTTATTCCGGTTGCATGAAATTATAAAAATAACTAATACTCTGCTATCCCGAAATCATAAACCAAGTATAAACTCATTGATATTTCTTAATTAATGTCAATAATGGAGCAGCTTTTTTATATCATTGCTATAATATTACTCTCTTGAATTGTTCATATTAAAAAAGCATACCTTAAGCATGTGTATTCGGTGAAGATTGTCAGCAATTCAGCATTGAAAAATTGTGTTAAAACTTCACATTTCTCTTGAATTAGGCAACAAACTTAGAGTTTTAAGGCTGCCATATGGTCACCAGAAGTTCAAGGGAAATAGAATGTGGTTCTGTGCGTGTACATCCTTATGTTACATGAGAATCTCAATATGTCATGCTATGATTGAAAACACCACAGAAATAAAGCAAAGTATGTGTAAGAGGCTTATTCTATGTACCGTAGATGTGATTTAAACTGGGACAACTTGCTTGAAACTTGTCTGCAGCTTTCATTGGCCGAGACACAGAGCTAAGTAACGGGTGCGTGATCGGAGCGTTCTGTCACATCACCAGTCACGAGAGGTTGCCAGAGCACACCGTGATCTTTGGTGAGGAGTGCAGGAGAAGACTACAAGCCGACAAGCCACAGGTAATCACACACTTTGCTTCATTAACCCTTTCTGTTTGAGATAATATGCTGCTCAATGGGATTTGTGTGTATTATTGGTAACTCATCTGGCATGCAAAGAGTTAATAGTAAGACATCATATTTATGTAGCGTCTGATGAAACAGTATTACCTCTATTCAAAAGCGCTTTTACTCCGGTCATCTCATGCTTTTTAGCTTTTGTGACACCAATACTAAGTGATTATTTTAGCATCATGGCAGCCAGTTTTAAAGGGAATATACTGTACTGTGAAGACAAAAAGCCTTCTAAAGGATGATCATGAGCAATCAAATTCTGAAATGGACAATCCATGAATTTAAGACCATTGGTAAAAAGATTGCTAATGAGCACCCTTTTGAAGGCTTTTTATCTTCCCAGTACAGTATATTCCCTTTAAGGTCGCGCTCATTCCAATCCCATCGCGTACTTAATTCTAAACCTGGGTGGAGAGCAGAAAAAATGTGAATATAATTATAGTGTTGTGCCTAGGCTCGCATTCAGAACTCTCTGATTGCCAGTCAAGTGTTTCAACCACTAGACCACTGCAGCCACAGTCCCAGTCCCAGTTGTTTGATACTCTACCAGACAAAATGAAACATAAATAGGCAGATTCACACTGTAATCAGCGTCCAAGCCTCTGACCTGACATCATTTTTTTATACACCAGACATCATATCTTAATTCAACCAACTGAGAATGCAGTTTTGCATTTTTGGTTTGTTTTTATTTTGATAATCCCACCCTTTCAGAAGAAATGATGGAGTATTGTACATTTGCATGGGCCTACTATGAATGTGTCCTTTACCTGTGTTCATTCCTGTGATGTGATAACCAAATGGTTGTGCAGAGATTTGGAACACTATTTTGTTAGATGCTGAGTTCAGTGGGAACGAAAATATTGCGTTGGATACCGTGTAAGTGAACCAGAGAGTTGGATACCAGATCAGGTATGAATCTGCTTTACTGGTAGTGTATCCATCTTGGATGCAAAAAATATATCAAGACAATAACTAGAAGGAGTTGTCCATGTTCAAGAAGTTCCCTCAGAATAATGGAATTCAAAACTAATTTTGTATGTATTTACATAGAACTTTATATTTAATATGTATTTTTAACACTTCCTCTAAAAAATATAGCACCGCAGACCCTAGCATTGACAACATTATTTTGACCATCACAATCTAAAAACCTCGATCAGATTAATACTGTTAACATGGACATTTCTTGCACAAACTTTTTGATTGGATATGATTATGTAGAAATATGGATGATTCTAACTTATGGAGATGCTACCTTTAACTAAGTTCCAAAATTGCAGCAATAGAGGATACTACATGTAAGTGAGAGGGTCTGAAACTCTCATGACACAATCTTCGTTTGTAAACAGAACAAAACAATAACAAAACGAACTGACATTAATTCAGTATGTTTAATTCATTTGTTTGCAGGAGGATGGAGATGGTGTGTGTGTGTGTGTGTGTGGGGGGGGGGGGGTGTTGAAGTTTACCTATTCTTTAAAAGCAAATTTGTGATCAAGCTGTGCCCCATTTTTCATTAAATGGTGGTTATAGGCCTAAATCTCCTCATCTCCAGCAACCAGGGGCCATATGCATGAAACCTGGCTAAGCCGTGCAAGTTGCTACCGTGCATTCAGCTACAATAATTTTTAGCAACCATCTAGTCTATCAAGGCTTCATGTATACGGCCCCTGGGCTACAGTTGAACAATTCAGTCTCCAGACTGCAAAATGGGGATATGACCCCCTAAATCTGTACCTTATTTGGTATGGGCTTTATTTTGTTGAGATCCAGGGTTCGGTTTAGGGTTGAGATTGATAAACAGAGGGTGAATATTAATCATAATTGGATGCCAGCTAGCATTGCCATTGTGTGTCAACTGGAAATTCTGCATCACAACTTATAGGTGCCGTCAGTGCATGCAATGTGTAATATTGCATAAATATTTCCTTCCGAGACAGATAAACAACTTATAGTAAAATCCTTTTTGCCCAACATTACTCCAAGGAATCGCACACATCAAGAGCACTTAATATTCTGACAGAGTACTTAAAACAAGCTGACATTGGTATGTTTCTGGGAACAGGGTATACCCAGTTCCAGCAGCAAATGGGTTAAAGTAGGGAATTGGAGGTGGAACTGAGCAATATTGTTACCGCAGCAAGTATCCTGGAACTGCCAGATAAGTTTGCAAATTGGTTCTGCATGGCCGTAATACATGTCGACTGATGAACACTAATTTACTGTGTAAACCTCTTTAACTCTTCATAAGCCATTGATGCTTTAAGCCACTAGTAATACACACAATCCCATAGACAAGCATTTTCTCTGGAAGTGTAAGGGTTAATACAGCCTTTAACAAAGAGCGTTAACAGAAATGTAGGAAAGTGAGGGAGACATTCTGGAAAAATTGAAATTGCTTACTTCATGCTGTGTTTATTTCCATCCTGTAGACTATAACATATGTTCATTCAATTGTTTATCTGTTATATGCAGTCTTATATGTACATGAAGGTAAACACAGTATTTCTTTCATGTTCATGTGGTAGTGCTTTTAATATGGGATGTTGCCACTGTGTTTGTTAGAACAGTTACCAATATTTTAAGTGTATGTTAACTGTACAACATGACGAACAGAAAATAACAAAACGATTTCTGCCAACATATTCAGACCTTTTTGTGTAAGTCCGTATAGTTTGTCTTCTTGCTGTGAAAACACACTTTCTGTGTCTTATGCTACCTGTGCAGTACACATTATATGTAATCTTCAAAGAAGTTCTTAAAGGGTTACTAAATTAGAAACATAAGTTCCCACTAATCTATGTAAAATTATCCACTAAAAAACGAATTTCACATTCGTTTGCCGCAATAAAGTTTCATTTTGACGAAAATTTGAAAAAATGCACTCCAGTGACGTTAGAGAAGTCAAAATGCCATAAATGCCAATGGCGTGAACAAAATATTTTATTCACGCCGTTCAAACAAAACGTTACCAATGGAAACCTCAAAGCTTGTTTGAGGTTTGTCCGAGTGGCAACAACTAATAGATTCAAAGTGCATTTCATCCATCGAATCTGAATGACAAGATACAGGTGAATGCAATAACGCGTTACTACGCAGTTAGGGGGAAAGTTGTGAATACATTACGAAAATGGTCTATTGTTTATTTCCGCACACGCCGTTGGCATTTATGGCATTTTGACTTTTCTGACGTCACTGGATGTGTGCGTTTTTTCAAATTTTCGTCGAAATGAGACTTTCTTGCGGCAAACAAATTTGAAATTCATTTTCAGTGGACAATTTTAAATAGATTAGGGAGAACTTATTTTTCCAATTTAGTAACCCTTCAAGTGTACTGCTTTATCAATTCTTGCAATATATTAGTGAGTGAGTGCCCTCTATAGTTGAAAACATTCACACTTCTGCAAAATCTTCATTGCATGCATGAGGTGAAATTTGCTAGAGTGAGCCCTCTCTGCTCACATATACTGTAGAACCAACCATATGTTTCTCCCAATAAAAAAGCCCAAATTCATACATTTAACCTGTTTTTGTGACGACATGTATAGAGAGGCCACCTACCGTATAATCTTTTTTGGTATCCCTTGATAAACTTTTCTCATTACAACCTGTATTAGAGTAACCTGTATAAAAAAAAAAAAATCTGCCTATGAAGACCACACTCCCTGTCTGCATTGACGGTCTTTATGTACAGTTTCACTCTAATACATGTATGTATGGTCAAAGCGATAAAGCATTGTGGTAGTGAAAGGGATATTGTAAATCATTTTAATTGATGAATCAAACCGCACAAAATGTATTGTGCTTAATCCACTTGATGAATGAGGATAGGTACATGTAGATTGATGAAACAGCAACATGTGTGTTACATTTTCTTTCCTATGATTTGTATTATATCTGATTGTTGGTTTAAAAAGAAGGCACAGGGTGAATCTTTGTGGGTGAAGACTCTATTTCAGAACCTTCAAACGAGACTCAATTTTGAAATGATTTGAGATTCCCTAGAAGACCATATCCTGTAAAAGTAAATGGAAACAATAACGACTCGAGTTATTCCATTCCCACATTTTTAAAACACACAATATCACTTAGCTGTACGTTAATGTATGGATTAAAACAATTGTACATACAAGTGTGTTTTTTTTTTAATTCTTTTGAAGCCAAGGATTTGTCATGTAAGATGAGGATAAACATGATATAAGTTCAGAAATGGAAATTATACTTGTGGCTACTAACTTAAACTCACTGCTCTTTCAGGGAGACTGATGCATTTTGTGCACACGCTGTAATAGGGTAACATGGCTGAGTGCTAAGTGCTTGGTGGCAATTTCCTGTTACACCCTACATGGGTTGATTTACAACATTGCCCTCTAGTGATGATCATTAGACAGTATTTTACTTGAAATTACGCAGTAGCTGCCATTTTATTGTGGCATCTTTCTGATTTCAGGTTAAACATAATGTACAATATTATACTGTTACATAATACAAGTGTTGATTTGACATTTTTGATGCCACCAATCCGCCATAGTGCTCTAAAGAAAGAGAAGCAGTTTGGTACGAGGCAAATAAATGTGTATATTGGATCTCTTGCAGCTTTTCACATCTGCATGCATGTAATGAAAGTACATTTACCTAAGTAAACATATTGCATGCAAGAAACCAATGAACATTTAGGAACATGGTTCGACCTTCTCATGTCTCTGTCTTTCTTTCTCTCTTTCTTGCTTTCAGCTCTCTACTGTTGTAAAAGCTGCTGAACATTATTATGAAATGATACACTGCAATCCAATTATGTATCCTAATTCAGAATCTTAAATTATGTGATTTTATAAATCATTCCCAGAATGGTTGAATAATGAAATAAAACGATGTGAGTGCATGCCATCTTGTACCAACTGTATGAATTGGACACAATAGGAATGCATGCATACAGTGTACATGCATTATGACTAGCAAACAATTGCTAGACACACTCATCATAATGTATCTACCTATCCCTAGTGATCCAGTTTAAATGGATGAAATAACAAAGCAACTATCATAATAATCATTGCCATCAGTGTTGCTATACTTGTTGCTTTGCTTGAAACTCTACCAGAAACACCAGAGAATCCTAGTTAAACCAGAATAAATTTGCATGAAAGCCTTCTCCACCTGGCCATATGCGCCACTTAATTTGTACACATCTCCGTGTCGAAGGTAGTGAGAAGGTTAATTACTATAATCAATCAAAAGAGGCAATGTTCATTGCTCTGACATCAACTATATATATGTACATAACTATATATATGTATACCACCACTTCATTTAAAGGGAATATGCTGTGCTATTTAAAATATCCAAAATGTTTGGCCCGAACATTTTGCGGATTTGTGATTTAATTACTAATTACACTACATGTGGATCATTTAAGGGCACATAACGAATTTATGACCACTGGCAAGAAGATTGCTCGTGATCACCTGTTTGAAGCCTTTTTGTCCTCCCAGTACAGTATATTCCCTTTTTAAGAAAGGGTTGGGTGGTTCAGTCTAAACGTGGCATGTCTAATACCTACTGATATGACAGGCATTCCTGCATACCAACTGTGCACTGCCAGATCACAAAGCTTGTAGACATGTTATAATATCCAAATAGAGACTGCTCTCAGGGGAATGGTAAAAAACTGCATGCACAAGGTGATGTCAAAACCATACTAATATCACAAGGCAAGTGGTAATAGCATTGTTTTTAGATCATTATGGGCCTATAGTTTAACCATTTCCTGAATGTCAGGGCAGTATATATTTGTTTATATACCAAATAAAGTAATGAAACATAATTCTAGCACACAACCATTAAACAAGATTTTTCCAGAGCAGAACTCTACCCTAATTTCATCAATCAACTCCACGTATAAGCGTTGATGTTAGATCACATTGCCTATTTGTACTGCACATTGCGCATTGCTCATTTCATAGTTGTACCGCGCGCTTGTTAGTTGGTCATTGTATTCACATTGCAAAATGCGCATAAACCAAGAGAATTGTGTCGCCATGTTACACATCTCTGAAAACACTGCAGTTTGCCACTTCCATAATACACTGAAATGTATGTTTTGCATACATCAGCACCAAAATGGTCGCCACTCATTATTCAAATTTATACTAATGAAAGTATTATTTACGGTTTTATAAAGGTACTTCACATAGAATGGCTTTAAAATGTAGTTCATAACTGGCAACCAATCAAGTAACAGAACTATGAAGGTGAGGTATATATGTGATTCTCTGCATTCTGCACTTACATGTAGAAAGTGCGGAGAATCCAGATTAATATGCAAGTCTTTTATATTTAGAATGCTATACCATATATATACCTGTATGAATCTATTAGTTGTTGCTAGTTGGACAAACCTCAGACAAGCATTTGGGTTACCATTAGGAACATATTGTTGGAGCATCTCCATAAAATTTGCTTACATAACCAAAATGGTCTATCGAAGTTCATTCCTAGCCCAAACTCAAAATATGAAATTATTGTTTGGGGAATTGTCCAAGTTAAGCTGTTGTAGCATTGCATTTTTCGTGCTATATAGTACATTCATACTCTATACATACATCTGTACCTGTGTACATATATACTGATGCTGCCAGAGGTATTTCTCTCGCAATTATCGAGCTGCCAAGATGAAAATCTTCCAACCAAAAGCAAATGAGAAAGAGAAATTCCTTTGTTTGTGTGGCGCGGAATAGCTGTAGCGAGGGGCTCATTTGATTTTCACCACATTTGAAAACCAGTGAGGGAGAAGGTGAAGTTATGAAAATCAACCCAGCAGCAGTAATTTGAGTGAGTGGATTTGTGGTGTGCAACAGAATCCATACTTTGAGAAATCTCTCAGAAATATGAAAGTGACGTGCTGTGTATTTGAATTAAAAGACATGCTAAACGTTATTGAACATGTGGTCGTATGGATTGCTAGAAGCATAATTTTCGCAATGTTAGGATTTCAAACATGAATAATGAATGAAACATTAAATGATACAAATATGCAATTAATGTAAAACCATCGTATGGACTGGTGTGACATGAAGGAAATGCTGTGGTCAGCATACAACTTCATGGTCTGCCTAGTGAGGAATATACTTGTAGGCTCCTTCACAGCTACTGGTACTTGCTGAATAAGCCATTTGTACATAAGTATGTAAGATGTAGTCAGACAGGGGGAATATGAGAGCAACATTTGTTTTTTAATGGGGTTATTTAATTATTTACTTGTGTTACTTTGCAGGCACAGCGTTGTTGTGACACTGTCTCTAAAATATTTTTAAATTTGATGTCATTTGATTGCAGTCAGCTGTAAAAAAAAAAAAAAAAAAAAAAAAAAAAAGGGGGTAAACATTACTTTTACCATAGTGTAATGACTGGTTGATACATGGACATAAATAGGTAGGCCTTCAACTGCATCATTCTTTTGTGAAGTACACTGTACTACAAAGAAAGAACTTGGATACATGCGGACTTACAATGTATAGTCTATAGAATATCAGTGTATCCCTCCATACTCATTGATACTGTATCTGTTATCATACTATAAATACACGAAGGAAATTGAATGAGTATAAACTAGAAAAAAAAAACATAAAGACAAAATCCATGTTACTCATACAAGCACTGTACATGTTATACGTGTACTGTAATTTTACATATTATGTGACATTCACTTATCACCATGTACAGATTTGAATACATGTGTCTTACTACATGTGCATCACTATACAGTATAGTTTATGGGGTATCATTGTAAAACCTACATTGCATATGGAGACTGATCAACAGAGACTAGAAATGTGGTTTTTATCTGAATGTGGTTTATCATTTTCATACAGGTATTAAGGGCCAATATTTTTTTTAATGGAAACCACAAGTGTGTCTTTATAAATATGTGGTCTCTATATACAGGTACGTAGTCCCTAAAACAGGTTTTACTGCATTTCAACACATGCATTCATATACATAAAGTTACCAACTGCAAGCAAATATAAGGTCTCAAATTTAGCATTGCACATTTGCTCTATGGAATTACTCAATTTTTGTCTCTGCATGTGATAGATCATGTGGAAAAGTATAAGCTGAAGTATGGCTTGGAATATTGTTGAAAACATTGCTTTCATACTAGTGCATCCTTAAGGAAAACTGATTGTGTCTGATAAGATGTGGCTTCCCAGCGATTTGGATATGCCGAGCATCAAGTTCAGCAGGATTTCGTGCGCCATAATCAATTCCACTACCAGCGAGAAGATGGGGAACTATTAAACACTATATACTAATGTTGGAATGGAAAAAAGTAGTTGTGAGTGCAAGAATACTTGAATATTATTTCTGACTTTCCTGTTTCTTTCTAGAGTAGATGCGGGTACTAAATGTTCAAAGATATTCATTGTCAGCGTGGTGATTTAAGTTATCATTTAGTGAAATATGTTTGGTGTCTTGTGTTATATGATAACAGTCTTGTCTAGTACTGCTCTGCCCAACTAGAGATAGCACTGGTGTTGGTTTGCTTTCGTGAAACAGAGCCAGAATGCTGTATGCTGTGGTATATAACATTTATATCGGTAGATGAATGTGTTAGTGTGGGTGTAGAAATATCCTTGTTTTGAAAGCTTTTCCTAAAATAGATTTATATTTCTATGATTTGAAGCCTTTTTCTAGCTTCTTTTGCAAGGCTGACAATGGCTTGATTAGCATTAGTGATTCAGTTATCAAGTACGTACGTGGATATGGCTTCTTGTCATTTTAAAAGCTGTTGGATTCGTTCTGCTTACACTTTCATTCTCTACAAGTAGTGAATACATGCTCAGAGGCTTTCTTTGTCCAGATTGAATTTTTCCTCCTGTTATGGCAGCTGGGAAGGGCGACTTTCAACAGTCACCAATTTACGTACTTTTCACTTGTTACAATCCTATCTTACAGAAATTAATAGCTCGGCTGATATCCAGTGTTAGTAAGGTCCAAGTGAATTCAGACGGCCTATGAAAGAGAAAGTGATTGAGAAGGGTTTCAATAGGACAAAGGAGAGGAAGGATAGCGAATCTAAACATGCGATGCAGCGTACAAGCAAACAAATCAATCTATCAATCTACCATGGATACATGTACATGTGCATAGAGTGGAGACCCATGGCCTGTAATAAGATGATACATGTACATGTAGGTGTACTGGAAGGAATGCAAAGTGTGATGATGTTACATAAATGTATGTTACACACAAGTCGGAAAATCCATGCGGGTTTACTCGATTCTCAAAGTTTTCAGTAGTCCACATTCATGTATGCAAAGTTTCCTGTATTCACTTGTGTGTGCCAGGCAAAATGCTGCTCTATGGGATCTGTGTGAAGTACATGTGCAAAAATGCATCAGTGGCTCGGAAAGTGCTTTAGAGCTGGGGTTGTAAACTTTCAAATACGACACTCTACAAAGTTATTTACTTAAGTTTTGTACTTGAACATGATTTATTCTGTGCAATTCTGGGGAATTCCTAGAAATGATCGTTATTATACTGATGATGAGGGGATTATGAACCAACTGATTGGAGCAGGCACTCATCGCTAATACACTGCAAATTGCCTATTTTCACATGGATTACGACGAGTTGGCTTATATTGATATCTTCCAATCAATTTCTTTTTCAAAGCGAATAATGCAGTTAAAGGTAAACACTATCTGAGAAATCTGGATAGCTACAGTGTGCTGGATATGGGAATGGAATTCCATTTTGCTTATGTGAATGGATTGCACAGCTGTGATATAAAAATAGATGAATTTTGCATTTCAGATGGGTAACAGTGAAAGAGATAAACCATCTCTGAATAACTTTCCTTTGGAAGGTGATGTACTAACAGTGAAAGTTTCCCTTTGAAAATATATTATTTTGTTATATTTCATAGCATGTTGTCTTCATCCCATTAAAGTAATTTCTAACTTTATTTCTTCCAAAACACATCCAAACTGTATGAGTATTTCAGTGAAAAGAAGCAGTGAAACCCAATCTACATTATTTCTGTACATTCGTAATTCTTATGCTGCACTTAGAATAATCCCCACATCTTGTACCGTTGACATTTCTTCCTCTTGTTTCATCTATTTGACTTCATGTTTTGCTACACGATAATCGTACCATCATCGTTGCCATAAATTTCTCAAATACACTCAAACACTTTAAAAGTGCCCATTTCAGTCGTAATGCGTCCTACTTTTTCCCTAACTGTACATCTTAAGTCCTCTCTGGATGATGATATTCATTTCTTGTGGTGGAGAAACATGGGGTCTAATTTCCATATAAAATACATTTTTCCTCTCCTGTCTGTCTTTTATTCTCTTCAAACAAATTGTAAATTGCACACGCTGTTCCTCTGGAAAATGAACCTGTAAGTATCCAAAGGCAAGTCAGCTCTCGCCTTAATCTGGTCCCTGGCTTACCTCTGAATAATTCATCTCTTTATGCATCAACTTCTCTCAAATTTAATCTATTTATTCATGAGAATGCCATGCTCTGGCTCATATTTGGCTGAAATATCTAGTTCCCTTTTTTTCACTCAATATTTTGTGTCCAAAAAGTACAAACTTTGTGTTGTGCCATTTGCTTGTACAGAATAGTTGTGCAGTTTACAAGTTGGTGTTATTTCGTTCCTGGATAACATTTTCACTCTTTGTAAAAGGTGTAAAGTGCTGTTTGTGCCTGAGACGGCAGTTTAATTGTGAAAACGCATCATGGAATGGCTGGAAATTTATGATTCCTACTATGTCTTAGCTGTATATCTAGGCATTATTTCACTGAACCTGACCATAATTTAGTCTTTGCTCTTATATTATTGTAGTTTTATTTGTTAATTTTTTCTTAACTGTAATTACATGTGTTTTAAATTTGTGAGTGAGGACCTATTTCAGTTGGAATCTGTATGTCAATTTATTATTTTCACACCATCTGATTTTGCTAAATGTGGCTGTTTATTGTTATCTGTAGTTCATCATTCTTTGCATCGCTGTATGTATGAATTATATTTTTTGCACATAAAGCAATATTATTTGAATCTGGGTTATTCAGTATTTATGATTTATACATACCAGCAAGGCTCTTACCTGAATTGGTTGTGGCCATGGTAAGAAGGACTAATTTGAACAGAGATGGCTGATTTGCATATCTTTTTTTTGCCCTTTTTGCACTTTGTATGTTGCTGAAAAGTTTGCACATTGTTGTATTTTGTTGTAAAGAAGCTTTCAAATGGTGTACATCACAAGATATTTAGACTGGTGAGAGCCCTGATAGTATCTAAAATTGATTTGCCTCAAAACTAATAACTAATTAAGGAGCATTAAGTGGACATTTATATTGAAAACATGCAAAATGATAATTGAAAGTGCAGCCGTGACTGTGTCTGCCTCATGACCGAGTTGCCAATTTTCCTCCTCCAAATGTCAATCTCCTTATCATTAAAACATTCATAGCTTTCTAATAAGTTGTTTGACTTTCCTCAAACTGTTTTTTTTTTGCTCAGCTTTTCTTATTCGTCTGCTTCTATCCAGAGCAACTCATTTTGGATCTGGAAGTCCCATTTTGAGGTCAGAGGTACTAGAACTCCTGTAGAATAAATGAAAATCTAACTAGCTTTCACTATTTTCATGGTATGAAGAAAGAGAGCTTGATCAATTATCAAAGATTATTTCCCCAAAACCAAATATTACGCTTTGTCGATTCCAGGGAAAGGTTATATAGCCAGTCTCTCTCAAATGAGGACAAAGTCAGTGAACTGTCAGCATTAGGTCTGCAAAAGGGACAAGCTACCTAGACATATTTTAAATAGCGTGTTACAGGGCACTCTGCAGCTTGATTTCATGTGGTGTACCCACAAACAACAATATGTGCAAACTTTTTTGTTAACAGTACATTTACGTAGTCGCATGTGGCACTGTGTTTGTTTGTTTTTACATTAAAATCTTAAAGGCATCATACTTTATGAGCATCAAACAGTTAAAAAAGAGAAATAGAAATTGTTTTTCAGATCTTATTAAAGCATGAGCTAGATTAGTCTTCCATAGGATATGGAAGTGGGCACTATCTGTGCCATCGTGTCTTCTTAACCACACATCATAGTCAATCCTGGCACTTTAAACATGTGTACACTGTACACACGACACAGAAATGTTACAATACATAAAATACAATTAGGCAAGCGTATGAATATATGATATGCGTAAAGATTATGAAAGGTTATGTCCCCTACAGTGCAATGCATAAACTAATTCTTACAAATGGCCATGTCTGCAGAAAATATAGTTTATGATTTTGAGTACCCATGTCCTTGCTCTGAGGTATTATACATACATTTGAAACATGTACGCCGGGTTTATTTGAAACACCAGATACATCTGAGGAGCATGTGAAAATCACTCCGTTGGCCTTGTAAAGAGCTTCAGATCTGCCGCCTACATTAACATGTAGGCTGCTAAATGGACTGTGCATATATCCTACAATGAATATATAACGTATGTGCAGAAATGATGTCCACATTAATATTTTTTTTAAGTGCATCTATGCACTAATTGAGTGTTTATGATAATGCACACGCCATCTTGTAATGCAAGACCTTATTTCTATATGTGGCATAGGTGTCTTTTTTCACCATTGAAACTCACAAATCCCATAGAGCAGCATTCCTGGCACAGGAAGGGTTAACTAATAAGAAAACAAAATATGAGGACGCGCATTATAGGCTGTCCTGGAGAAAAAAATGCAGCCACTAGTACAAATTGGATTTATGAGTATCGGTATATACTAGATATTGAATATTTCATCTTGAGGAAATGGCAGTTATATCTTTTGATGGATTTTCATAATACCACCCCAGGGGTGTAGTAGATTGTAGTGTGCATACATGGATATGTCCTTAGGATTCCCAGGTACATATGGGCTGATAATGGGTCTTTCATGTGACAAAGTGTTGCTGACTTTAAATGTGTCCTTGTATGTTGTCTATATCTCATGACATGATATTCTTGACACAGAGTGATAAACGTATTAAATCACTTTCGCTAGGGATCCTTGTTCTTCTGTGTCCCTCTCTCACCTCTCGAGATTAATTGTTGTTCATGATTTGAGCCTCTAGATTCACTTTCAGTAGGCCTGTCTTTCCAAAGAATCTTCAAACATGCACTCAAAAGTAGATGATATGGGGAAAACCATGGACATGTACATGTATACTATGATCACATGAGACATGTTAGGGTGGCAGTGCAGCATGCTAGATGTGTAATCATCAACTGCGCTGTTGTGTCCTATTTTTGGAAATCTTGAAACTCGGCAGGAATCAGCTGTATACCCTAACAGTAATGTTAATCAAATCTCACAGTCATATCTTCACAAATATTTGCAGAAAAAGTGCAAAAGTGAATAGTCCTGTTGAACACATGCACTGTGAAGTGGGCTGATATGGACCATAGAGCACAGCGGTCTTCGGTCTCTAGGCTATAGGTTTTGGACGACCAACCAAAACATCCACAAAATCTAGTTATCGCCTCAATTTTGCTTAAAGTCAGTTTCCATTTCTATTATTGGGAGGGAGGTTCTGATTCAGTATCTTCTTCCAAATTCCATGGTTTTTGCAAAATCTTCATTTGTTTCACCTGCAAAAGGGACACCCTGTCTTTAATATCTTTTGATTGTTTTCATGTATTGGCAATGTTCACAAGATGTGTGTTTTGATTTTGAAGAAAACTGAACAAGACTCAAGAGAGCTATGTTTGTTGATACATTGTCTAAGCACAGTGTTTGTGTGATATGGTTGTTTCATTTTGTTGAATCAGGATTTTCCCAGTCTCTTTGTGTTTGCCAGGCTTGCTTGGGTGTCCAAGAAAATTGCTTTTGTGCTTGTGTGCTTGAAACTGAAACAACCTAATGAGATATTTCCATCAAACTTTGACTTAGACATCCTAGGACCAATGTTTCACACTTGGGAATCTACAAGCAATGACATCAATAAAATCGTCTAAGCAATATTCAGCTGTGTTTTTAAGAATTTGAGAAATACACATCTTGTGCAACCTTATTAGATCAGATGGACAAGTCACAGTGATTGTACAGCTTGTATGTAACATAATTCCTACTTGTGACAGCTACTAGTGAATTTATATTACAGTAGCATGTAACATTGTACTGTCCAAGGTTGAATCCTTTATTAACAGGTCAACCAACATTACTACCAGTAGTAGTTTCATCATCACCATCATTATCATCTCCACCATTATCACCATTACCACCTCCACCACCAACACTAATGCAATCATCATCATAATCATGATCACCGTCATCATCACCACTACCACCACAACCACCACCACCACCACCACCACAATCGCCATCATTATCATCATCATCATCATCATCATCATCATCATCATCATCATCATCATCACCACCACCACCACCACCACCACCACCACCACCACCACCACCACCACAATTGCCATCACCATTACCATCACCATCACCATCACCATCACCACCACCACCACCACCACCACCACCACCACCACCACCACCACCACCACCACCACCACCACCACCTTTCATCTTATTCTAGCTATTCATCCGCTGTGTGAAACCCACCATGCCTTCATCCTGTCATTGCATGTTTATCCATCTGTTGAATGTCAATGTGCAATGTGCAAAACTGTGCATGTACTTAATTGTGAGGCTGCTTCTCAGAATAGCCTTCTCATGGTTCAGGAATCACTAGTGGCTGTCCTAGGAATTGAGAAGAGACAGAGGCGTGTCCATGATCTAGCAGCCATACAGTTCATTTCTACCTCCTGTTTTTTGTTTTGTTTATATATGACTACCTCATGTTTTTTGTGGTTGAAGACAATTAGACATGAACATACCTGTCTTTGATGACAGGTCTGTCTGATATCCCGTTGCAAATTGATGTGGGACTGAAAATATGCTTTATAGTTTTCAGGTTCTTTGTTTATCATTTAATTTTATGTTGGTATGCATTGTACATTTATGTGATTATTCAATTGATTGTATGCACAATTACATCAACATCTACCTAGAATAACATGCCTTAAACTGATGTCATTGGCCTATCCAACATGTGCCATGTAAAAGTCTCTGTCTAATTTGCACTTCACACTCTCTTTAAATTGGCAGTTGATAGACATCACTTGTCATTTCTCTGCTTGTTTCCTGTGTGTCTGCATTACTGTCATTTTGACATCTGAGGTTGTTTTGTGTAGATATATGACGATGTCAGGCACTCTGCAAAACTCTGATGTGGACTTAACATTAATGTATACATTGTTTGTTCTGAGTTGTTATGTGACGATGTCAGGTACCCTGTAAAACTCTGATGTAAACTTCACATTAATGTATACATTGTCTGTTGAGTTAAAAATGTGAGCTGAATAGAACGTGTACAGTTCACTTTCAAACGTTGGTCGGTAATTTTGTGTTAAATGTGCAAGCCCCCTCACGCAGCACTTCCTTGACCGAGTAGGTCTGCGTGAAAAAGTGCACCGTTGGTTTCCTTGTTCTTTTCTCCTCCCATCGCTTCCTCATCCAGCAACAATGGAGCGTTGCCGTGGCAAGAAATGGCCATTGTGCGTAATTGGATTGAGGTGGTTGCCTGATGTGCCAAGAAAGTAATTTGAGGTGTCTTGGAGTAATCGGCCAGCCATGCAGAGCCACTCACCCGTGTTAGCTAAAATACTGTACTTAATTTCCAGACTGAACAGAATTGCTAGAGTTCTGAGAAAGAGAGAGAGAGAGAGAGAGAGAGAGAGAGAGAGAGGGTCGGTGCAGTTTAGGATCTTCCATTATAGAATCACCATTGTCAGGGGAGACATACGCTTTTACATATTTGCATAGATGTGGTTTATATGTACTTTGTGTGTCTTTATGATTGCCAGATATGATCCAAGCTGAGATGCTAATGTTTTTTTGTTGTTTTTTTTAGTCCTAATATTACTAATTCTCCTGTGAAGTACAAATGAAAGGAAGGCATTACTGAAGAAAGGTATCGTAGTGGATGAGGGAGTACATGTAGGTTCTTAATGCAACCAAGATGATGATATTAGACTACCAGTATATGAGGTTGCTTAGCGATGTGATGTCACAGCTTCATAAGCTTGAGTTGAACCTAGTAAATCAAAAGACTGATTTGGGATCTATTGTGGACTTAAGGAATAGCTTGATATAGAAGTAAATACAATAAAAACAAGATTGATAATGCTTGTAAATATAAAAAAAGAATACAATTTATTTATCTACATTTGCTTATAGTGTCATAGATAAATAGAGCTTTACTCTGTGTTTTGTAAACACCTTTAGTTCATGTCTATTAAGCTACATATATGAGGGTGAGGAATTTTCTCAATAGGAGTGTAACATTCATCATGTTTTCATGGAAATTTGTGCTCCATTAATGCAGGAAATCAATCAAAACATTGTTACAAAATTGATGTAATATGAAAGTAACCAAAGAAAATACCAAAAAAAACCCATTTTATATCCCTGTATTTTTCACTTGAAAATACAGAAGAGTATTTGGGGGAGTGAATATTGTTTGTTTTCATCTGAGTAGGCGTACATGTATTCTTGTTTCGAGGGAGAAAACTTTTATTTCCTTCATCTTTATGAATTTACAGTGCAGAATCTTTCTAATGATACCAGTGAATTAACAGTAATATTATGGTGCATGTTACATGTTGTAAATTTGTTACTACAGAATGCAAACATAGCAGGAATTCATGCTTTTGTGGTGAATGGTTGAAATTCTGATTCAAGGCACAAGCTATTATTAAGATATTATTTATTATTATATTATATAGCAGGACTGTTGATTAATTCTGTATTGTTATTTGTCTCCCCCTCTCTTCTGTTTCTGTCTCATCTCTTCACTCCATTTCTCTCTTTTCCCATTTCTCTTCTCTCCTTCCATCTCTCTCTCTCCTTCCATCTCTCTCTCTCCTTCCATCTCTCTCTCTCCTTCCATCTCTCTCTGCCCTTTCTTATTTCCTTTCCTTGCTCTTGCATCTCCACCAACCTCCCTTTCACTTCACCTCCCTCCTGTCTCTCTTCTCCTCTTACCCTCTCTTTCCCTTTCTCTCCCCCCCCCTCATCTCTCGCCATTTCTCTCTCTGTCTGTCTGTCTCTGTCTCTCTGTCTCTCTCTCTCTCTCTCTCTCTCTCTCTCTCTCTCTCTCTCTCCCTCTCTCTCACCTGTACCTCCATTCCTCTCTTCCCTTCACCTCTACCCCTCTCTTCCCACCTCTGCCATCCTCATCCCCTCCCTCTCTATGTAGGCCCAGACACTGCAGCTTGACTTCTTGATGAAGATTCTGCCCAACTACCACCATCTCAAGAAATCTACCAAGACCAAGAGTGTGGACAAACCTTGAGCCATAAAGATGGGCTGTCTCAAGCTACCATGACTTAAACCAGACTCTTCTTGCCATGTGATGGAGTCATTACACCCTATTTGCAAAAGATTGCGATATTGCCTCTTCGAAAAATGTACTCAATGTTAGTTTAGCGCGTTATGCATGCTGAAAATACTTGATGGGTTAAACAAAAATTGACACAAAACTTGGGCTGAAAGTCTTAGGGCAAAGTCTTGGAAACATTTTGAAAGCATTTCCAAGTTTGCCAAACTCCTGCATGCAAGCAGTGTGAATGCACAGGCACTGCATGATGTCACAGCAACAGCTGGAGAGTTATCAGCTTCAGGGGGGCTATTTTCTTGTTTCAGGCTAATGAAGACCCACCATCGCAACTTTGATCGGCCTAATCTGCTATACCGGCAAACTGTGCAGCTTCGGTCTAATGAAGGCTGACTTTGTGTTTATGTTCAATACACCAATACTCATCTAAAGCCAGGAGTACGTGAAGACCTACAGTCAGTCCTGCCTACAGTATGAGGCAATATCATCTAGGATAAAATAGGGATACCATTTTCTGGCAAAGCGTACGTAATCAGGCCAGCACCTAATTATGTTTGTGCCCACATTTCTTTTTTTTGTTTGTTTCAAATAGGATTATTTGATGTATGGATCTCCCCTGGACAAAGTTATATAAATGTGATCCATAAGAAAAAAAATAGTTTGTAAATTTTGTTTTAGTATATAGAGGTGGGTAATTCTAATGATGTGAAAGGGTTTTTTTTAGCAGTCCATAGGATTTCTACCGGTCCTCATTCATGTGGGTGAAATGATACTGTAGGTTTCATGTGGGCAATTCCAACCATGTTACATTCCCAACACGTTTGACATATTGAGAGTCAATTTCACAACACAATGAGTGTAATTGGGTGTTATGACCAGTTTTTATGGTTCTTGTTGTTCATGTTATCCATGTTGTTCATCAAAAGTATGAACGTCCATGGACATAACAGAGCAAAGTTCTATCATTTCTGAGGCTGGAGACCTGATAAGGACTACCACGTGGTAAACTGTGAAAACATGTGGTATACAGCAAAATCATGCAAATTATATTGTTTCATAAGTGTACCAATCAGACAGGCTTAAAAAAACAGTATGACCGACAAGCGTGTTTTAAGGGAATGTGAATGGGAGCCAGCTCACTATTCACAAGGACCACTATTCATAATGTGTAAGTAACTTCCCAGACATGAGGGATTGCTATTCATAATAGGACATCACGGTCACTATTCATAAAACATATGGACAAGTTAATTTATGTTATGTTCTGAATAGCAGTACTTACCAAACAGACCCCCCCCCCCCCCCACACACACACACACTCATGTGCCGTATTTTCCTTAACAATCAGCAAAGAAAGATACTGTACTAGAGTTTTGTACTGTGAACATGTTTATTTCCCGTGTGCTGTACCCATTGACTCGCAAGCATTGGTATAGAGGGGATTTAATACACATCATAGGGGACACGTTGTACATGCATGTATGCAATAGACAAATGGTGGATATCATACTACTTACTGATGATGTTATCTTGCTTAATGTGCTCCCTGAGTATGTCGTTAGCTGGAGGATGCTGTCTTACGTAATCAGAAATTATATTCACCTTCCAGAGCATTTCATATTCAAAAGTGGGTGAGGAACCTTGTTTATTGAGAACCATTCTTGAGTACCTTTCTTGAGAACCTTGAGAAATGTTACATTTGGTCTGATATCACACAGTTTTTTTTGCATCACGTTGCCAACTGAATATAGGGATGTATTAACATTTGTGAGTTTAATCAATGAAGTTAACGCTTACTGATCAAGATATGAATATTTTCAATGACTAGCCTTGTAAAATCAAGATCGACAAGTGATGCCCTTGCATTGTCTCTTTGATACATTGCACTTCCACACAGGAACGGCTACAAGTATGTACAGTCCATCATTGCAGACTAATGCAGATTCCCACGAAGGTTAATGGTGAAAATGCAGCACTAGTAATCACAATTTTCAAAACACAAATAACTTCTTTATGATATGAGGGATTTTGCTCGAACTGTTGTCAGTCTGCTTCTGTGAGTTCTCAACATGTATTCACTTCATTCAAGGAAAAACATTTTGCACCAAATGTTTGCACCACCCCTCCCCAACTCTTAACCTTCATTTCAATGGTGGTGTGTCTCTTTCATGTCTTGATGCTAGTGTGTGATGCTATGGTAGTGGTACCTCAAGGCTGGATTCTATCGACTTAACAGACATATCCATCAGATCGTACATTGAGTAGTCTTATTTCAAAGGGCTTTTTTAGTGTGTACTTACAGTTATAGGCACCTGGTGAATATCATTCATTCTCCAGTGTAGAATATTATAATGCTTTGTAGAATGTAAAATCATGTGAAAGGATATGTGATCAATACTGAAAAAAAAAGGATGATTGCAAAGATGTGATGTATTTCTGTTGACGATAATGTTTGTTCCATGTAGAAAAGAAGAGAGTGCTGCGAGTAAATTTCAGCAGACTTGCTTCTTTTATACAATTTAAAATCCACAATTTTATCAATCTCTCCCGCTCGCTTTCTTTCTTTCTCTCTCCCCTCGCCTCTCTTCTCCATCTCTCCACTATGTCTGTACTCTCTCTCTCTCTCATTATGGTGCAATATCAAAACCATAAAACATCAATCCTATAAAAAGTTTACTCAGTTGATATGTGTTATTTATTCGTTTACATTAAAATAAATTCACAGTTTTAATCATTTCTACCTGGAAGCACACTGAAATGCAGCGGTGATTCAGGTGGAAAACGTTTCCATGCAAAATGTGGCGGTATCACTCTTACCAAACACCATGAAACGGGCAGGTTGAATGGCCCGATAGACGAATACATCTCATTGAGAATTTTTTTTTTCTTTTAAGAAGAGGAAGGGAGGAAAGGAAATCGCGTCATATACAAGAGCAGTGTTGATGTATATTCATTCCAGGGATTACATATGGTGAAAACACATTGCTAGAAAGTTATTTGATAGTGACCATTATTGTAGATATGTTTAAATATTTAATTTATATTGCACTTTGTTTAGGCATCTTATTGGTACATGTACAAGAAATCCTCCTATTTCTATGAGTTTTGCTGATTTCTTAATTTTGTAGTAATACAGTATGTATTAGTGTATTGTAAATACTAAACATGAAGTAAATATTACAATTATAACCTAATGTCAGTGACTCTCGTTTTCTTATTTAGTATACTTTATTTGTTATCGATAAGAACTCACTGCTTTCAAGTGTATGTAGTTCTTATTTTACCATCGAAAATATATTCTTTTGATGAAGCAGAATGCAAATTATTTTAAGGTGATGATATGGTGATGGTGATTTATGGTGATGATATTGACGGTGAAAGTGTAATGACGATTGTAACGACGACGATGATGAAGAATATTATGACGACAGTGGTGATGATGAGGGTGAAAGTGAAATGATGTTGACAATGAAGACGATAACGCTGATGATGACGATGGATTATGATGATACAGTAACGAATTAAGTACAAAAAAAAAAAAGTGAAACATGGATGGCTCTTCAAACTTGTTAAAAGTTCATCATCAATCTACAAGAACTAATTTCCGGGAGAGATAAGCAAAAATCACAGAGGAAATTGATAAGAAGCAATTTATTTCTACCCCTTTCTGTTCATCCATCAGGCTTAATTATATATTCTATCACCCAGATCTGCAGATGGAGCATGGATTATCGTTTCTTCCCAGGTAATCTGGATTTACCAATGCCAAGCAAATAATGGAATGAAAATGGAGAGAAAGTGTGGTTGACAGGTATTGGAGATGAGGCCCAAATAGGGGGTATGTGAATGATTAAGGCAGGTTGGAAATAACAAGAAATACAAGAAAATATGAGTATGGGTGCAAGGGAAAGCACAGAGATTTGCCAAGTACTATTCGAGGATTGTAGACTGTTGGCTGGTAAACTCTTAAGGAACGACTACATGTATAAAGTGATGGCAAAGACGCCTCCTAACTTGTAAAGCCTTATACTTCAAATCAGAGGAAACCGTCGTCTTCTAGTTTTATTTCAAAATGCAAAGCGGGTATTTTTATGTTTTTACCTTGAAATGTTTTCACTTGAACTTGAAAATAATACAACATAGAAGAGAAGACCTGCAAAATTAATGCATCCGTGACAGGGGGTGGATTAAGGATGAGGGCGTGGGGAGGAGTTCGGGGTGTATGTGTGCGAGGGAGGTTAACGCCGAAACACACGTTGCCATGGTAACTAACCTTGCCCACGCCATACCATAAAGATTTCATACAAGGTAAGTGGGGGGGAAACGGGTGTTTCATCAAATCAGTGCTTCAGGAAAATTACGCATGCGTAATACGGTATGCAACTCAGATGGTATGCAGTGGTCATTGAGTTATAATGGGGGGGGGGGGGGGGGGGGGGGTTCCTTCCCCCCCTCCCCCCACCACCACCACCACCTCCGGTATTCACATGAAGTTCTATTTTGTAAGTTTGATTATTATGCGGAAATCCGACAGTATAGCCGTCTTTCATTCTACATGATACCAGAAAATCACGACTAATTGAATCTTTAATACATCTGGGTTCCTGCTGACTGACATAGATTATCGTTTGGTTTCTGTACAATTATTTTAAAAAAGCGTGTAGCTTAAATTTTGTCGACGGCTTTAATCAGACGAAATTTTATAGCATTAGGTAAATTCCTTTTATAGTATCAATAATCTAGGTGTAAATATATATAGTGTTGTTCAATTCATTTGGTTGGAGACAGATAAAGAAAAATGTTATGGCGTGTATGTGTGTGTGTTTGTGTGTGTGTGCGTGTAAGAGAGAGAGAGAGAGAGAGAGAGAGAGAGAGAGAGAGAGAGAGCGAGAGGGAGAGAGAGAGAGAGAGAGAGAGAAAGAGAGAGAGAGAGAGAGAGAGAGGGGGTAGCGATGGCCCGAGTACAAACAAGTCCGTAGATATATTTGTGTACTCATAAATCTTGGGTAACATTCTAAATCATGCTTTTGCATTCATATCCAGTCTTTTATTACATTTTCCTCTCTCTCTCTCTCTCTCTCTCTCTCTCTCTCTCTCTCTCTCTCTCTCTCTCTCTTGTTCTCCCCCCCCCTTCTCCCATCCCCTCTCATCCATTCTCCTATTTTTCCTCGTGTTGTATCTACCGTCTCCCATTGTCTCCATCTCATAACTGCTCTTATACTTCCCACGTATGTCATCCTAAGCTTATGCTTAGAATTCACTAATCAGAATTTTTAAACCTCTTCTCATTCTTACAAATAGTGTATTCCTGCGTAGAGTTAAAATAGCTGTGTCGGTATTCAATTCCGCCAAAACAACCCCGCCCCGCAAAATGTCGTGTCTAGAATAGATACAGCTGTAAACAACACCGGATGCGTCGCGATAGCCAAGTATTATTAGTTATGTAACACTTGTATGAAGTATAATAATGCTTGTGACAAAAATACAAGATTGTACCAAATAAGATCAAGATGACATTATCAGTGCTTTTTTATATTCAGTTGAATAGTGCATTGAAGTTTTATAACAATGGATGTAATTGCTATCCCGCACTTTATCAAATACGTGTTATCCCAATAAGGCCATTCACTGACTGCTTCTTTCTATATACAAGCATGGTAACATCGCAGAGGCAGTCGGGCATAAAATATGAAAAAATGGAACGCTTTTCTAGACAGCTAAATATCGAGATATGCGCTGAAAGCGAAACAACATCGCATCATTGCTAAATGCTGAATGAGGCTCTACCATAGGCGTAACCGGGGAGGGGGGGGGGGCAGCAGTGGGTGCCCCCACCTCCATGTTCGTAGCGGTAAAAGTGAACATTTTACTTACTTACACAACAATAATTGGCATGTAAGAAACACAGTATGTGAAAACAGAACTTATTAAAATTAATCCTACGTGGGAGTTGCCCCCATTTTCCAAGCAAATATTTTCCAAGAAAAATATTTCGGTGCTCCTCCCCCCCCCCCCCCCTCCGCCGCTTACAAATGGTTCCACTGCACAGATGAAATCTGAAGGGATTCAATTCAATGTTTCGCTATTCTCTTTCCGTCTTTTGAACTTCTGATATGTCTTCGTTGGTCTACCCTAATACCTTCATAAGACAACGCGTCATTAAGACAAAAAGGACGTTTTGTCTTCATTGTTCTTTGCGTTGACTTTCACCCTAAGGAGTTACGCCTATTTGTAGAAAACGAACGACCGTGGAGAGCCAGGGAGTTCTTGTCGAAGCCTGAAGGTGAAAAGAATCGTTACAAAACATGCTCATGTGAAGGAATAATTAGCGCACCGCCCCTTACACATGCACTTCTTTCAACTAATTAGACATTGTTGGCTTACACAAAACACCCAGCTCATCAACGCAGCGCCTTTCAAATGAATTACCGTTGCTAGGCAACGTACCATTTCAACTGGGAGAAGTCGCAACTTGTAGGTCGTCCTCTTCAGCTTGCAGTTATATTTTGCTAGCAGACTAAGTTTTCTATGTCCTTCAAAGTTAATGAAATTCCATCGAGTATTTGCTACATACAGATTTTCTCATCTTCTGCATGTTTTCTTTGTTTGTTGCTTCAAAATGGTGAAAGTTTTTATCAATTTATCTCTTGCTTTGACTATAAGCACGATGTACGTCATTATTTCACATTACACTCCACACACAAACACTATTATTTATTTGGGATCACACGCCAGGGATTTATATGGACTTTTGCCTTATACGTCTCTGCTTGTTATTATGCTCTCCTTATTATATCGCTTAGATGTTGTAACTCGGCTTTGATATCAAACTTCCCTAGATGTAGAATGGTGCATTCATGCAGGAACATAGCTTAAGGCAAGTCTCAACACGAAATCCAGACAAGATAAGACATTACCACAAGGCTATATTTATCAGGATGGACAAACCTAAGAACAGTGCTGGTCAAATGAACAGACTATCCAGAAAGTTTAACGTTGCCTTGTAAAATTCTTAGGATAGTTTATATAGACAAAAACAATTACAATATCGTCTCTTTAAAAAAGATAATATAATCATCTGTTATTGTGCTTATGTTTCTATTTTCCTCAGCGGAATCGAGGGGAGCTATGAATTTGGCAACGTGCTGGTAATTCAATTTCAATTGAATTCAATTCAATTTAAAAACAGTTATTTCCTTTATTTCTTGTTCACAATGCAACACTGTTGTTTATATATAATCGGATAATGACCTAAGATTTAAAACAGTACATCAGTCGCAGGCAAGACATTGTAAACGTAACAATTAAACACTGTACCCTACAATCAAGGGCGCGGGAAGCGGTGGCATTGGCAAAGTGTGTGTGGGGGGATATTTTCCCCCGCCCCCCCCCCCCCTCCGGCTCCCGATCCCCCTCAAAAGAAGAAAATTACAATTATTTGTGCTTAGACATGTTAGATGCATTCGAAATGTTTCTTTATCTTCTTCTTCTTTTCTGCATATCCTTCGTCAGCTCTTTAGTTGTTCTTCTTATACAGTCATCTCATCCTTTCTTTTCTGCTGCTTCTTTCACCCTTCTTCTTCTTCTTCTTCTTCTTCTTCTTCTTCTTCTTCTTCTTCTTCTTCTTCTTCTTCTTCTTCTTCTTCTTCTTCTCCTCCTTCTCTCTTCTTCTCCTTCTTGCTGATCTTCTTCTCTACACCTCCACTTCTTCTACCTCTCTTGCCTCTCCTTATTTTCTTTATTTATTTTCTTTTTTGTCCTTCGTGTCCTTCGATATCTCTTTGGTTATTCTTTTTATTTATCTCCGTCTTTTTCTGTTGCTTCTTCCCCTTCCTCCCGTCTTCTTCTTCTCCTTCTCTCTTCCTCTTTTGCTGATGTTCTTTTCCCCCAACTTCCCCCTCTTCTACTTCTCTGCTTTTCCTTCTTCTTCTTTATTGTCTCTTTCTTCTTAATCGTCTTCATCTCCTTCTTCTTTTCCGTCTTCTTCTCATTCTTTTTTATTCTTATTTTAATCCTTAGTCATCTCTTTCTTTATCATTCTTGTTCTTCTCCTCCTTCTTATTCTGCTGCTCCTTTCTCTCCCCTCCTTCTACGCCTCCTTCTGCTTTCCTTCTTCGTTATTCTCCCTTTCTACCTTAAACCTCTTCTTCTTTTCCTCCTCTTTCTTTCCTCTTCTCTCCTTTCTCCCCCCCCCCCTCCCCCCGCCCCGCCTCCCCCTCTTCTACTTCCATTGCTTCTACTTCTTTATTTTCTTTATCCGTTTCTTCTCCTTCTCCCAATTTTCTCCTCTTATCCTTCTTCATTTCCTTCACTATTTATTTTTCTCCTCCATTTTCTGCTTCCTTTTCCCCTCCCTCTTCTTTTACGTCTCCTTCTCCCTCTCTCCCACTCTCAATAGCTTCTTAAGGTTGGTTTGACTTGCGTTTCCCCAAATCATATTGCAGTAAATGTAATGTGGAATAGAACAATAGAGCACACAGAATACCTATGTGCGTACAAATGAACTGAATTTGTATATTCTGAAACATACAGTTCTGCATATCAATTTTCAATCACAAGTCATGCACTTGAGCCGAGTTTCTGATTACGCGTGAATCTCTGACTCTGTTTGCTGCGACGAGTGGCGAAGCAAAGCTAGATACCCGTGGAAAAGGCGGTAGAGAGAAGATAGATCTCGTTAGAGGTTGGTACTCCAGCTTGCGTACGAGGCTGACTGATTGCCTTTCTCACTCGCAAAATAGCCTCCAGGACAAGAGAAAATTATTATCTCCTCTCTAAAAAAAAATGCACCTAATTATCTAAAATTACGATCTGATGCGATGTAATCTCTCCCAGGATGCACTCTGCATAGTTTGTTTTAAAGATGAAGTGATAACGGCACACAATAGTCGGGATGAATTTATGTTTCATATAAATGTTACGTAACCATGGGCCTCTTGAAGCTTGTAATCAAGATATGAAGTATCTCAAGTTGCGTACGTGTCCTGCTTAGGAGGACTGTAAATTGAAATAAGACTGTAGTTGTATTGCAATCGATTTGTTTTTTAAGTATGATGTTGTCCGTGGGTGGCATCATAATACATGTATAATGAAAATACGAGTAGTGATCTAGAGAAAACGCGTATAATATTGTAACACAAAGTTTACCGGATTGACTGCCTCCTTTCCAAAAAAATGGCAATCTACAAACAGATATGGACCGACAGGGGATAGGGGGAGACAAGAAAGAAGAGTAAAGAATAGGATCGAATAGGAGAGATAATGAGAAGAGATGAGAGAAAGGAAGAGGAAAAGATAAATGAGGAAATGAAAGATGGGGAGAGGAGAAGTGAGCAGGGAAGAGGAAAAGAATGGTGAGGAGAGGAGAGAAGATGTGAGGAGAGGACAGATAATGAAAGGAAAGAAGAGAAATTAAGAGAGAAACAGAGAGGAGGATATGAGAAGGGTTGGAAGAATAGACTATCAGGGGAAGAGTGATTACTAGGAGGGGAGAGGGGAAAATTTTGGACGAGAAAAACATGAAAACGAGGAAAAGAACGAAACGGAAGAAAGGTAAAATATTACTCATATTTGACTCACAATATTTAGAGCTCTCTCACATCAAGAATGTATGAAGCAAGCTCACATCGTGGCCTCATATGCACGGCGTTTGTTAGATCTGAGTTCAGAGACTTGGACTACTTAAGCTGGTTATTAGCATATAGACGACGTACCCACTCCCAACGATTACTACCAGCTAAACACGGCTAAGGGAGGCTGATTACCATGGAAATACGGCAAGAGTGACCTACATCATATTTGAAATCCTCGCATGGGCCCAAACGGAAGAACATCATTTCACAAGGGTCTCGTTTTTTCAGCATTAATGTTATACAAAACATAAAGTTATTCGATTAAAGTCACTGAAGTTAATGTTACAATCAATATGCGTGTAAAGAGTACTTCTGCTACTGTCTAATGCTAAGTTTACTAATGTTGCTTCTGCTATCACTACTACCACTATTCCTACAAATGTTGATACTACTAGTACTGTTCCTAATTCTACTACTAGTGCTACTACTACTGCTACTACTCCTCCCACCACCACCACTTCTACTACTACTACTACTACTACTACTACTACTACTACTACTACTACTACTTCTACTACTACTACTACTACTGCTACTACTACTACTACTACTACTACTACTACTACTACTACTTCTACTACTACTACTACTACTACTACTACTACTACTACTACTACTACTACTACTACTACTACTACTACTACTACTTCTACTACTACTACTACTACTGCTACTACTACTACTACTACTACTACTACTACTACTACTACTACTACTACTATTACTACTACTACTACTACTACTACTTCTACTATTACTACTACTACTACTACTACTACTACTACTACTACTACTACTACTACTACTATTACTACTACTACTACTACTACTACTACTACTACTACTACTACTACTACTACTACTACTACTACTACTACTACTACTTCTACTACTACTACTACTACTACTACTACTACTACTACTACTACTACTACTACTGCTACTACTTCTACTACTTCTACTACTACTACTGCTACTACTACTACTACTGCTACTACTTCTACTACTACTACTACTACTACTACTACTACTACTACTACTACTACTACTACTACTACTTCTACTACTACTACTACTACTACTACTACTACTACTACTATTACTACTACTACTACTACTACTACTACTACTACTACTACTACTACTACTACTGCTACTACTACTACTACCACTACTACTACTACTACTACTACTACTACTACTACTGCTACTACTACTACTACTGCTACTACTTCTACTACTACTACTACTACTACTACTACTACTACTGCTACTACTACTACTACTACTACTACTACTACTACTATTACTACTACTACTACTACTACTACTACTACTACTACTACTACTACTACTACTTCTACTACTACTGCTACTACTACTACTACTACTACTACTACTACTTCTACTACTACTACTACTACTGCTACTACTACTACTACTACTACTACTACTACTACTACTACTACTACTACTACTACTACTACTACTACTACTACTACTTCTACTACTGCTGATGCTGATGCTGCTGCTGCTGCTACAGTTGCTGCACGATATGTAATTCTACTGTGTTTTCATGTTTGCTTTTAAAATGAAGAGTGCCGCCAAGAAGCGAGTACACAACATTCGTGTGAATAACGAGCAAAGAATGCGACTGCTATCATCGTTCTCCCCTCACCCAGTCTCAATGCGGCTACTTAAGATGAATAAGCAATGTCGTTGGCAGATCTAAATCACCAATGGATTCTTTCCTCGGGCTAGGATGTTGTAGTTGTTGTTGTTAGTTGGGCCCTAATCTCCATAACGCGTTGAATCTGAATAATTTCATTTTGCATAGCTGATCTGCCAAATTCGCCGCAATGGTATTGAGTACTTCATAATCTACGCTGGTACTGTGACACAATTTTGCGAATCTGTCTGGACTTCTTTCTATTTGTATAAAAACGAAACAATTCTAGCTCTCTATGAAACCAATTATTGGCGGACCACCAATATGTAAGATGCAGTAAGATCCGTTATTCCAGTACGCATGAAATACATAAATACATAGTAAATGTTTGATCCCTTTCAAAAAGTGTGTTCTCTCGTACAACCCGCCCCTCAACACCTCCATCTGACCATCTACCTCTCCCCTTCTCTCTCACATCTGTTTGATGTCCACTTCGTTTTCAGTAACCCCCCTCCCCCACACACACACACCCACACACCCACACACACCCTTTCTCCTTTCCATTTCCTCAGATCTATCTCAATGCCTTTATCTCTCTCTGTATACTGCTGGACCGGGATTTCATCCCTGCCTTTGTTCGTGTTTGAGCGCCGCGGCGGTAAATCCCATCTTCAGCCCAACAAGCGCAATGCATGCCGGTCTTTCCCCTTGCTTGCTAGCTCGAATCTACCTCATGGCTGCATTATGTTCTACATTATGGTAATTATTTATTCCCATTGCACCCAGGGAGGGCTTAAATCGTCCCATTACCCGATGTACATGGATCATAGACATCGACCATAGCGGCACAGGAAGAGATGAAGGTACAAGAGATTTTTTTTCGACAAGGACGTAATAAGGATAAATCCAGAAATGTATGTTGATGTGTTTTCAGTCGTAGGCTTTACCTCTTTTTCTCTGATCATGATGATGGGTGACGATGTTACTTCTTGAGGCTAACCATTCATTTCACGCTAATACCCATGTTATAATGATCATGATAATAGTACCTACATATTATTCTAATATTATCATAGTCACGATCCAACCTTGCATTAAAGATGTTGTAAATTATGAAGAACTCGCTAAGGTGCCTATGTATGGCTCCGGGGGACGAAGCGGTGTAGAGCTAGCTTGAGGAAACATTTTCTTGCTTGTTCCTTCCGTGCTTGAGTCAAGCAAGTGAGAGTATGCTCATGAATAGTTAGTTTTCCCCCCCATTTTCCATCCAAATCATTGGATTGTCATCTTTACCTACTACACTCGTTTTTTTTCAAGAGTCTTGCCCAACAAGCCGGTTTACCGATGATTCCTTTTTTTACCGATACTCTTAATCCAATCCTTCAAAATAATCATAGGCCCAGAATTTACATATTTCCATGCTTTTGTACATAAGACACGAAATCCAATTTATATACTTTTCAACTATTCATCAGCGTTGTTAATAGGTCTATCATATTACTGTTATACTATCATTTTTAGTATATCGAGTGGAAACAAAAACAATTCAATTCAATTCAAGAGGAACATAAACTATTGTCATATAAACAATATTACCGCCCGTGGTGTATTGAAGTATTCAAACAGACCAGTCGAATAGTGCACCCATCTGGGAGATTATCAAATTTATCATCGGCTTAGGGAGAAGATCTTTGAGAAAGGCCAGTCAGAAATCCCATGCCAGAAATACATGTCATTAATCCGTTCCCCAATTAATCTGATCCCAAGCTCCTTCTAGGACGAAATCACAGTTGGCTGGATTAACTGGATCGAGTCTGACATTATCACAGCACTAATTATGTTAAACAGAAGGTAGTATTTCAGCAAGTGTATCAATTTCAACACCATTGGAGTTAAATTAAACATATTAAGTGTAGCATTTAACACTGAAATATAGCATTTTCTTGACATTTGACATCATTCAAGAGATTTTATAGCCAAATGTTGACAACAATGTCTCCTTCCCGGCAATATGAATAGGCTACAATGACTTGTGATGTCTTTGACTGAAGTGTTTTGGAGTGTACATGAATAGTGTGTTTTGCGCTGGCGTGCATATAAAATTATATCAAAACAGTTTGAAGTGCTCAATTGACATGCACATTCTTGGGATTAACATTAATCTTTTTTTTTATTAACTAGCGTATTAAACTTATTAGCAGGGTGTAAGGACGGACGGACGGATGGACGGACAATTTGCAATCATGCCCTTGGTACGTGACGTAATTAAGCCCCAGACCCACACACATATACGACAACCGTTGCAACAAGTAAGGACCAGGTTGCGACTGGAAGACAATTGCCTTGTGTTAGTGGTCGAGACCGGTCTCAGCCAGTCCCTACCAATCGTTCGATCAGTCGCAGCTAGTCCCACGATAAGTCAAAGCTAGTATTTGGCAACCGTGCGACAGTCGGACTCACTGGCGGAGACTGCCGCGGGGACTCGGGGGAGACCCAACAATCGCTTGCGCTTTCACCAAAGGGGGTCTACGCGACTTTTCCAAAACTAGGGGATAAACAATTTGCCCTCAAGTAACACCAAGACATAATCAACGCCGCGACGTTTCCGAGACCTGCTGGGAAATGGAAAAAGTCTTAAAATATATAACATGTTTATTTCCGGCAACTCCCCGTGCCCCCGGAGACCCAGCTAGTCTCCAGTAGACGACGTGGAGACACAGTCTCTAACATGTCGCTAACTGTACTCCCCAGGATAGTAAATATCTACTTTAACGGTAATCAGTCAGAATTATTATTTTAGCATTGTTTGCAGGTCATAGGACTGGTCTTACTCTGCTCTAGTCGCAGGAACTAGCTACGATTACCAAAGACTGGCCCTCTTCGCACGACTTATTAATCGCTTCAATCACTCGTTTAATCTAAATTACAGTGTACCACACAGAGAAGAAAGGAAACAGCCATATTCAATAGATATAGGACTAGCAAATCCTTTATACTTTCTTTGCTGTTGTCAGTAGGTTTCGAGTTTCTAATTTGGTTTATGACACGGTTAAGTTGTAGTTTGTAGTTCATCGACATCCTAGCTCCTTGTCTTCTCGTGGTTTCTTCACAGTTTCGAAAGGCAGTTCAGCATAATGATAAGTCGGTCGGGATACAAAGAGGACGTGCTGAATAAGAAGCGAAACTGTGATTATTCATCCAAACAAATTTCCCGTCAAAAGCACTCTATAAAAAACAAACAGATCAGTTGAAACAAAAAGAAAAGGCGGGGTGGGGTGGGGTTTAAATTATCAAGCCCTACAAAACAAACAAAAACACAAACTACATCAAAATTGAGTGTCCGATGACAACAGACGTGTTTTTTTTTTTGTTTTTTTTTTGTTGTTCTGTATTCACAACTTTCCCTCAAAGCGCTTACCAAAGCGTAATTACATTCGCGTGCATAGGTCTATGGTTCTTCAGTTTCAACGTGTGGGATATACATTGTATTCTGAACCTATCATCTGTTTCTTGTCGGACAAATCTTGTACAAGCTTTGGGGTTATAACGTGTTGTTTGTGGAACGAGAAGAGCATACATTGCCATAATTACAGAGAAGGATGTGGATGGGGATGAGAGACCGAAAGATTGGGGATGGCCTGCTAGTTCCGATCATGACTCAATAGTCACCTCGCCCTCTGTATCTATAACACGCAGGTTTATTAATGTGATGTTTAACATAACGGAGACATATTATCATTGATCAGATAGGCGGTATTTACCTGTGATTTGGATAATGAATTATCCGTTTAGTATCGAAGTTCACTCTTCATCTCCCTTTTACACCTTTTCCTTTACACTATCACACTTATTCCTGCTGAGCATTACATTTTGATCAAGAAGTTTTCCTTTCTTTCTTTTTTAAATAACCTGTATTAGTATGTTGTTATTTGTCCCACTTTCATGCATATCAGCCTGGGTTTCGAGAGGAAGGTCGGAGAAATTCAGCTTTTTAGGTTGTCAGGTTTTATTTTAAACCCTGACAGCCCAAGCTGGCGCGCGTGGGACTGAAAGAATATTGATTATGAAATTTCCAAAACATGATTTTAAGTTGTATTTATGAAATGCCGGAAATAAATGAATAAATACAAATATATTAATAATTTCTAATGCAATGTACGTGTATTCCAGAGTGTCTGGTACGCACCGTTTCTCCATTAGACGCATTTGTTATAACACAATACTGCATCATAATGATGTAGATAATGCGCTTAGTGTCCTTCATATTTAATAGTGTACGTCTGCATAATTGTCTCCTTTTGTTCACAATGACAAATGACCAGATTAGAGCAACCATCATGCTACTGGTCATATATTTATCTCTCATTGTCATTTCGCTACAAGCTAATAATCGACAATCGTTAAAGAAGGACTGGGCTAGTTTGCGATGGCAGCAGAGTTGCGTCAATACAGGGTGAGTCAGAAAAAATGTTACACTTTCTTACATGTTCATATTAAAAATACAAGAATAAATCATGAATTCATCATTCTTGTAACAGTGTCAAATAGAGCACCTCTTCCAGTCTTATTAGATACTACATGTGCGGGGAATCAATAATGAATTTATTGGATAGGGACAAAATATTGGGGCTGGGTGAAAACCCATTTGCGCCAATTTCAACAATGCCTTGCCTGATTTGGATTCCACTACAGAATGAGCTTGGCGCAAATGGGTTTTGACACTTTTTCAAACAATGGCTATTGTGCACCCAACCATAACAAAACTGAATCAAATTTTACCAAGTGACAAAGGAATATTTATTAACTTAATTCAAAAAGTGTAACATTTTTCTGACTCACCCTGTAGTGGAATCAACTAGAACAAAATAACTAAAGAGAGAAAATATAGTCATTTTCATGTTTCTTGTATCATTTTAATGTTGAGATTATGTCTCTCTCTCTCTCTCTCTCTCTCTCTCTCTCTCTCTCTCTCTCTAGTTTCCTTTCTATGATTATGCTTATCTCTTCCCCAATTTTCAGTCTCTCTTTCTCTCCCCCTCTCCCTCTCACTCTGCCTCACACACCCTCCCCCCCTTCTCTCTCTCTCTCTCACACACACACACACACACACACACACATACACACACACACTCTCTCTCTCACACACACACACACACTCTCTCTCTCTCTCTCTCTCACAGACACACACACACACACACACACACACACACTCTCTCTCTCTCTCTCTCTCACAGACACACACACACACACACACACACACACACTCTCTCTCTCTCCCTCTCTCTCACACACACACACACACTCTCTCTCTCTCTCTCTTTCTCTCTCTCTTGTTATGTAACTCTTTCTGTTTACTGACATTCATTGCCACCCTGGCTTCTTCTCACAATGTTTGTCCCTGCCCCCTCCAGGGCTGTTTTTTCCCTCTTCCACCGTTGATATGTATGTCCCTCTCCCCCTTTATGTGTTCGTCTGTCTGCTTTTAGTTATCTATCTTTCTCAATTTATTTCGCTCTGTCTTCTTTCTATCTCTCTTCCTTCTTATTTCACTTGCTATTTCATTCTAGCTTTCTTCCGTCCCGTTTCCATCTTACTTTTAGACTCTATCCTCATGAATTCCACATAAGAGACATCCACTTAAATTATCTTCTCTTCCTTATTCTTTGTTGTTTGGATCTTCATAAACACCCACCCTTAACCTCTTACGTTCTAAGAAGCCATAATCAGTCCAAATAGCCGGCACGCTCAGTTTCCTTAAAGTACATGACCGTATACGCTCATCCAATGTGTGGCGCTCATAGCTATTAAGACATCTATCTACCGCATCTAACCAGCCAGTTCCCGCCCACCGAAACCTGTAAACCTATCGCAACTCAGCTCGACGGGCGGCTCGCTCGCTCCGCGGGCGTGGAAGCACCGTGGTTCGGCACGGCATGCAGCCGCGCGGACGGCCACTCATCTCTTTCTGCGTCTCTTTCTCTCTCTTTCTCTCTCTTTCTATCCCTGTCTCTCTGTCTCCCTCACACACAATCACTTTCACTAGTCCTTCGACCAGACACGTTTTGAAGCCACGGACCCTTCCTCCTCACACTGCAGTTCACCAGCCACCAGCACGTCAGCAATATTCTTCAGATCCAAACTTTTCACCCAGCTCCTAGAGAAGCATACTAGAACTAGCTCTCAAGACACTATTTTGAATACCAAGATCTGAAGTCACTCTCTGTCTACCCCCAACAAACTGAACAAGTAACCGCATCCTTCTCTGGTTGAATATTGGCGCCATTTTCTTGTCGTCAATCCAGCACTGTACAATCTTTTGGTAAGTGTTCCTTACAGCGATATCTGTTTGATCGGGAGAATACTAAATCTCCCCAGGAATATTCGGGATGAAGAGAAAAGAGCTATGTGGTTAATTTTGATAGAGCTAACAGGATGATAATTTGAGCTGTATTTACTTTTCGATCGATTAATAAACCCCGTTTAATTTCATTTTCAATCTTGATGCTAGGTATGAACCATAACTTTTGACGAAATTAAATTCAATGCAGTGAGATAAATTCAAGTAAATTGGTCAACATAAATAATAACAAATTAACTGTTTGTTTTGCAAATCAGAGGTAAGGATATTTTCGTTCACATATTTATTACATCTACTTCGTCAATCGTTAAATCTCCATGTTGTATGTTCTCTCGCTGTTGCTCGTCTACTTTGAGTGGTAAAGTGGTATTTGTAAATATGTCGTTCTCATAAAATGTACACCATGTCTGCTAGCATTCTTTGTACACATTTCGTGAGTATTCCATGCTATATTTTTGTATAACATGAATGCTTCACAAAAATGTTTATTTCAATAAAATGCATGGCGTATATTCCACGATTGTATACTCACTCACATATGACACGGAGGCAGAGTATAACATCATGTATTATTTTGTGCATACGTCTTCGCGTGGCTGATAGCGTTATGTTTAAGCCTGCCTTTATATGACATTGAGAAAAGATTGAATGGACAAGGTACATGCATGTGATGGGCAGAAATGCTTAGGCTTTGCGACACATGCGCATTTGCATACCTTGATGCAGTAATCATGCTGATTAGCAGTGGAGAGGCAACTCAAGGCACGCCGCGTGGGGATTTCTTCAAAACTCTGAATTATTCACACTAATAGCAAACTTAAAAATGGTTTCGTAGCAACGGAACGTTCTGCTTTGTACTTCAGGATTAAGCCTTGCCGTTATTTTGAGTATGAAAATTATGTACGGCTATACCGTAGACCACGCATCGTTGTGTGTTAAAGTTTTGCTCTTCAAGTTGATATTTCTTTACCCTTATATTTCCTTATTCGATACTCACTAGCCACGCATTATGAAATCACCCTTCTCCTAGTTCATAAGTATCATTTCACAACGTCTGAAAAGATAGTTGTCACTTTCTGAGCTTTAACATTCAGTGTTTGCATGTCTCAGTTCTGCTAACAAATTAAATCTATGATTCGCAACATTATACATCCAAAAATGACCATCGAGAATTTCATTGGATGAAGGTTTTTGCTAAAAGAAAATACTAACTGGACATTATAAATAACAATAATACGCCTTTGTCACGCGTTTTCCTTCAGCCTTGATTTGAGGACCAAAGGATACTTAAGTATCCTCTTTACACGACATTTTCTTAAGTTGCACATGAGAATACCGCTTTGCCTGGCACCGACCGGGTTAATAAGAACAATCGGGGAACAGCGGCTGAACATGTGGCATCCTCACCTCCTTGTTCTTGGCGGAATACATCAGCTCACGTGACTTAATGCGTGAGGAAGAGCGTAAACGGCGTAACCGGCTCCGACTCGCGGTGCGGACACGCGAATGAAGACTCAGGGTGCAGACGATAACTAATGCAGAGGTATATGCACTGAGAGATCAACCCAGTCATACTTCACTTATGTAAGCCCTGTATGTTGTAATGTATTCTATGTTCTACCGTTAGCACACGTGTGTACATTCTTGTACATAAATGTGATCCCGAAACTACGCCTGAGACTTAATCCACAAGACGAACGGTAAACCATTTTTAGCTATTAGTATTGTTTTAACATGCAGAATAGCTAGGTAACCATCATGAACTAATTACCAAGTGGATAAATTTGTAAACAAAAAAGATTATACGTCAGATATGTGGATATTGGATTTAATATGAGTTGATACCAATACTGAGTTAAGTGAGACTGGAAAAGAAGCTGAGAGTCACAGAAAGGGTAGTGGAGAGAATCATGACACGCATTACGAGAAGGGACTGGGTAAGAAGCCATGATGACCAATGTAACAGATGATAATCATACCAACTAAATAGAGAGAGCCGGTCATCTGTCAGGGTGTAAGATGGCAGATGGATAAACGAGGTATCCAACTGGACACTCAGTGCATATACACTATAGGTGACATTAAGGAACACAGGAGTGTTGCATTAACATGGCAGAGTAACATTTACACTGGTTGACGAGGCCTTCCTTTAGATGGGTATCATCTATAAGTTCAGTATAACACTCTTGTTATTCAATGCCATACAAGCACTGGAAATAATACCAAGAACTATTATAATATCAAAGGGTGGTCGTGTGGTAATATATTGTATGCATTTTGAAGCCAACACTTTTTGTTTTTCGTTGTTGCAGTGCAGCAATATAACAGAACATAACAAGTGTGAGTTTGACTCTTCTGCAATGATAAGTCAGAGCACCATAAACGGCAACACAACAACACATGTCTCCATATAATCTTATACAAGTATTAAGTTGCAGCCTAGGGCTGAATTGCAAAGAGTTTCATTTAGCTTCGATAAATGGCAACATTTCATATGTTATCTAAAACATTATGATATGATAGAGATGAAATGAAATATCAAATACAAGCTCTTAAAAGGAAAATGCAAATTCGAATGTATAACATTGAGATAATTTGGCCCATTATTGGTTTGGATTCATTCTATAGGCTTTCATGGTCAAATGAAATAACCGAATGCACATAAGCACAACCAACATGAGAAGGACTTTTCCAATTGGTTCACTAAAAAAACCCACAGTGCCTTGTTTTCCTAGGGGGTGTTTCACCAGCTTAAGTTGAAATAACTGTCAAATTTGATTAACAGTGTAGGTAGTTCATTCCAACTATTTTAATAAAAAAGAACAAATTGAGGTGTCTCAATTAAAATAAAAACAAGTGACCAGTCGTGCGTAAAGTCGTGCGTAGCTTACGAACATCTTGGTGAGATACCCCCAGAATCCATGTTGAAATGACTGAGAGTAAGACGCCGGAGTAGCCTCGATCACTATCAATAGACATAGTGGCTGGCTGTATGAGTGAATAGTATTAGCATGATCGACGCTTATTGAGCTCGCACTGCGACCTTGCGCATCAGTTAGGCCTATACTATTCTAAGCAAAGCGAGTCAAATCTTTTCACGATGTCCACATCTCTGGGTTAATGTTCATGACGTCTATTTGACGTTTCTATTATGCTTACTCTCTCTTTTTTTTTTTTTTTTTTTTTGGGGGGGGGGCTAGGTTTGTCATATTTCACATCTTCTTTGTGACACTTTCGACACATGAAAATAGCAATCTGATATTATCTTCCAACCTAAATATTGTCATGGACGATAGGCCTACATATCAGATAATTTGACTAAAAACAAACATATGAGGGACGACCAGTGAATCATGAACCAGACATTTTAAGAGAGCGCAGAGAATTGTATTCGCGAAATGGTAAAAGTTAATTCATGTCGGGCGCAATCATGTTTCTGCTTCAACGCATTTTCGACAAGTTGGTAACCAGAAATGCAACGGTGAATTTTTTGCCATTTCTGACATGTCAATTAGCGTCCCTTGCATTGCTTATTGGCGACGTAGCAGTCAAATCATGTTGCCCAATTAGGGAGCCCCATTCTACACCTTATCAACGGATCTTGACTGTCATGCGTACATTAGTACTACAACTGTCATCGCCGTGATAACATGTAGGAGAATTTGGTGTTTAAACCGATTTTTGCTTCAGTCGTTGCCCACGAGATGAGGTGTCGCAGCCAAGCAGTACTCCAATCATTTTTTGTTAAGACTTGGTAAAGCATAATATCTAAACATCATATATTTGTATTATATATCATTAGTATTCTACGTTGACCTACGTAGGCTATTCTGCTTGTGGTAAAGTAAAGTCCAAATGTGCTGGTCAAACGGGCGCAGAATTAGACAATAAGAGCGAGAAGAGTCGAACATCATATCATATTTTTCCATCGCAGCCACGTCCAGACGGCCTATAGTTATTAATTCCACGCTTTCATCGTCAATCAGGCACGAACTAATTCCAGGGTGACCCTAGAAACTCGAGATTGTAAAGGCAAGACAAGATGGATGCAAGCATTGTATGCTCAGAGCTTGTGAAGTATAGTTTCCTCCATCACAGTAGAACGACAGTTGGACACACAGATAGTCCATTTCCCTTTCGTCTCTTTTGACTTATCATGGCTTTTTAGCAAGATAATTATCACAATATTGATCGACCACCCATCTCACACTCCTTAAATAACGAATGTTACATAATATTTAAAGCAGGTCTGTCTCTACAAATGACTGAAATACGATGATAGTGTTTCAAGGTAGCTGGCCTAAGGAAAACTCACTGTTGATGATGTTCTTTTAGAAGCAAAATCAATGCATAACGCAACAGCCCGTTCTATGTAATAAATTCATGATAAACTTTATGTTTAAGCCTAGAATCATGAATAGGCCTACTAAGATGCAAGTCAAATATGTATGTGCTGCCATGGTTATGGGTGCCCCTATTTTTGTTTCAAAATATGTTTTGCTTCCCGAATTCTCAAAATTTAATGACAATTTATTTCCACTTCAGAATTGGTTCCCTCATTTTGTGTAAACAAAAAGTGGCATCAGGAGCGAGGGTGGGGATGGGGGCGGGGCATGAAATTCGAGTCCTGAGGGGGGCGGGGAGTTTCACCAAGCTCTTCGTAAGTTACGAACGACTTTACGAACGACTGGTGATCCCTTCTTGAGCTAAATCAGATTCTCAATGAACAAAGTGTGGTATCGCATTTAGCACAAGAAGGGATTACCAGTCGTTCGTTAAGTCGTTCGTAACTTCCGAACAGCTTGGTGAAACACCCCCGGTGGTTTAACTTAAGCATAGGAATATTCCGGACAGATGAATATTCGTGTTTGTGAGCAAATGCGAGCACACAACAACAAAAAAAAAAACAGAAACAAATCTCATTAAGTCTATCAATTCTATTATAATCAATTGATTATCAGTGGGCCAATTGTCCCGTCGTTCAAAGGAATCCATGAAGTTTGTTATTCACGACTTTTTCTTTAACACTGCCAGTCCGAGGAATGTCGGAAGCAAACGGTCGCGTCAAGAGGTGCAGGAAATAGTGACCGCATGAACATGGACAGTATGTGCAACATCTCCACAGAAGGCTATAGATACCAAGATTGCCGAGCGCAAGTCGCAACTATATACATGTATGTGTTTCGCTTTTTTTCGGCCCAACTTGTCTCACTCAAAGGCGGTCTATAGCTTTGTAATGCATGTAGTATGTACCTTGTGTTGTTAATGATTGCAACATCTTCAGGAGACTTGATAGCGACTGTTCACTTCTTCGTTTTTCAATTCCGAACATAGACATACGTATGGTATGTATAAAGTGATCTGCGAGGGGGGGGGGGGGGGGGACGGATAAACTCAATCCTGATAGACCTAGCAAGCCCTAATGAGTGGAAACGTTGGTAGGTCTGCATAACATGATTCTAGGGAGGAGAAAGAGACCCAGGGGCTGACTAATTAGATTGCCTCACTCCAGGCGTTTTATCCAGAAATGAAACTGCCGCAAATTGTTAACAGAGAAAATGATCGATTCATACGTGATCATCATTAACACATAATACAGTATGATATGTTCTTGAGTACATAATCGTGCAGACATTTCACACGGATGGCTGACCAATACTGAATTATAGCCTTCAAATTTGTCAGCGCGAGCGTTCCTAAATGCATCACGCGATGAAAGTATTTCCCTCACATTTCGAGAGGGAATTTATGACTTTCAAGAAGGAAATGGTGAAGGAGGGGAAAACCAATAGTGACACGGTCTTCCCTGCAATCTTATTAGTAGATTTGGCGATGAATAAACTCGAATAAATCAGCAGTAACAAAGGGAGGCGAGTTGGCGGAGAGCCGGCGCTCATGCGCTCGCAACTTGTGGCGAACAGTCGTCGTGTTTGCCCGCCCCTCGCACGGGCAGTAGCGTGCCATCGTGAGCGCTAGCTAGCCGGGCGGAATGGCGCGGGGCTGCTAGGCGGAAATGACACGCTATTATTGTCGACATAATGCCGGTTATCATAGGTCAGACATATGCGGCAAAACGTAGCAAAAGAACGAAATCCATATTAGATGTAAATCAATAAGATGTGTTTGCATGCCTATTCATCTCAATTCCTCAGCATGACGATAAGTTTTAGCCTTAACATTTTTAAATGGGAAAGGGCATCATGGGTATAGGCCTATGCTTTCCTTCTATCATTTACTATCATATGTTTTCCAGAACTATAGGACGATTACCATTTCAAGTTAATAACCAGTTACTTCCCTTTGCCAGACAAATGGGTATTTAGGAGAAAGTGTTAATACCCATTCGCTATTTGTTTCCGCCTTGTTTCAACTTTGAGCTTTGTTTTCGTTCATGTTGATTTTATGGAATGTGATTTACTTGTTGGACCGTATATCCTTTAGCCTATCAATTTTTATTCTTTCTATTTTATGCCGAGATTGTGATTAAAACATGGATGCATACGATGTAGACCGATTAGCCTATCGGATTATCGCCGAGTCAAACCCTATTATTATCAGACAATTGCTACATCTAACGCTAAACCTACAGTATTGTGGTCAAAATACCCAAACATACGAGAATATACATTCTTCCTCTTTTCCTCCTTCTTCTTATCCTTATTCTTCTTCTTCCCCTTCTCCTTTTCCTTCTTCTTCTTCTTTTTTTTTATTCTTCTTCTTCTTCTTTTACTTATTGTGCTTAATATCACCCTTGCGAAGAATGTTTCTTGGTGTTCTTCTGCTTTGTATTATTTCTTCTGCTTCTGCGCCTTCTTCTTCTTGTTCTTTTTTTCCTCCTCTCTTCTTCTTCTTCTTCTTCTTCTTCTTCTTCTTCTTCTTCTTCCTCTTCTTCTTCCTCTTCTTTTTCTCAATCATCTCCTTCTTCAGATTCGTTAGTAGTTCCTTTATAATATTTCTGGAGTTCCTTCAACATCATGCCAATCTTCTTTTCTTGATTTGTCTCCTTTAATTCGATTCAACCTGATATCAGGAATTCATTCTCCTTAAATAAATGTAAACCCGTGGATTCGAAATCGGCTAAATGTCACTGTCCATTCCCTTTTTTTGTTATTTCATGCCTTTCTACCTCCCTGACAATCACGACCATGTGGAAAGATATGTGCTTGCAGCCAGGGAGAAAGCGTGGTGTGGGCATTGGTCGAAATAAAGATCATCGCCAATTTCCCAGCTATGTCCCTATATTTCAGAGCAGTCTCGTGCATTTATAATTCGCTGTAATGATCTCGGTATCAACCCTCTGTAATCCCCTGCTATATACATACATTATAATCTATTCTTCCTAATATATAGTTAAGTGATATTAATTGATGCACATAAATCCTTGTCTGTTTCCGCTCAGATCAGTTTACGTATTGCTTCTCCTCAAAACCAATTTCACTTTCACTCAAACAAAGGCTGATCGCACTGACAACTGAAACCGTTAAACTGTTAAATCGTGAGTGAGATTAATGTATGCTTAGTGGTCGATATAAGGACGAGGAAACACGCACGTGTCCAATCCGTTTAGAAAGTGCGACCAGGAAATAACATGAACAAAGAAATGTCCTTAGAATCTCGCCAAACACAAAGTGAAAATGTAAATAGGGAGAATGCTGTGGTATTCTCTCGAATGATAATGAGAGAACTGGGAATACATCCCTTGTTAGTATTTTAGTATAACATAATGAGGGAAGGTCTTACATCTCTCCCCGCATGGACCATTCCTAAGCTCGGTAAGGCTGTTTCCCCCCTGAGGTCTTCCAACGGACTTACGGAAAAAATATCGATCCTCTGGTATTTCCTTGTCACCAAAAAGAAGAGGGAAAGACGCTCCGCTCCCCGATAGAGGGGAAGTTTTGAAGAAGAAAAATATTGCGTTGAGTATTGTATGATTTGTGGCCTTGACTTTGGCATTTTGGAACACTTAAGGCTCAAGACTTCTCAGTGACACGGTATTATACCACGGATATGCGACTGAGCAAAATTGCCTCAAATGTATGTGTTTCTTTGGGTAGAAAAGGCCCTTTGATAGTATTTCTATAGCAATTTGCCGTAAGCGCTTGGAGGGAAAATGTCATTGCAGTTATGGAGAACTCACGGTGATATCGGCAATTCGTTCCCGGGGAAGTTCGCTGACACTGCGAGAGTGGCGAGGCAGTAGGAGAAACACAATGCAGCCTCATCATTTGTGCTCAGTGGGTTGACGGTAGGCACACAGTCACGTGGTCACAACAGAATGCATTTCTCCCGAGCCGCTGCTTGAATTCACAAACTCAAAACGGAAGATATTACGATTTATGATTCCTTCCACCTCTCCACCCAGCTTCCTGCACGCTTTCTCTCTCTCTCTCTCTCTCTCTCTCTCTCTCTCTCTCTCTCACACACACACACACACTCTCTCTCTCTCTCTCTCTCTCTCTCTCTCTCTCTCTCGCTGTATCTGTCTCTGTCTCATCTTCTTTCTTTCATTCCATATCTTAATCTCTTTCTCGTCCACCACTCTCTTTTCCCTTCCTCCATCTCATCCCTCTCTTTTCCTACCCCATCCCTACCCTCCCATCTCCATTTTCGCTCACCCTATCTCTTTCTCTCTCTCTCTCTCTCTCTCTCTCTCTCTCTCTCTCTCTCTCTCTCTCTCTCTCTCCTCACGTCGCCTACTTCTCTCTTCTCTTCGCCTTGTTATTGGTCCTCTTCACCGTTGTCCATGTATGTATGCAATTTCCTCCCTCTTTCCCCTCTCCGTTCATCTTCCCCCTCTTCTCTCACCCCCTCTCTCCCTCTCCCCCTATCTCTATCGCTCTCTCCCTCTCCCTCCCCCCCCCCCCCACCCCTCTCTCCATGTTTCCTGGTCTCCCCCTCCTTTCTCATCCCCTTCCTTCCTCTGAATTCTTATTTCATGTTTTTGATCAATCGCTCTCCCCTTTGCATTTTCACTCTCCCATTCATCTTTCTCCCCTCTCCACATCTTTTAATATGTACCACTTTCATCCCCCTCCATTCCTTTTCTCTCTCACTCCCTCTCTTCCCTCCCCCTTCTTCCCTCTCCCTTTAATCAGCTCCCCTCCTCCCCCTATCTTTATAGCAAGCACTTTCTGTTCTCTCTCCGTCTTTTCCTCTCTTAACACTCTCGTCTTTCTTCCTCTTTCCTTCTTTCAGAGCATAGAGGCATGACTGTCATGCGCTTTAAACCTTTGTGTGCCACGTGTGAATTTGCTCATATGTAATGCACACAATACATACACTACCAGCTTACTTGGCAGCAAAAGGGTTAAAGCTGCGTATCATAATGCTTTCCCTCCGTCTATATTTCTTTCTTCCTAGTCCCTCTCTTCTAGCCTCACTAAACAGCTATTTTACATTATAGCATAATCACAATGATACTCCACTCTTGGTAAACACGGAATAGTCTTGCAAGCATGTTAAAATGAATATCAACCACACAATGTTAAAGGTCAATGGATGTACAAAGCCCTTGTGTTTTAGAAAATGGAGAGCGCGTAGGTGATTGTTATTTTGTTCTTGTCATAATTTATCTGTGTATTATGGATCTATATCTTGGAAAATGTGTCAAATATACCCATATTCTGACTAGATACTCCCAAGTTCACCATTCTGCAGATCCGAATTCACTTCGGGCACAACACCTGATTAATCCAAAGAAATTTTCGCGACATTCATTACACTAATGGAGCTACTGACGAGAAATCACATGCAGGCTTCAGTTATATTTTCAAAAATCTACAGTAGACAGTTTCCTCTCGAGTATGCGAGGCATCATGGCCATGAGAGGAAGTCACTTATTCATTGAAATATTTTACTCTTGACCTTAATCCTTCCATGGAAAAATCGTGATTAAAAAACGAACGGACAGTGGCTTCGATGATCACAAACAGAATAACACGTGTCACAAAACAATTACTTCATCACGTTTGACCTAGAAAAGAATATGCGGACACACTCATACTCATACAACACACTCACACACACTCACACCCCCCCCCACACACACACACACGAGCACACACAAACACACACACACACACACACACACACACACACACACACACACACACACACACACACACACACACACACACACACATCTGTGTAATATTCCTTTTTGACTTTGCTCATGTTTTCAAATGAGTGACATGATGAATGATTGGAGTAAAATGAACAGTTCACTAGTCAACATGACACGTGAACACTGGTGAACATCAGAAGAAATTGCATCAAACAGCATCACTGCAAATTAAAAATCCTTTGAATTTGTCTCAGAACTGAAAGGAAATCCTCCAAAGGAGAAAGAAAAAAAAAGAATTATCAGACACACATAGATTGCTCGGTTTTACAAGCTTATTATGAAAAAGGGCATCGTTAGCTAACATCATTGCAGACATAGAGAACTAAAAATTCTGATTTTTGTTTTCTTCATAAAAACCCATTTGGGAAAAAAAATCTTCTGTAGGCTTACATGTCCGCTGATTCTACATTATCTGGATTCATCTCACGTCCGGCGACTGTCAGAAGCTCAGATGTAACTGATTGTGTTTCTCCGAATTTCTTCCCCCATCTTGTTTTCTTTCACTTCTGTTGTAGAGGTATTATTCCAGGTTGATTTATTGCTGGTAATGCTAACCCATACAATACAATCGGAAGAAAAATCCCCTCGGTCGAAGCGCCGCGCTGCGTCGTGAAAAAAACGTTCACCGGAATGACTTGTTCCTGCCGTAGATGGGGTAAATGGGAATTGACCGGTTTCAACCATAAAGGTTATCGCTGCGCTCGGATCATTCTGGCGAAAACGTGCACCGGAATAAGCAAACCTATGCACACACACCTGGGTCCTGTTAGCATCCCATTCCTTCATGTTGCTTTCATCAAGTATACAGTACTTGTCCTTTTTTTTTTTTTAGTATTCTTTAATATCTAAATATACAAATCTTTCTCCTCCTCGTCTTTTCCTTCATTGTTCCTCTTTATGTCCTTTTTTTTCTTTTCCCTTTCCTTCCTTCTTTCACCTACGATCCACTCATTCATTCATTCACTCACACTAATTCCTTTTTAACACAGGTTTATCTTTCTCCTTCTCCTCCTCTCCTATCAGAGTCTCTCCTTTGTTGTCCCTGTTCTTTGACTTCTTCGCTTACTTCCCTTTTCCCTTCTCCTCCTCCTCCTCCTCCTCCTCCTCCTCCTCCTCCTTCTTCTTCTTCTTCTTCTTCTTCTTCTTCTTCTTCTTCTTCTTCTTCTTCTTCTTCTTCTTCTTCTTCTTCTTCTTCTTCTTCTTCTTCTTCTTCTTCTTCTTCTTCTTCTTCTTCTTCTTCTTCTTCTTCTTCTTCGTCTTTTCTTGTTTTACTTCTTCTACCTATTCGTCTTCACCATCGCCACCTTGTTCTTGATCCTATTTTCCCGCATTCTTCTCTTTCATAATCATCACCATCATCGTCACCTTTTCCTCCTTTTTTCCCCTTCTCTGCTCGTCTCCCCTAATATGTGCTTCTGTACATTAAAATGTGGTGCCGTATAATTTTCAATATTTTTCCCCAATCGGTACGGAGAATAGTTTGAGTCCTCACTCCATATGTGTTAAATTGAATTTCAAAAGTCCAATTTTGTTTCTTTTTAATAGTTATACTGGCGTACCGAGCCTGATAACACTGGAACATGGATGAAATTATATACATGTGTGTATGTATAAAGGTGCATGCTTGTGTGTGTTTGTATGTATACGTGCGAGTGCATGTATGTATGTGTGTGTATGAACGTGTGTGTGCGTTCATATAAAAAGTAAGACCTGCATATAATAACGATGTGAGCGTATTACCACCACGTGAATTGACTTGGGCTGAGGTACGGAGGTGGTGGGGGGGGGGGGGGGGGGAACCTGAATATGTGTATGCATCTAGCAGTCTAGTAGTGCACGATGTTCCTACTTCCATGACCTTGTCAGACACTCAGCCCGGTCTCGAGAGCTCCCTGACTCACGATCATTTTCTTCCCAGCTTTGTCTTTCTCTCCTCCGTTACCTGGCAACGCATCGTCCACGCACCACTCATTGCTTTATGATCGGTGACTTTACGTAATGGTATCTCGATCATTTGCGGTTTTTATGTCGCTGACAAGTTTGCCAAGAACAGGGGCAAGGAGAATTCGGTAAAGTCACTCGAAGGAATCGATAGACCAAACGTGACAGACATACCATCTTTCAAAGCGTTATGTTCTCGAATTACCACGTCCATGGGTGGTAATTTATAATTTCTCGTAGCTTCAGGTATACATCAACATTCATGTTATCAAGAGCAAACGCAAGAAGAAGAACTACAGTTTATTTATGTTTTCAATTCACTTTTGCATCAAAGACCAAGAAGGATGATTAAAATAATGTTTTTCCTTCTTGTTCTTGTTTTTAGGAACGGAAGGGGAGATGTAAATTGTGCATTGTGTGCCTTGTAATCGTAAAAATTGATATCATATGCAATGCTACGCTAGAGGACTCTTGGTCCTTGAGAGGAATCACACAAACATATCTTTATCTTATAGAGAGTATTTCATTATGATAAGCGAAATGGAATTATGAATACTGATAAAATGTTGAAACCCTTTATGGGCACATGGGGATGAAATAATACTATTTCACGTAGGGAAACATAATTATAACAGCAAATACTCCTAAGAGGAAATTACACTTATATTAATCTAAATAAAACATTCAATTGATCTATTAACAAAGGCAGTTTTTATGTTGGTGACTTATCTATCCCTATTCATTCATATTATTTCAATCATTCAAAAACCCGCAACCTATTGCATTCACCAGTCGGTATATCACCTCTTGTACGCCACTCTCTATATCTTTGTTTCTTTAGTCTTTTCCCAACAATTTTCACCCGTTCCTCGTCGTCTATCATTCACCATTTCTCACCTTCCCCCTCTTTCTTACTTTTCTTTGTATCTCTCCTTTCTCTCTCTCTCTCTCTCTCTCTCTCTCTCTCTCTCTCTCCCTCTCTCTCTCCCTCTCTCTCTCTCTCTCTCTCTCTCTCTCCCTCTCTCTCTCCCTCTCTCTCTCTCTCTCTCTCTCTCTCTCTCATTCTCCCTGTCGTATGATAATCAAGACTTGTTTCGGTCTGCTGGTCATTAGTTCGTTATCTCTTCCTCATCTTTTATTCCTTTTCCTTCTTTTAACGTTTTTGTATTCGTGTTTTGAAACCGGTCCCCCGTCTTGTATCTGTTGTTATCCACTCATCTCCTTTCTTCATTATATTGAAGGAGAAAGCCTAAATGGTGATTCTAGTCGGATTGTAAACATACCTTCGTGAACTTATCATTCGTGAGGAAATAATGACGAAAAGAAGATCTTCGCGTTGTTACGAGTCCTTTTTTTTTTAGTGTATTCGGCTAAGCTTTTTACACCCCATTGTCATATAGCATCCACATTTCCTTGTGGTATACGTGCAGTATAACTTCCTCATTCAAGAATGACCCATTCTATTCAGTCTTGATGAGTTAGGCTTGTCTAAGGTGGGTATTGCAAACCACTTGGTCGCAATGCCACCGCAGACGACACGATGTGGCATGATTCTACACTCGTAAGGACATTTGACTAGATATGTGACGTCACCATCTTAACCATATCCAATGACAGGGTCCTGCGATTCAGCGAGTCGCAGTGTCGTCTGACCGATGGGAGCATGTCGTTTGCGGTGACCTTAACGCCAAATATGAAATGTTTCTCTGAAATTGTTATTATTGAAAATACGCCAGATAGATTAATCTAACGATGACTTGAAAGTTCTTGGACAACATGTTCTCAAGAGAACAGGGGCTGGCCTAGGATAAGAAAATATCCAAGTGATGCGCAGTAAGGTCCAAGCAAAGACAAAATCAGAGGTGGTTACAATAAAAGCCTGTTGTACGAGATCAGGACGTATGATGTTGTAATTATAGACCAGACTAATCATGCAGCTGATTAGTAAATATTCAGGACATTGTTTGTGAACACACGATAGCGCGCATCATCATACATGCCTTGATTTGAGCACATCATTTGCTACGCCTCCAAAACAACAGGCCTTTGTTTTCACCGACCTCTACGGTGGCTGTTTTGTACTGTATGTAGTATGAGTACCAATAGCGTATAATAGCAGGCCGTACGGGGAGCGGCCTAGCAGCTGATATGCGTGTAAGCATCCGTTGCCGTGGATTTGCCTAGGCGTCTAGACAAACAAGCTTGTTTACCATGACAAGGGATGTTATGAACCCGGGTTATGAAGTGTGTTAACTTTGCTTATGACAGCCAGTTTATAATGGCAGTTTCTTTTGGAAGAATCGAACAGTTTAATAATGAAAAACGTATTCAACATTTACGCAGAATATATCTTTTACAACAGTCACCAATATATTCAATGGCAGCCCCGCCATGCCCAGAGACTGTCCTAGGTTCCTCGACATAGCAACAATTAAGTACAAAGTGCATGACTATTGTTTTTATTAACCAAAGTTATAGGCAGGAGAACAATAAGTCCTGTTTCTTGGCGAGCGGTCAGATATGTGTAGGCTGGTCAATTCCTGCGATATAATTCCAGCGGGACATGCGGGAGGGCGTGTAAGAGTGCATTAAATGAAGCTTCAAGCTCCTCTTCTCTTGGCAATTTGCAGAAGGAAAAAAATTATTACAACTGAAATGTCAAGGTTGTTATTTTACAATGCCAAGACTTGTACACTGCTATTTTGCTATTTAGTTATTAACTTTCCCAACAGTTTTTCATGTAAATTTTGTCACAAATTAGGCTAAGTCGTACCATGCCTGCAGCACAGTTATACGAACCTTTGTCTACAAAAAATGATCAGAAGGTTCGATTAAGATGCCGTCCTTCACCTCGACATGACCGTTCCAAGATATGTTACATATATCATGCATGCCATGATAGAAGCGTACATCATTATACGTACCCATAATGATGTTGCTCATCATCGATACACGAAAGCGAGATGGATTCTGTATGCTATAATAACGGATATTCGCGACAAGAAAAAAAAAATCCTCAATTAAGTTTGCGAAGCATGATGTGTTCTTTTCATGTATACTGTATTCTTGTTTCATAAACTGATGCACAAATATTTGTGTCTTGAGAAAACTACGTTGGGCTTTAGCGAAGACTTCTGTTAGTAAAAGTCGGGTAGCTGTTGATTTCGTAAGGAGAATAGCCAAATCCCGATTAAAACGTTAATATATTTATATCTTCTCTTTTCCCGAAGAAGATATCGTTAACATCCATGAAGTGTTCTTTATCATAATAACCTAACGGTCAATGTCCCTTTATTTCATGAATACATGACGCTACGCTTCAGAAAAAAAAATCATCTCCTTTGAAAGAATGCAATTAGTATTCGAACGAGTAATGTGCAAATATTGATTTTTTTTCAACGAAAACGAACTCATATTTTGACCATGAACTGTGGGATAATATCATGACTACTGACTAGCATTATTTCATATCTATTTTCTCTGAAATCGTTTTAAACTTAGCAAGGATGTCGAGACCTACCGGCATGTACGCACCAGTGAGGAAGAAAGCCGCCCAAAATAATGAGCCATACGCGTGCTTTGTTCTCTCCGAAAATTCGTTGTGTCATGATAATTTTCATAGGCATTAATCATATATGATTGCACCATATGGTCATTGCACTACCGTGGAAGTTTTGCATTGTAAATAGTGGATTATGTTGAGTGTATTATGATTTTGTTTCTACATAACTGTGTAAATATCAATAATTAGAATCCCTCCCCTTCCCCTCCTCTATCATGTCTACACCACTACATTCTAATTTCTCTCCTCTCCTCTCTCGCTCCATCTCTCCCTCCCAAACTTCTCGGTGTCCGCCCTTTTTCTTCTTTTTTTTTTTACCATGGTGTTTCTACTTGTGATACTTTACAATTCTTTCCCTATCCTTCATCTATACTACTTTCTTCCTGCTCTCTCTCTCTCTCTCTCTCTCTCTATCTCTCCCTCTCTTTCTCTCTTCTTCTCTTTCTCTTCCCTTCTCTCTCCCTCCATCCTCCCCTCTCCCCTTCCCCTCTCCATCACTCACTCTCCCCCTTCTCTCTCCAACACCCCCTTACTCTCTCTCTCCTCTCCCTTCCTCTTCTGCTTCGTCAGTATCGTATGAATTATGTACATATTGCCTTTTTCCAGCTAGCGTGGTCAAAATTTGAGGGGTAAACCACACATCAATTTTGCTCCCTATCATAAATGGTTATAACCTTCCCCGTCTCAGCACCCTCTTCTATTACTTCTTTCTTTATATTCAGATACCATTTATAACATCTATCATTCCTTGCTCTTGTTCCTCATATTATTTTCTCGTTTCAGTACTTTTTTCATCTTTCTCCGTTTTCCTCGTCTTTCATCCAAACTTTCGCCCTACTCCGTTCACTCCTTCAGCCCCCCTACTCGTTTTCTTCACCTCCCCTTGCGGAGTACCTTGTCCTGATCAATAATATTGTATTCATATTAATTAGTGTGTGAATGATGAGCGAAATTCATAACAAATTACACGTCATGTAACATGTGTTACTTCATGTACTACGTAGGCATATACACATTAGAGATTGCTATATATGTCGGTCGATATCACTTTCTATATCAATACCCTATACCTTTTTTTTTTTAAAGGAATCATATATCAACCAAATTCAAAGCGAAGTGTTATGATAGAATATACCTTCTACCAAGATTAACAACACATATCATTTCCAATCTAGTGCCTCATTTCCGTTGCTCTCAAGTGTTAACGGGAAGTTTTACCACATGCGTTTCCTTATCTAATTTATGATAATCAATTATAATATATATGCTGCCATAATAAAATAACTTGTCGGTAATTCAAAGTAATAATGTTTGCGGAAATGAGAGGTAACTTTATCAAATTGTACTCGCCGGTGCTGTACTAGTTGCCGAAGCAAAATGAGGGGTAAACTGTCTTATAAAACTATCATGTCTGACGTCATAATGAAGGCTCGGAGCACTCCATGCGTGGAAACAATACCCGCCGCGGCGTATGTGATGGATGCCTTGGCGCTGCACGCTGCACGGCGCCGCATGTCGCCACGGCGCAGACTCCGTAGCGGCGTGCGCTCAATGCAACAGGCCGTGCTCGCTGGCTACCCATCCAAGCTTGGGCTGATCCGCCGATCGCAGCAAGAGAGTGCGGGTGAGAGAGCGAGAGAGCGAAGGGTTCCTCCAGCTTCACTCATAAATCATCATTCAAGCAACGCACGCACACTGCTTCACACACACCACAAAAACGTCTCACCGCTGATTTATTGTTGTCAGCGTGTGTCGTGTGCTACGCACCGCATTCATAGCCATAGAAATGAGCACATAGCTGAGCACGGTCATTTCTTTTTTGTTTGTTTTTATTTTTTGACTGCTTTCTCACTGAAATGATGCCGTAAGAAATGATGCACGCATGCTTCTTTCAAACGTCTCGCTGTGAAAAGCCCGAAGTCACTCACCGCTAAGCCCACTTGTAGCCGACGGGAGACTTCTGCAGTAATGTGGCCCGGCAAACCACCCACTGCACTTGAAGATCAGAAGAAAGTGCACCAAACTTGCTAGCAATAGCACAGCACCTCATGAGGGAAACTCTCAAGAGATATTCTTTTATGTTTCACGTGTGGATAAAGTCCTCATTAATTGCATGATAGAGGAGGAGGAGCGCGGTCATTAATATTTTCATTACATTCCTTCGCAGACAGAAAGACTGCTAGTAGGCCATCAGGAGCCGCTTACATCCACCCTCGGGTCCAACTTCGAGGAATCTTAGGTGCGTCTTGACAGTATCGCGTCAACTTACACACTATCCATCCCACTTCAAATCAAAGAAAGTGAGCTGCCAACTACCTTTGAGTAGGAGACAGCGCGAAGTCAGGTTTTCAACCATTCCGCCGACTGCCGCAGGAAAACTGAAGCGGGAGCAGCGCTACACCAGCGGGACCGAGCTCCTGTCTGCCCCGCCGCCAGCCGCCCAAGAGGACGCAGCCACCGTGGGCAGCTACGCTGAACACGAGGCCGGAGACCCTCAGGGTTTGGACGAGCCCAGTAGGAAGCGACTCAAGATGTCCACCGTTAGCATGGATTCAGGCAGCACCACCGGGGAGGAGGAGGTAAGAATAACAAATTTGTCTTTTATATATAAAGTTTGATTCTGAATGGATGTAAATATGCGAGTGTGATTGTGCGGCTTTACATTCACAGCTGTATGCCAGAAATGGAATGCGTGAACATACCTTTTTAAAAAACAGAGTATAAACAAACACATTGTATGTATGGTTGGATGGATATACACTATTCAATTAATTATTCAAACAAGTTGATCATAAAGTCTCATGGTGCTAATCAATGTAACGTTTGTCTTTCGAGGATGCTTGCAACCTGCAATGCGTGTGATGTTGCTGTGCACAGCGACAGCGTAGAAAACGCCTCGGGTGATTTCTCATCACTACCACAACGCGAGTCACGTGTGATAACGATGATAATTGCTATTGGTAGATTTCATTTTTGCACCTGTTCGTGTTTTGCCTAGCATGTGCGTAAAATAATTATGCAGCGCATAGTGTATTTCCGTTTCATACAAATTCCCTGCCCATGACTGTGATTAAACATATTATGTGCTGTTTCTGCTTAGAAAAAAAATCTGTCAACATTGTAGCTTGGAACGGATCTTGAAGTTAAGCTTATCCATGTGTATTGAAGTAAGAATAAAGACCGCAAAAGAGGTCTGTTTATTACGTCCACCTAGATTTATAAAGCCGACCTACATATCTCCATGCGTTTCCTTAGCACACTCAGTCAGTTTGATTTAACTACCTTGTTCATGCTTGGTTTAGGTGCAAATACCGAAACAGATTACGTAAGTTGCCTGTTCCTCGGTGTTTTATTGTAACAATCGGCGTGAATCCGCCTGTTGCTTTCTCGTAGTAATCGGGATGGTATTTACCACTCACTTGGTATCAAATAAAGTTGAGTGTGCTGCTCTTTGTTCTTACGCGCCCGAGTTTGCTTTGAAGGCACAGGCCTCGGCATACGCGTGAAGGCGGAACTATACATTCCTCTCGAGTGCGTGTTTCCCCGCTTCGAGCTAGCAGTTTCACGCCGGTCATGTTAGAATGTTGTACTTGAGAGGACGAAAAGGAAGTTTGTCCACTTATGAAACTCTTAAGTTTCGATTGACACGTGAATCATCCCTAGCTGTTGGAGTCTGTGTGATCATTAGTACCGCTAGCTCCACATGTAGCTAATCCCACCTACTCTCTGCGCTTCTTTCTCTTTCTTGATACTATTTATTCATGAGATGTGTATGCCCATTGGAAAACGCAATTTCTATGCCCGAGGGCAAGGGCTGAGCGATCCGGTCTTTTGTTGCGAAGCCATTGAAGCAGCCGGGTCTTAGCCGATTAGCGCAGGGGTTTAGCGGAAAAGCAGAGGGGGGAGATTCGCGCTGTCGGCCTTGTAGTACGATTCTCGTAATGTAAATCGATGAGCGGAGAAATTAGACAGTGCTAGTTCACTGTACGTAGATAATACAGATAATACCAGTCATTTCCAACAGTCAAAGGGATGAGGAAGGTTGATAAACACACAAGAATAAACTGCACTCCTTTAATAAGCAGAAGGGCAGTATTTTGTATCAATTAACAAGGGTTATGTTGCCGTCGTCACCACAATCAGTTTCACCGACCGATTTTAAGACCGTGGTATAATAATTATCCTGGAAGACGCGATGTTGACGACCGCATTAGTTTGTTTGAAATATAATCGCATCGTCGGATGTTATTAGAATTATCTTGTTTTTTCTCCCGACTTGTGGAGGATAACTGGATATAATTCGCTTCGTAATGAGTTCTCCTGAGTATTGTAGTTTACTGATCGGGCAACATCATATGCAACATTTCCGACAATAGTCCACCTTCTTGATTTTCATCTCTTTCGTATGGGTTATGACCTATTCTGTATTTTCCCTTGTCAGGATGATTATCACTTGAATGGAGTTCATTTACTGATCTCACAGAAACCTGTTCTGCTATTAACGCAATATGAAGTGATGAATACAGTCGAGATACACACCGTAATCGCCTGCTTAATGGCACTTTAAGAATCGGCTTGACAATCATTTTAGCCCATCAATCGGTCGTTTCGTGCACACATCGAGATAGACCATGTATTCATCGTTCCCTATTCTTGTGACCAAAACATCCATTTCGGTTTCTTGGATCGCTCAAATCTTAACACCCACGTCTCCAGTTCTGCGCATTTCCTCGAAAGTAATCGTCGAAGCTAGTTTTCTAACCACGCTCATTGCCTGAATGGATCGTAAGTAGAGAGATCGTTGAAATCGAACTTGCACTTTAGTTCAGACTTAGCAAAATATGGCGCTATATTAGACACGATTGCCCGCATAATGCTCTTCATTTAAGTGCCCCATTTTTGTGAATTCAGTCGCCAGAGACATTCCCGATGATGTTCATACCAGAAAGGCGCGTACATTCTTCTTTAGTAAGTCTCGGATTATCTACTTCACCGTGACATTCCACGAATGTTCGGGCCATCACACTTCCAGCTGCAAAGCGGCTTTCTTCAAAGTTAAAAGTTGGCGCGCATCCGAAAGTCCCAAGTTAATGTTTTCAAACTCTGAGTCGCCTGCGCGCCGCTGTTTTATAGAAGTTACGTGAGGTGTGTAGTTGTCACCATCGTGTCATTTCAGGAATGATAATGGTGACGGATATGATGAGTACTTTACTGTGCCAACATTTTTACCAGAATGTTGCTCGACTTGGAGCATGTTTTTCTAATGAACACGATTCTAGATATTACTAGCAAGATTTTTAAGCTGTCTTAGCAGTTAAGTTTAGGATTAAAAACATAAATGAAAACACTATTACTATTAGGAGATATCAAAAGTGGACATAGAAATTGAACATTCTAAATATTTTATTCCTGTTTCAATGAAACAATTATATTAATTAACAACTGTAAATTTGTGTTACATTGCTACAAGGGTGCAAATTATCTTGTATTAGCAAAACAACAAAAAACAATAATTTTCTGTTCAAGTGTAAAAACTTGCTCGACTAGGCAGGGGGCTACAATTTCTACAAATTATGAAATATAAGATCAAAATGAGACTTGAGTTGACCCAAACTACGCTGTTGCACAGCCTCAAAGATCAATGCACTCTGGTCTATATAGGAGCAATGGACTGGAAACTTGTCTGTCTTCATTTACACTCACTTCTCTCCCAACCTCTCCCTTGCCTGCATCAATATCTCCCAGTTAGACCTCGCCTATTTTAAAAGGAGGAGACAGAATTTATTTGAAAATTTGATGTGCAGTATTTGTCTGGGTATCATATGCATGAACACCCTGGTGTGCATCTTTGCGGTTGGCTGGTTCCGTCTTCTTGTGGTGCTCTGCTTCCGCTAGGAATAATTCACCAGTAATGGGGAACTTTAGGATCGAAGCCACGGTGACAGGAGACACTGATGGACAACAAAAGCAGACAGACGTTCTTCTTCCTTTCCCTTACTCTTTCACTTCAGTGGTTAAATGGAGAGAGAGAACATTTTGAGAAGCTAGAAGAGAAGTTGTACTGCGGAAGTAACTCGGTCAGTGTGTTCAACATATCGACTTCTTGTAGCACATGGATGTTAAACAATGTATAAAGTTCCCAATCACATTTTTATTTTCCAAGTACACTCAAGAAAATAAAATGATCTGATTTGATTCTTCCTCAGAGCACAAAAAGTATATTATGGAGCTGTGACTAATGCACCATGAGTACATGTATACCCTTTTCCCTTCTATTTCTCTTTATTTTGAAGGTAGATAAGATATTTAATAAAATGCCTTTGATGATCATCACATCCACTGATTGATGGGTGATGGCTAGAGACAGTAAGCACAGGGAAGCCCAAGATAGAAGTCTCACTTCTAAAAGAAAGCAGAATTAGAAAGCTGCACCCTGTATGGTGTATGAAGGGGAACAAAAGTGGCTGTTTGAGAGGCTCTGTAAGAGGATCAGACTGAATAGGAGCTGGGAAGGGGCTGATGCAGATTAAGGTGGTTAGCATGAGAGATCGCTGGATCTAACAGAAAGAAAGACATTAAGCTGTGAGAGGGGAGGTAGAAAGAGGTTGGGGAGAAAGGACAGTCCCCACACCATCCTTGATTGATTCATGCAGTAGCAATGCGTGGGTATGTGATAGAGATCAGTATATCTAAAGACTTAAGAAGCTTACGCTTTAGTCATCTTGTCACAAGAAGAGGGTAATAAGAAAAAGAAAAATATGTACTTGTAAAGAAACATGTGTACACTAATCAGACTGTACTAAGGACAAATCGGTCCCTCTATTGGTGTTATATAAAGTTCGCATGAACATAAGGACATGAAGGGTACTCAAAGAATGCATACTCCAACAATCTTGATACTGCAGCCACTGAGAGATGGCTCATTTGAAATCACAAGTTCCATGGAAGAAGCTATAATTTGGTAGAATGAGGCAGGGAAGACACAGAAAATAATCTTATTGCCCTACAGATGCTGATGTATGTGAATAAGAAATAGGAAAACTTCTTGGAAAAGCACACTTTATAAGCCCAGCAATTTCATTCATTTGTATGCTTCAAGGGGGGGGGGGGGGGGGGTTCTTTTAATGATTTTAAAGGTAGACTATAAAGCAACTGTTTTATATCAACACATCAAAATTTTGATAATACAGATGTAGGGAATAATCCTTTAAATGCAATTAATCAATCATGATAGAGGGCTGTCAACAAAATATATGTAAAACTTGAGATGAGTAAGACAGAGAAGGAGTGGGTGGGTGTTGGAGTTCTTGAGATCTCCCTGTTCATCCAACACTCTGTATAGTAGTAGTTGTTGTTGTATGTAAATACATTCATAACCTGTTGTTTCAGGACCTGACTCAAGCTGTTTATAATATGCTCTGGAAGGTGTTTGCAATGCATGGCAGGCAGTATTTGCAGAAAGCCCAACTGAGCATGGGGAGATGCCAATCGTTACTTGCGCTGGAGTGTGTAATGTAAAGAAGACTCTGGTTTGCCTATTCATGTCCATGGCAGGGTGCACAAGAAAACTGATGGGCCATGTGTTGCACCTGCAAGGAGAAGGTTAAATGCCCACTGGCCCTCTGGAATATGCCTCATCAGGTATGCGTTTACAGAGAAACAACTGCTAATAAACAAATTGACATTTGCCCTTTAATACAGAGTTACACCAAAAGACTCTAAAATAGGGACTCCATCTTTCAAATATATATACACAAAATACAAAGCAGTAAACATGCTAGATCTGTATATAAGAGAGAGAGAGAGAGAGAGAGAGAGAGAGAGAGAGAGAGAGAGAGAGAGAGAGAGAGAGAGTGGGGGGGGGGGGGAGGGAGAGAAAAACCCCCCAAGAATTTTCATATAAAAAGCCATGCTTGGAGGATACATCTTTAGTGCATGAAGACGATTTGCCAATATAATCTGTTAAGACTGTTTTAATGTTTATTCCTAGTAAGTAGCCACATTATGGTGGGAGTAATGGATGGGGATTGGCATTCGCTGGGTTTGCTGTCCAATCTTGCCATCCTGATGCTTGTAGATTTACATCACGAAGGAAGGATTTTAATGAGTAGGATTATTAGAGATGCGGAAGAAAGAAGCCTGGGTGGATGCAAATGAGGAGAGGCACGTTTAAAGCTACCATGTTGCAAATCCAGGGGAAGAGCTTTCTATGTAACCCCGTTCATATGCACCACCTATCCAGAAAATACGTGCAACATTTGCGGTAATTTTGCTGATGCATTTCCAATAGCTGCGTATATGAATGGGAATCACTTGGATAATGCAGTATTTGCTTCCCTTCCGCTTATTTTGCAGCTATTTTGCAGATCAAGACCTAGTTAAAATACTGCAATATTGCAGGAAGCGATCTAATGAACTCTGTCTGCAAAGTAGCCAGAAATGTTGCACCTTGTGAATCGCACTCTAGCTGTTGATTCGGAAATGGCAACGCTTGTATGGATTAGCTGAACATGTCACCATCCTGTGTTTGCTCTAGCTAGGGGTGTGCAGAGAGTCCAGCTGTCCAAAACACTGCGATTTTACTGCTTTTTCAGTATAATATGAACAGTGTTTTTAGAGGCTTGTTGGAAACTTCTTTTTTGACATACATCTGTAATAAAAGAGGTATTTTCATGATTATGGATTATGAACAGGGCTTGTGATTTGATGTCCACTGACTCTGCGCTGCTTGCTCCATCTTGCATCTGCTGTGTGCCAGCAGGGAGCTAATCTCCCTCTGTCTATCTTGGGTCATCCAGCCCCCATTCAAGGGGCCTCCATGAATGTTAATATCTCCATCTTCCTGGCCGATCCAGGAGGGGATTACCGCAAGCTCAGGGCCTTTGTGGAGGTCTGCCTTGTCTTCTTTGTACTCTGTAGGATATCTCCCAGTGATCCTCACCATCCTCCAGAGAAACAAGGATTAGCCATGTCTAAGTGCAGGTTTGAAGGAGAGATAAAAGAAAGCTAATGAGCAGGAAAATCCTCCCTGCACTGATAATTTTCCTCCTGATGAAGCTACATAGGTTCTCTAATGTCCCATCCAGATTTCGCTCTTGACCATTGTCTATCTAAAAAAACAGGATGCGATATCATAAATCCTGCTTCAATTCTATATTTCTTGAGGGGAATTTCTTTCAGAAAAGGTCTATATGATTTTTCCTGTGTCTGTAACAAGAAGAATCCGGTCGAAATACAAAGTGCATGTAGTTATCAATCACTAATGTCAAACTGTTGATAAGACTGGGAATTTGTTTTTCAAATTGTTGCACATTTCTTGAGGGGGTTGCTGTTGTTTTCAGCAAGAAAGGCTAGAATCTCGTCGATTGGAGAGCAATAATCTGATTGTTCTGGCCCTAACTGAAAACTGTTTTTTGCCTTGAAGCCTTTGTATCCTAGATGCTTACTATGCACTGGTCAACTGTGACATCCTCCTTATTATAAAGTGAGATGACTGTATGAAAAAACAAACAAACAATTGTCTGCGTTACAAGTTACATGGGCTCAACATACATCAAACATTATTATACATACAAGCCACTTTTTTGATACAATAAAACTTTGTATTAATTATCCTTCCAGAGGTTTGCTTGCTGGCATGCAATATTTTAGCATGTTAGCTGTCCTTTTTTTATTTTATGTTACCAGTATCAAATGGGGAAAATGAGTGCATTATTGTTACAATTTCAACTCTTGCCCTGACAATTGCGCATGGGTTTGATTGCGCGTGCGCATTTCTTAACATGCATGAGGCAGATTTGATACAGGTGAGTAAGCCCCTGTTTCTCTTTTTCTTTTTGTTTTGTTTAAATTGAACCCATTGCTGTTTTTGTGGAAAGTGGTTTGTATGTATAATAATAATAATATTTGATTTCTTTCGTGGTATATCAGATATATTGCATTTATCAGTATGAATATTGCACGAGACAAGATATACCTTTCACATGTATCCAATATTATGTAATCAGTGCACAGCTAAAGACAAATAAGTATCGTCACCCAAAAAGGTTCAAATTAAAGATTATAATTCACTTTTTCATATATCTTAGGCTATATTGCATTTGGCAGTTGTAACTCCATCACTTCCGTGTCAAAAATTTCAGATAATCTTACATACAGTTAGACTGTATGTTGAAATTGTCTTTTTCCTGAAGTTCAAGTAATTCAAAGTGTACAAAGTATGTGTCAGATGATCACCAAATAGGTTTAGGAAACACTAGAGAGCTATGTTTAGACACCACTCATGCCAGACACAAGTCCGTGTTATGATTAGCTGATTATCCTAGTAAGTCAATCTTTGTAGAAAGGAGGATGTGTTCAAACAATCACAATACTACTTTGGTCCTAGTAGAGTGAAGGCAGGAATACAAAACCATGGTCTTTATAAGCATTTAGCCTGTCTGTTCAGGTTACTTTAATACAGGTATTGATTTAATATTTGATTATGTTATTGCAGGTTTATGATTAATATAACAATCAATGTCAGTTTTCCACATAGTTGCCCATTGAAATCATAGGGATGTTACAGGTTTCAATGGAGAAATTAGTTTTACATTATTTTACAAATGTTCCCATGGTCTGATTTTTCATTTGATAAGTTTTCATATATTTACTTAAAACAGTACATGCACAAGACTGAAGCATGACAAGCTTAACATTGATTTATCAACTTTTCATGAAACAGATAGTGGTCAAGTTTGAGTAATTCACTGTGTCAGTTACAGTAGCCCTTTCAGTGTGTTTTATCACATAGCTTTTACCTCATTTCGAACAAGTTCAATGGATTTTCCTAGGAATGATGAAAATAGTCTCAGGTCGCGAGTGGTGCAGACTGGTGTGTTCCTCTTTTTTTTCAAAGCATATTTCAAAGTCCCACACCTATACAATTTCCAGCAGAACACAGAAGCCAGGACAAAGGCAGCAGTTTTCCTTACACATTAGACACACATATCAGGTATCCCAACCTGCCTGTGGTCGAGGCTCCAAGCATACATTTATCCCATTAAAAGAAAAAAATGGCTCTTTTCTTCCTGAATATGTTAAAGGTGTAGGTGGGTGTAGGCCTAATGGTTAGTTGTGTGTTTCTGTGTGTGGTCATGCACATGCACATGACTGTGTAAATATTTATCTAATAGCTGGTGAAATGTATGTGTGGTGAAGCGAGGGAGATGGGGCCGAGGGGTGCATGAATATTCATGAGGGGTGCCGGAGCTGTGCACCTCATGGGCAGGAAACTCGAGCAGGAGGAGAATCCTCTTGAAAAAGAGGTGGCCTAGAGGGGCGCTTTGGGTCCAGAAGAGAGGGGGGTCTCTAGGGGTGAATGTACACCCCAGGTAGGCTTGTTTTAGGGTGACAACAATCAGTTGTCGACATTATTAAAACCCAAAATACCCACATGGAATTATCCATCTTTTTTGATTGATGCATATACATTTCTCCATAAAACCAGTTATTGCAGGATTTAGGGTAGTTCTCTAGGGGTTAATGTACCTTGTGTAAGCAGGGTTTCTTCAGAGTAGAAACAACTATTTAAAAGGATTGAGGATGTCAGAAATTTAATCTCCATAATCAAACCCCAAATTCTTGCAGGATACAAAGCGTTATCCATCTCTTTATGTATTGATGCATTTGGAATACATTTCTTTACTGTAAAACCCTGCTTGATTGCAAGGTGTTTAGTAGTGTTGACACGTCTTTGTAGTGTGCATTAAATATGAAATGGGACTGCTGCGTGAAAGGGTAGGAGTCAAATTATGGCTGTAAACTCTGGCTGCTGTACCTCCCATTGAGCAGGCAGCCATCAGAAAGGCCTCTAATATCATTATTACAACACGCTGGCAAGAGCAAATTACAAAATATGCAGGAAACGTGTCCACGGGCACCAGGAGCTGTTAGGATTCATATGTTGGTATGCACAGTCTAATGGTTTCCCTTTGCTTGGTAACTTTATTTGATTATGCTCAGCGGTTCTGCTACACCAGTGGCAATATGGTACATCTTTGGACAAGCTACCCTCATAATTCAAGCTAATTTTCTGCACCACGGCCAGAAATTGGGGCAGGCAAAACGCTGGTTCATATACGAGGCTTGGCACAAACAATGTGCATGCTGTATGCTTTTGTCAATATTGTGGGTTGTTTTTAAAGGAAGATGGATAAAACGAAGGGGTAAAGATTGATTTGATTTTTCCACCTCATCGTATGGCCTTCCAAGCCATCGAATAAAATGTAATGAAGATCTGTGTGGTAGCGGGAACCAATGGGTGGTTGTCATGGTGAAAGTATGATCGCTTGATGAATTGAGCTATTCGGGATAAAAGCAATGTGGGTTAGAGTTTCAAGGGTCTTTGGTGCGTTCACACTTCTATCTGATCATGATAGCAGATGTAGTAAGTCACTGTGCAGATGCACCAGGTCTGAACACTCATCTAACTATATGCTGACTGTAATAGGAGGATAAAATGCCACTACCTGAGAAATGTTACTGCACACATTTCCCTTTTTTTTAATGCCTTAATGTAATGACATACTTTTTGCTTGTAATCCATTTCACTTAGGTCTTAATTTCCCTCTGGAAAATTCATTGCCTCTGTAGATAGGGTTTGGTTTCTATTATTCCAATTATTGCTCAATATCTCATATTTTGTAACAGGTTTAAATGCTATAAGATGAAATATAAGAAGTACTTGCAACCAAACATAATGAACATGCATATCTGTCAACAAGTTATTATGTTTACATAGTGTGTGAAATATGTATTCTATGTTCTTAATTAATCTCTTTTTGAACTCTTACATTCATAAACATACTTTTCCAACACTTACTTCAATCACAACACACACACCACTGGAGACAATCCAATTTTTTTCTGAGAAAATATTTATTGATACACTTTCTATTCATGGTGCTACAGGGACATACTCATACAAGTACAGAACCTGATTCTAGGTTGACATGTATTAGTGTCAAAACCAACCAGTAGAGACTCATCCAAACAATGTGTAAGTAGAATGTGAACTCAGTCAGCTGGGTGTTGGAACGCATCAGTGGTGTATTGTTGGGGCAATGCAAATTGAACCATTTGTCAAGCCCATTTTGTTCTTGATCCCTGATGTGAAAAGAAGTCCCCTTTGGCCCCGTTCTCATTTTCGTCCTGGGCTGGAGTTACAAAATTTCCCCCGGCTTTGATTCTTGATGCTGAAAAATTAAGGTGTTTAAAGGGAGGGATGTTGTTCAGTAACAGCATGAAGGTTGAGATTGCTGTCATTTGTTGTTGTGTGCATATTCTCAGGAAACAAGGTATTCCTCTTTCTGAAGGTTAGTTGTCTTACTTAAACTAAAGACTGATGGTCATTTTTATGTGTGGTCTTATGAAGAGTTGTGATTGATCCAAATTGATTGTAAGTCCAATCCCCTATCTCTAATGTACAAAGTTACGATTAACATCAATCGCAAGTCGAGTTGCGGTCAATCACAAATCTTTGTAAAACAGGGCCCAGGTTTTACAGCACATCGTGGAAACAAACACAACAGTTGATTACTTAACCGCATGACGCTATCGTTAAAGCATGAAATGTGGCATGAATCGGTCAGATTGTCCTCCTAGCAAAGCCAGATTGCAGGGTATGCTGTCTGCGCCCGTGCTATGTAATTTCATTCTGGAGGTGTGTGTGTGATGCTTGGTGGTGATGTACTAGGCGCGGTGCAGCTGCAGGCCCCCGTCTTTGGTGAGGTAATGAAGCCAATAATGGCAGGGAGGGTGGCAGGAGGCTGCCGAGAGATCAGGCTCATCTTCATTAGGGCCCAGAAAATTGCCCAATTCTATGTCCACTCCAGCTGAGATAGGGGCTTCTTCTGCATCTTCTTCTTCTTCTCCGTCTTCTTCAGCCTTCGTGAATGTTTTTCATCTTCTGCGTACATAAATGACACGATTCCTGTAGCCCCGAGGTCTGGACTGACTGACGGACTTACATGTACATGGTAGCTTGGACATGGTCAACATCCTCCATATACCTCATGTTTCTTGGCAGCAGTGCCATGCAGAGAGTGAGCAAATCTAATATATCTCAGAATCGTACTTTCGGATTTTTCTTTGTGACGTACATGTATGCAAACGAGAGTGTTTTGAGACTTGGTGTTTTGCATTAAATAGCACTGGTGAGAATGCATATTTGGATTTGAACAAACTTACCAATTTTAGGCAGATATGAAGACAGCCTGCTGCATGTGTGTACCAGCAATTATTTTGCTCAAATCAGTAAATATGTTACACAGAGACAATTATGTACTGTCAGTATTATCAGTCTATTTGTCTACCACTGTGCAGACTAATCTAATTTGATCTTGTTGATGATGTCATACTTGATGTGCACGTGGGAATCTGCAGTGTTCAGGCTGGGATTTGATTCAATTTGAGGGGTTATAACTGGGCACTTGCCTCAAAAATCGATGGCTGTAGCTTGAGAATTTTGGATAGAAAGATTTATGATTAGTAGCTGTGAAAACAGAAGCTGGGATCAATACTAATAAACCTAGAGCTGTGTGTAACCTTAATGGAAGTTTCCTTATTTACCATTGGTCTCTGTGATATAGACGTCTTCTTTTTTTAGAGATCCTATATTTAAAGTCTGGCGTACTTTAGTTACTATCTAAAAATGCATTGTACTAGTACCACGGTATTCCAGTATCAAAAAAAAGATAAGCACTGTAAATCACTTCCATAGACTTGTCTGTGTTATGGGCAAAATGTCCCCTAGTAATTAGTGGTATTTCTAAAAGTTGCTTGAATTCAAAATCGTCTCTCCTTTCCATTCATCACTTTTTAGTACATTTACCTTTATGGACTGTCTACTACAGTATGTTTGTCATTAAAATGTACACAAGTTATATCTATATACTGGTAATAAAAGTTTACACTTATATAAAACGATTTATAAATCTTTTTTTTATTCATAAACAAAAAGCAAAATGACATCTTGCACAACCCTTACCAATATGCCATATAGGTTAGAAGTTATTTTTATTTCATAACATTTTGTTTTTATTTTCATTACATAGAGATTGATGAAGGTCTATGTAATAATGACAGCCATCACCTTGGAATAAGGAAAGTGATGGAGAACAACAAGAGCAACTAACAAACCTTGGACATTGGTAGCAACATATATTTAAAGCATTTAAATCAAATGAATGCTACAGCAATGTTTTTCAGAGGTGTTGCTAGAGCATATTTGTTTAAAAATACCTTGATATATGAACAACCATATCACTCATCCATGAGAATAATAATAGAGGTGTCCTGATATTTTTATACAGACTTAGAAGATCAAACATTATATTAGAATCAGGATGTCATGGTTATTAGTATTAATTTTCTTTTTAGGTTAACTGTGTTTCAATTAGAAACTTTGTCAAGGCAATATCAAAACCAACATTATCAACCACGCTAATGTATGATGTCGCCAAGCAAATGTTTCACATGTATCATGAATTTATATTCATTATATTTCAGATTTCATGTGAGATGAAGAGAAACTGTGGTTACATACTGATACAATTACTGTTATATAGGCGTATCCCCTTTTAGGTAAATGTATGAAGAGTTTATGCCTTGCTATCGGTATGATGTTAATGCGCTGCTCTGTCCCCATATACAGTATACACACTGTATATTGAAGGTACTCAGAGAAAACACAGTCATCCATTTGAAAACACAAATCAAATGAAAATGTGTATACGTACTTCATATGCTGTACAAATTCATCATGCCTTGCTGGCCCTCTGTAAAATTGACAAGGCGCTGTACACAATAGTCCAAGTCATATGCTAAGCCCTGTCATTCCCATCTTTGTTGGCATTCTGTCATGTCTGCTGATGAGAGATAATCCCTGAGACATTGGGCTGTGAGATGAGATGAGGGGGGCCCTAGCTGCCTGCATGTATAGCCATCCCATGCAGGAGGCAGGGGTGCAGGGGTGCAGCTACAGCTGATAGATTGATCAATTAGCGACTGATTTACCCCGACTAAGTGGGATGAGCTATCCAGATGGATCTTGGAGATGTGTGGCTTCATCAGACATAGGCATTCAAACCTCAGCTTGCATGCATGTGAGTGAGTGAGTGTGCTATCTTCTGCATCCTAGCTGCTGCTTGGAGATGGATACATGTAGCCTGAGCATGAGACATTGCAGCAATGCGCTGGCTTTATTTATTTCCCTTACCATGTATCTCAGCATCAATCCATACAAACAGTACTTGACAGACCTTTCGAGTCGCGTGGGGTGGACCAATGTCTTTCTCTGTCTTGCAGACTGTTTGCTTTGATGTGCGGGGTTTGCTGTTCAGAGATGATATCATGTCTTCATGGTAGTAGTTCATCCTGCACTAATGACCAGTTAACCCTTTGTTTGCCAGACAAACTGCTGCTCTACATGATCTATGTGTATTACTTGTCTACAAATGCAGCAATGGGGCATAAAGAGCTCATTTCAAGAATTGAAGATATGTCATCAAATGTAGGGAGCTTAAATGTGTGTGCTTATTGCGGTATGATTTTTTCCTTCAAAGAAAATAACAAACTGCTTCATTAATTCACAATCATGCAGTGCATGCTCACCCTCTAGTAATTTGACTATGATCATGTCGCAGAAGCTAAACTTATAGCATTTCTACTGGCCGCAATCACGTACATTCAGTACGTGTCGAGTGTCTGATAATTCTCCTGAAACTGTGTCACAGAAACATGAGCCCAAATTAGCATTGCTGTCCCTTGAGGAGAATATATTCTGGTGTGGGAAATAGATCATGGCAGGAATGGCCGATTGTTGTTCCTATGAGGACAATATGAATGAGTGGTATGTTAGTTTGGCTGGGAGAGGTCGGGAGGAGGAAGAGGAGGAAGAGAGAGAAGAGGAAAGAGACAGAGAGATAGAGACAGACAGACAGACAGAGAGAGGAAGAGAGAAGGAGAGAGAGAGAGAGAGAGAGAGAGAGAGAGAGAGAGAGAGAGACTAATAAAGTGAGAGAGAGAGAGAGACAAATACAGAGAGACAGCATGATAGAGCAAAACACATAAGGAGAGAAGGAGAGAGAGATAAAAATATAGTGGGACAGAGGACAAAGACAGTTGCAGTCAGACAGAAAACATAAACATACAAAATACATACAAACTGGTAGAGAGAGAGAGAAATAGAAAGAGAGAGAGGGGGAGAGAGAGATTGTTCTGTTTACATGCTTCAACCTGACATCACCAATGTTGATGTCCCTCAATGAACGCACCTCACCTGGAAATTAAACAACACTGTCTAGAAATATTGTTTTCTATGATAAAAGTGCAAAGTACTTTTTTGCATGATATTGCGATATTTCTCAATCACTATTGAACTTAAGTCTGCCCAGGTAGTGTACTATACTTTAAGAAACACTAGCTACAGAGTATTGGATGTAGATTTGTGTTATGAAATCTATGATTTTTAAAAATATTTTTATTATATGGTGGTGTTTGCATAGTAACAAGGCTAAGAAGAGTAGAAAGCAGTCAGAAGAGAACAAATTATGTGATGTATGCCTGCTGTATCCTGACTAAGGCTTACGGGCAGACTGCTAGGGGAATTCACAGCTTGCACAAATCATCTTCCCACAGGCATACTCATGTTTCAGCCCGCCTAGCACTGGCACACAACATTTGTTGGCGGTATAAACTATTGCAAGTATGCGACTATGCGCTGATGATGATGGCGATTATCCAAGAACCGGGGCTAGGGGATGAAAATGGCATGTTTTTGATATCACAGAGGCTGTGAGCCAGCGGTTGGCTAGCAGTGAATGGGGCAGTGATTTCATTTCTCTGCGATGGCTGGTAACGATGAGTTTTGCAAGCTGGCTGGAATGAATTTTGATGCTGTGTCATTTTTTTTTGCAATAACATGATACTTCCTGAATTAAACCTATTACTCCGTGTAATTTTAGTAGTATGAATCACTATGGCACTTGTCCAGCTATGAAATCAGTCAATAACATAAACATGCAATATTTCCTAAGTTGATTCCCATATTCCACAGGTTAAATGTATTAGTATGCCTCCTGAAAATATTATCAAGGACAATTACATTTTACCCCAAAAATAATTATCATGGAAAGACCTTTGGTTATTATTTTATGATAAAGCAAAGACTTTCTCATTGCACTATGTCAAATAGCATTCTCTGTAATTTTGCACAGCTGGTATTGGTTTAGATTTGTGAAACGGGGGTCTGCATTACTACATCCAGCATCAATGTACGAGGCTAGCAAGCAGAGGGATTCACTTCTTGGTCTCTCCGCTAGGACTAGCGGGATCATTTCCTTCCAGAAGTTCATGTTTCCCCCATGACTGGAGTAATGTTGCATTCCTGGAGGAAGACTTGTCCCACTACTGGTAAGACGTAGCCCTTTAACCCCTTCTCTGCCAGTCTCCATACTGCCCCATGGGAATGGTATGCAGTATGGCATGCAGTCTGGGGCTTTAAGAGTTTAAGGTAAGAGGTAGGAGTGGTAATGATTACAGGCCTTAATCCTTGTCGTCATCAGTGGGGTCTGGATTTTATTTAATGTTAGTGATTTTATCCTTTTTAACATGAATTCGTCCTGGTATCCAAAAATCAAATATAGGGAACCTATGGTCATGAAAAAACATTCCTCCACCGATTACAAGTCCAGATGTAGTTCTACTGCTATCCTTTACATTTAACTCTTTAGGTGCTATTGGTGTATTTAGTCACACATAATACACATAAAATAGTAGTATTTTATCAGCTACTCAAAGGGTGCAGATGAACGAGTGTTTACAACATAGACCTTCACAAAGTTACTGAATGGCTGTATTCTAATTTCATGGAAGTCAAGTATCAAATTTCATATGAGCGTGCCCTTTGATCATTCTACATCAAGAAGGCAGCATGAAATACTTGGGAACATTACCACCTTGTCACAAAATAAAGTTGTCAGACATGAGAGGGTAGGCCTACTTGAAGCCAGTCATCCAGGACTCACATTACACTTATGGCTGCTTGGCCTACCAAAATTACTTCCGCTTAGTCGCGGCAGACTTGTTTCAGACAATGCGGCAATAGAAGAAGCCTTGTAGTGATTCTGAATGGTTCTAAATGAACCTTTCTTGGTGCTACTCAAGAGAGTAGAATACCCCTTCCCCTCCCCTATGCCCTTATTGTTATGCCTAAGCAGTCAGCATAAGGATTAACTTTGGCTACTGACCAGCTGTTGTACATGAGAGATCTTACAAAAGCAAGCACATCCTTGTGTTTCTAGATGTATTGAGCTTGTAGATATCTCTAATCTCAGATGAAAGGAATAATCACTTCATTATGTTAATTTGGGCTTAATTATAGGGAGGGTAATGGGGAATGATATGCGCACCACTGTCTAATACTAAGCGTTGTCGTTCTCTTTGTGTGTGCCACGCGCTGATCACTATGCGATCGTGTACCTCATGCACTTTTATCTGATATCATGAATATTCTACTGTCTACAAGGAAATCTTCAAAGATGTGTACTTCTCTTCTTCTCTTTCTAGAACAAGAGGGTTGTCATGTATCCCATCTGGTCTCATTACCGGCTGAGAGGGGCGAATAAAAGAAGACGTCCAGAACAAAATCAGGGACAGTGAACGCGACTTGTGATAAATTGGGTAGTTTTAATGCCACTGGAAGGTCAGGAGATTTACAAGTTTGACAGTTGTTTTTGTCTGTTAGCTGGTGTCGTATCCCCCCAGCCCGCCTCCTATTACCAGCTAATGAGGTGGTGAATTGCAAATTTGCTCACCTACACACATGCATGGGTTTCCAGGGGATGGGCAGATTGCACCAGAGGGGAAAGCAGAGATCTGTGATCAACAGATTGAGTAATCCATTAAACCTTGTTCCCACTGAGCTGGATGAATTCCTCCTCTTTTGTCTGCCTTTTCTTACACATGTTGCTTTAGTACATGCTTTGTCCTCCAGTGTGTCTAGTCCTCTCTCTTGTCAGGATTAGATCCCTTTCTGGCCATGATGTGTGTGCTAAAAGAGGACATTGTGTCATTTCAATCTGAATTGAAACATTCATTTGAATAGAGATCAGCATGAAATATCCTATACCATGTGTAAGATTACATAATACTTTTTTTTTTTTTTATCTCACATGGATTGATTATCACCAGTACCCAAAGCCAAAATGCAATTTTTACATTTTCAAATGAAAAGTGCTTATTTACTAGTAAAATCTCACACAAATTCTATGGCATGAATAATACTGCCATTGAAAAAGAACAAAATGCTTTCTTAATTTCAAATGGCGATGGACGATTCTCATAGCAAGATTATATCACACATCTTCAGTATTTACTTTTTGCACCCTGAGCATATTTGAATACTTTCATGGCCTACTCCTGCCTTGTAATGGAAGCAAATGTCAGGCAAAAACAATTGCTGTCTCCGCTCCCCTCCCGCTGCTATGAAACTTGTTGAATTCATCTTTGCCCGGACGTCAGACATACTCCAATGAAAGGTCAAGACGTCTTTGCTCAGCCTAGAAACATTTCCTTGGTCCGTCCACCTGATTTCATCTCTGTTTGTTTTGAGCAACCCACAGTCATTCTCTTTTTTCCCCCTGCTGTGTGTGTCAAAAACTGAGCATAAGAGAGGTTTGCGCAGGCTGCTTACATGCGCACAGTCCCCCAAGGCTTCGTTATTTCACGTTCATCCTTGGCGATGCAAATGATCATCCACTTATTCTTTCTTCTCCATCCTGTATTGTGAGATGCAGTTTTATGTCTGTGTTCTCAGGGAGCTGGGATTAAACAAAAGGAAGTAATGATAACAAGAAGTGTGTTCTTCAGTCCAAAAATGCAACATGTCTGTATTAATCTTAACAGCAATATCTTCATCATTCAGATATGTAATGTAAACGTTTCCATGAAACATATATAAATACACGACCAATTCATTGTGTATATAGTGAAGAATATACAAGTAAACTTAATTGAAATCTTCAAATATAAATTCACATGGAAAATACCTATAAATATGTGTGAATTACATTTTCAAAGATGATATATTCACGATGATCGGAAATCTGTAAAGAAACACAGGTTTTACCAAGTTACGTTATAAGCCTCCAGTTATTTATGTTTGCACAGTTGGGCTTCCGACATGTATCCGCTTTTGTATACCTTGTCCACAGCTCACAAGAGCGTGAAGCATATGCCAGCATGCTACATGTGGAATCAATAGTGCATGTAAGGTGAACTCGAGTTGCTGCAGTCAACACAGATTCACCTCAGGCATGCATTTCCAATTTGTGACAAACATAATCACAATCACTGACCATGGCTAAATACCACTTTACTCCGTGGATGTGGATGTGGACATGGCTTGACGCGGGAGGAAGGATGCAGGGGAAGGATGTAAACGGCATTAGACACACTGGTCATCCCTCTGACATGGGGGGCAGAATACATACTTTGTCACTGCACGCGCCCTGACTGAAAGCATCCGCATTGGCAAGCCACGCGGCCCTACTCCTCTATACACAGCATGTCAGGATGCGTCAGGATGCATTAGTTCAGATCTACTGGAGATTACTCGGGGAGAGTGACGTGCCCCTATGGTGCCTTCACTTAGTTCCTCCAGGGACAGGCTTTGTTTTTGTTTTGAGGTGGGCAAAGAGAGGATGAGAGAGGTGACGGGGGACAGAGAGAGAGAGAGGAGCAACAGTGTGAGAGATAGGGGAGTAGATAAGGAGGGAATGGAGAGAGAAGGGGTAGGAGAGAAAGAGAGAGACATACAGAGAGAGAGAGAGACAGAGAGACAGAGAGACAGAGAGAGACAGAGCAAGAAAGAGACAGAATGGGAGAGTATGGAGAGAGAGAGAGAGAGAGAGAGAGAGAAAGAGGGACAAAAAGAGAGACAGAAAGAGAAAGAGAGTATGGAGAGAGAGATGTAGAAGGAGAGATGGAGAGAGAGCATGGAGGAGAGAAAGGTCATGCATATCCCATACATCTCAATGTGGCCAATAAAGTAGCCTTGAGGATATCCCAAGTCATCAGGTTTGGCTTTGATAGTCTCATGACAAGGTGTTAACATTTTATCTCTCTCTCTATGACACCCTCATGCATAATTGTATTATTTAAGAGACATGCACAATATCCATACTGAATATGACCCAGATCTGACGTGTACAGAGCAGCACTATGGCTTTGTTCATTGTGCACTTCATTACACGACCCATGCAAGCTATTCCCACAACAAGCTTTGATACAAGTCACATAATCATATTCCTTTCAGAAGTATGTTTTGATCACTTAGAACAACTTACTCATACATTGCTTAAATACTTATCTTTATGATTTCATGTTACATGCATAATACAGTATGTGTTGTTTATTGACACGTTAAGTCATAAATGCCATCAAGGGCTACTGAACTGTTTTCCATTTTAAAATTATGGATATGCGCAGCAAGGTCAAAGCATGAATTGATTTGTGTCAGGCCTAATCAGTCCGTAAATGTTTTCCTCCTGGACAAAGTCATAAAGTTGGGTCAAGTCACCGTGACAACTAGACGTTGCTCCAGGCATGATCACCCAACATCTTCCAAAGACTTGCTTAAGCAGGAGGTTGTGTGGGAGAGTGACAATTGCGCTTGATTAGATGCTCTCGGTAAACTGTCTGAGGATGCCTACGTGGCAGTAGTATTATTCACCAACAACAGGAAGGAGATTTTAATTTGCTGCTTCACAATCTTTTTTGGATATTTTCTAGGAAACTTGAAAACAAGAGTTCATCATCTCTGTTATGAAAGAAAAGTTAACTTGGAAGTTCTTTTATTATCATGGCCTGATCATTGAAATGAAAGACACTTGCCTTGCTGACACTAACCTTCTATGAGTTTAATGTCTTTAAAAGAATCTTGATATTATGATAGTCAACCAAAATATACTTCTACATGTAATCTGATAGAGTTTACCCTAAACAACAAGCTATGCAAAACATACTGTACATGTTCTTTGTTTTAATGTAATTATATGCAAAAATGAACATAACCTGCAATATCCATTTACAAATATAGCTCATAGATTTTATGCTCAATTGAGTAAATAGTATAAAGATTGATGTGGATGGAAGCTCTATTGAGCCATAGCAGTGCTGTGAGAATGTTCAGGTTACATAAAGATATATGATACTGTGTGTGTATTGTGATGATATCACTTGGTTGAGGGGTACAAGGGCGTTGGAGATGGGGGACTTGAATGAAGGCTATCGCCTGACAGCTGTTTGACAAAGTAAATGAATTATGTGGACATGATCCCAGGGAGTTTAGTCACATAAATAAGAAGGATGTCGGTGTGCTATACAGCGTGCTTGGAAACACAGCAAAGCTATTTGGTGAATGACTGTCGCATGTTGGGCTATAAGTCCCTGGTGCTAATGGGGTATTTTAAATAGTTCATGGTGTGTTATCTTAGAGAGATAGGGAGGTAATATAATGATAGATAGACAGATATGTGAAAGAAAAGATTGATAGATAAACATATAAATGAAAGAATATGTGTAGATGTGTAAATGGACAGATAGGCCGAAAGGTAAGACAGATATATGTATAGACATCTACATGAAAGGATAGATAGAAAAATAGATACATATGATGGAAATGATAGTTAGATGTATAGATATGTCAATGACATGATAATAGATGGATACACGTGAATATAAATACATCGAACTATAGATAAAAAGAATAATGCTGATGAATCAATAGATATTAAGATACAAGATTAATATATAGATCTAGAGATGAATAGAAGAATGAATGTAGTGATGAATAAATGATCCATATCTAGGTAATATGTCTATTTTTTTATGATATTGACCCTTGCAGCAGAGAGCTATACTCATGTTGGAATTCTGTGAAATTGATGTTCAGCTCATATCATATCATTACATCAAATGGGCATCAGTGACTTTACAGAAGAGGATCTGAGTTTGTTTCCATACACACTGATGTGTAATTAAAAATTCTCTTCAAAATGACTCAATACAGCAAGGCAAACTGAAACCAATACAAAAACTTGGATGGAGCTGGAGGCAGGTGTATGTACCTTTTTACAATTGAGGAAGTAATTAGCTTGAAATGGTATTTTTAGCACCTAGCCGTATCTTGAATAGCTGCCGTTGTAACCTTTACTCATGCCTTGTTCTTCCCAAGGTACCTGATATCACCCAACCTCTTGGCAGCACAATTTTAGCAATTTCCCCTGCTTTTTGCAATTGTATTCTAAGCCACAATTGCTACCTCTTCAAATGTCACTGCTCTGCCTGAGGATATTGCCTCGCGGTGGGAAGTTCTAGACGTCGCCCGGAGGAAGCGCGGATCTGCACATGTAAGAAATACACGTGCAAACTAAAATGGGAGTGCTCCCGTTCCCTGGCATCCTGGTTTCACTGTCACCCAGCCTCTCTTAATTGCCTACCCCCAAAGACTCTCATTATTTCTCTGTAGGTGGGACTACACAGTCTTCAGCGTTGTTTTCATCAGGCTATAATCACTTGCTGCTCCATGTCGGACTGCAAATCCCTTCCAATTCTGAATGTCTCTATACATAGCATGTCTGTGTGTGTGTCAATAAGCTTTCCCTGTTTGATATTTTAATGGGAGAAATAAAACTAACCATACAATCACAGTTGCAGTACACATGATCATAGTTGCTTAAATACACACGTGGTTTTATGAAATGATAGTGAAATACATTTTTTTCCATAGGCAGTGATTCTCATATCTTTTCGAAAACAAAAGCAAATCCTGTGACAATTTCTATAAATCCAGCCTTTTGTTTCTACCTTAACAATGGATGCATTTTAATGGTAGAAATAATATGAAATATATGATCATTGGTGCAGTGTAACAGTGGTATTATGTTGTGCTTGTGGAATACATTTTCCCATGCTACTGACATTTCTTTCCTTAAATAACAAATAAAAGAAATGTTACTTTGCCATAAATGCAGCCTTTTGATTTCACCTTAACAATGGATGCATGCACGCCCTTGAATCAGTGTGGAATCAGCAACATGCAGAATGTGCACAATGAAGCTGCGATATACAATATTGGAAATTTGATATCCTTGAAAGTAGCTTGAGCTAATGGGAAATGCACTGCAGATGCACTGTGCAAAAGTCTATTCTTTCTGCATAATTCATCACAATTCTGCCTAGAATTGTAGGATGGGAAACAGTAGTTGTAATGGAAAGTCCCACACTTTATACAGCAATGTATAGGGTGTGTAAAATATTAATTGAGCAACATTCCTCTAGCCACAATTGAGTGAACTAACTAGAAGGTGTAAACACATTTCGAGCATTCATAATGTCTGTGCAATAGATGCACACGTGCTGCAATGTGTACACCTTAGACTAGTCATATCCATATCAACAGGCCTACTCCCTCGCTTCAGTGACTAGCCATTTTCAATTTTGATAATTGCTTGGTGTTTGGTTCACGATGATGATACATCCATTGGGGATTTTACATGCTGAATCCAGCATCAGATAGTCAGCAATATAGACTCCACGTATGCATTTAATGAGATATACATTCATATTGCATGAATAGGTCTTTCCAACCTGTTTGTCATGAGATATTTATGCAATGTGCTGAATGGATGGATGTTGGCTTCTCTAGATTATTTGTAGTTAAATATACATCATATATTACTATTCAAATTGCATGCTTCTTCGCATCAAATGTCACCCATTCTCGGTTCCTGATGTGTTAGCCATTCTAGTCATGTGCAACAGTTGTCTAGCCGCGGAGATAACCCCCATAGATTATACGACTTGGAGTGCCTCTTTATCTGATCAGTATTCACAAAGTGGTCCATGTCTGTTTTGCTTTTCTGGCACCCGCAGTGTTTAGCATTTGGTGAGTGTGAAATATTTCAGAGTGCAAGCATCTAGGGAGGAGGGGAGAGGAGAAAGCCTCCGCTAACTTGGTGATTGATACGAGTCCGATGCTACGATGAGGTCAGATTTAGTGCGTCAAAGTGAAGCGCATCAGTGCTGAGCTGTGATTCGGTTGCCATTTTCTTTGAAAATCAGCTTTAGATTCTCAAGAGCAAACACAGTTATTTTCAGGCCAGAATAACTACTCTGCAACATGGGATGATTGTGTGTGACTGAAGAGAGTGTGCATGAAAATGATACTGAATTCATGGTAATTATGATCTTGCAAATAATCTGTAAGAAAAAAATTGTGTGAACAGTAAACAAATTAATTGTTCTGTCATAATTTTAATAGACCATTACCAAGTCAATAAATTCATAATTAATTGTAAACAGAATATGTATGTTCCTTGCCCCTAATTCTGTATAAACGGCCGTTTGAAAAAGAAAAAGACAGATATAGTACCTTCTCTCTTTTTTTACATTTGGAAAATGTTAGATTCTAAATAAGGGTCCTAGATGCATTCTTTACAATAGACAAGTACTCCAATCTTGTTCATAATAGGGCCTTTACTAAAGGCGATCCACTTCTTTTATCTTACCATTCATTTGACCTGTCTCCAGCCTTGAAATGCTAGGAAAGGGGAAAATTGGTATATGACAGGCATATTTCATGTAATATGTATACTGACTCTCTCTGAATTTTGTATTCATTGTTTTTTTTCTTTCTCCCATTTTCCTTTCCATCTCTCTTCTTCATTTGCCTCATCCTTGGATGTCTTGGACCAACCTTCAGGTGAGTGACATTGAGACATTTTCTCATAAACCTTTCCATTCTGCTTTAAATGAAACACGCTTAAAATGACACAGTGTGTAATCTCTATGGCTCTTGCACATAACATCTTCATTAAGAGTTGAATAGTCAAACTGCACATGACATGCACACGCAAGGACGGTACAAGAGTGTGTCGTGAAAGTTGGTGTCAGCTTACAAAAGAATTTGTAAATAATCAATGGTATCATCACCAGGCTCCTGATGGCTCATTTCTGCCAGTGAGAATTTACGAGTGTTACCAAATTGAGTAGCATTCATCAACACAACCATGACACATGTGCAGTGCAGTCGAATTGTGTAATTGAAGTGAGAGACAGTGAGTGGGAGAAAAGAGAGAGCTGTGTAGAGGGGAAGGCAGGGATAGTAAGGCATTGAACAAGAAGAGATACATTGACAGAGCAGGAGAGGAAGACAAGAGAGGAGAGACAGAGACAGAGATAGAGATAGAGATAGAGACAGGGTGGGGAGAGAAAGATGGACAGACAGAGAGAGAGAGAGAGAGAGAGAGAGAGATGGAGAAAGAGAGAGAAGAGGAGAGAGCTAGAAAGCAACAGAAAAGGAGAGAGAGATACAAAAAAATAGATTAAGAGAATAAGAAAGATGAAGAGGGGTGGGGGGGGGGTGAGAAAAGATAAATCAAGAGAGCGAGAAAGACGGAGAGAGGGAGAGAAGGAAGGAAAAAGAGAGTGGCATGGGGAAAAGGGTGAGAGAGGTTGAATTGACGGCTTTGCTTTTGTTCCTGCCAAAAAGTTGGATTGCCAAAAAACAAATATTGTCAAGGGTACTTTGAGTCAAATGATATTGATATGATTGTTATGTACACTTGCTATGTTACTGCCAGAGGCAATGAAAGCATGTCGATAAACGTGTACATGTGTAATAATTACAAATGTGAGATGTGCCGTGCTATACGGCTTGCAGCACCATGTTATAGTTTATGCAGGTCATGCCTGCACCACCACCAATGAAACGCTGAATTTTTAATAGCAATAACCTTAATCAATCATCGAGATTCTGCCAGTATAAATGAAAGCCATCTATTTCTTATGCTAATAGAAAGCTGTCTACTACAGCCGATGAGGGTGATTATTGCCTGGATTGCATTTGTATGTGCTCATCATTAGCATATTACACTACACACTGAGGGAAGGTCATGCATATTCATAATAACAAGCCAATCTGCATATTACTTGCATGATGAATATGTGAAACAGACAGCTTGGAATTTGGATAACACTACAATATGAAAATATAACACCGTGTGTGATTAGAGTAGTGAGAGAAGTCATTCTTTAAGCATGTCTTATTCATGACATGTTACGTAGTCAACATGGTTCAATTTCCCTTAGAAGTCATATAGCTAGTTACATGCTGCAGTGTAAGAGGATGCTGTTCATGCACATTCATGTGTATGAATGTGCATTGCGTGACATCATCAAATATCAGTACAGTCTGCACAGAGAAAATTGCATTATGGATCAGCACAAAGCATTCAAACATTAACCATAGATGATTAATAAAGATTCATAAAAAAAGTGATTCCTAATACACTGTGTGGCTTTAGCTGGATTGATACATCCCCATCTCTAATGCTGTTCAAACTGGAATAGCATAGTTAGCTCCCTCCATTAGCTGCGCAATCACAAGTTTCTTTATGAGCTGTCTTTACCCCTGACTTACGAACGACTGCAATGTTGGGTCTGGCTTCTGGCCCACCTGTCTGGGTGTGAATCTGACAAGTTTAAGATGAAAGAATGCTTCCACCGGCCTTTCAGGATGAGCCGTTAGAAATCAATACCTCTCTGATCGGGATGAGTCTCTGCTCGGCCCGCAGGATCCAGCCAGAGGAGAGCCAACCAGCTTGGGGAATAGTAGCAAATTGAAGCTGATATTGACTTCATATATTTAGAAGGTAAACATCCTGGTGTGACTTCTTGCTAAACTCTTTGAGCAGGAGAAAAAGGAGACACCATCCTGGGTGAATATAATATGCACCGATTAATACTCAATCAATATTTAAATACATCTACAAAGGATCTCTTTCATCCCTGGCCAATGCATAATATTGGAATTTTTTGTCTTGAAAAATGAGTGTATATGTTGGTGAGATGAATTGAAGACAGCATGTGATAAACATATACACTTGTTTCCATGCTTACATCATATCCCTATTCATGATCTATACCACTGTTTGGGTGCTTCTGTTGACTAAACAGAGCTGTAAACACCTTCTATTTATGCCAGGGTTTTGTTGCATGCTTAACTTGTTTGTGATGAGCATTTGTGCGATTATACATCTTGGGCAAATAGATAATCAATAAAGGTCCCCTATAGTACCCATCCTAAAGACACTGCGAATCAAGTGTCAGCGACACTTGTCAAGTTAGTAATTATCTGCTGCTAGAAGGGGTATGAAGGATATACATCCCCACAGAGGCTGTAATCCACCATGGTTTCACTAATTCTTTAATCTCCACTTTGAGGGGAAAGCCATCCTGGCTTCTTGAATTGGTCGAATCAAGCCAAGGGCTTAGTGACCGTTCCCCTTTTATATAGAGCACAAACAGTTGCTGTCTTCCTGTTGAAAGGCAAGGGTAAAAATCAATAGACTATTATGCTCCTGGTACATTTTGCCCCTGCCTGCTCTCTTCTCTTTTTCCCCCCTATTTCCCTTGACTTGAGCACACCATGCACCGTGCTGTCTGTGCGCTGGCTGCAGGAGTGTCAGATGAAAGGAAGCCATGATTTCTTTGTGAGCATCTTGTGCGCGACATGTGGTCTGATCCCGCGCTCAGTGCTACGGCGCATTTGAGCAGTGAAATAATGTTTTGAGAAGCGATAATTTTGCTTCAAGGCACGTCTTGGTTTTCAGTGAAAAGGGGAAAAGCATACAGCTAGCATGCTCTACAACGCTACATGCACTTGCTGTCACAAGATACGGGCTACTTGTACAAGCAAGTGGAAGACTGGAGTAGGCGCAAAATCTACATGAGAATATTTCAGGGGGGTATTTTTGTGACAGAAATGTAATACTGGCACATCTTCAGTTGAGTGATAAAGAAAGATTTTACATTTATCCCCTTTCACAATCCTCATTTACAAGAGAGAACTTTCATTTTAATTACTAAATAGCTCAGTGGATTTCATTGATAGTTGTGGACATGCAGCATAGAGCCACTGGTCATGAACTTTTGTGTTTTGCAGTGACTAATTATCTTAATTCAATGGCAGATTGATGTCTGGCATGATTGCAGTTTAGGCTCAACTGTACCAATAGGAAATGGCACAAAATAAAGCGTGACATTATACATGAATCAGTGTAAAGAAGCAGAGGCATTTTGCTTCTCCTCCCATCCCTGTTGGCAAATTTTTAATAAACTATAGGTTAATGCAGGTCACGTACATGGCAGTTATACTAAGTGGACATGCAATTACATGTTATAGTATGGGACTAAATATTTTAGCACATGTCAATATGCAGACATACTCTTTTTCAGAAGAATACAAAATCTGTCTGCAGGGTTCCGAACGACTGATGTGTGTGCGGCTGATAAGTGTTTCCTTTAATATCTTCAATAATGCACAATGTAACATGTGTCGGCAGTCTCTTGTGTTCAAGAGCTAGATATCAATATTTTCACGCTTGTTTAGCCGTTGAGTACAGATGAATGAGATATATATTGGATTAATTTTAGGCAGATCTATATAGAGGATGCAAAACCTAAGGATCTTAAAATAGTGAATGTAATTTGATACCCACGATCAGAGCTTCATCTCTGGGAATTTGCGGGGTAATTTGTGACTTCATGAAGACAAATTGCACCAAATCCTGCTTGTTCTCTCTTTTTTTAGCCGAGAGATCCCTCCTCCCCCCAGCAAACTGGTCATCTACCTCTCCAGAGATGGGCCATCCAATAATTTGAAATGGTAATCTGATGCGTTTTGTTTGTATCCCCCTCAAACCCATGCTCCCCACAAGATTCTATTCCCCCTACATTTTTGATGATGAGATCAGATTTCTTGGCTTGCATAGCCGGTTGCCATGGTTACAGCCACACTCTGAGTCCGGGAGTGCATGCAGCTTCCTTGTGGCGTTGTGGTCCCTGGTTTTTGCATGTGTGAATCCTGCACCTTTAGCCATGGGTGGTATGTTGCACGATTTAACCAGACACTTGTATGTGTAACTCATGTATAATGTAGTAACAACTGCAGGAAACTCGCTGAAGCAAGACCAACTCCTGTTCCTGTAAGGGGGGATATGGAGGACATTTTGCCAGGCTGTAGTATCTGGAAAATGCTGTATCAGCACCCAAAGCACTTGGAAGCCCAGAAGATGAAAACATGATTTTCTCTTGGGTAAGATTAATTAGCATTAAAGGGTAAGTAAATTAGAAAAATAAGTTCTCACTTATCGATGTAAAATTATCCACTAAAAACAAATTTCACATTTGTTTGCCACAATAAAGTCTTATTTTAATGAGAATTTGAAGAAAAAAAACGCGCGCCTGATGGTGACGTCAGAGAAGTCAAAATGCCATAGATTGTACGAAAGTGCGTAGTAACACGTTATTGCATTCACCTGTATCTTGTCATTCAGATTCAATGGATGGAATGAACTTTGAATCTATTAGTTGTCGCTACTCGGACAAGCTTTGGGGTTCCCTTTGGTAATGTATTGTTTGAACGGCATGAATAAAATATATTATTCACGCCGTTGGCATTTATGGCATTTTGACCTCTCTGACGTCACTGGAGGTGTGCGTTTTTTCAAATTTTAGTCAAAATGAGACTTTATTGCAGCAAACAAATGTGAAATTCGTTTTTAGTGGATAATTTTACATAGATTACTGGGAACTTATTTTTCTAATTTAGTAACCCTTTAACAATCTCTCGGAACAACATTACCGGTAGTGATCATAGAGTGCCCTAATGTTATGAACGCATGACATGTAGTAGCCGTGCTGCACGACGACGAAGGAGGAAGAGAGTGTGTGCGATGGATGGATGGGAGCTGCCTAGTTATTGGAACTGCACATCAAAGTTGCCCTTTATTTGCTTGTGTGGCTCACATTTCATTTTGCATGATGCGTTGCTGCAAGGCAGATCAGAATCAAAATATCAAATGAAATTAGACGGGGATTTCCTTTCAGACGCTGTGCAGTATGACATGGCCCATTTCTAAACAACTGCATCTTGTTTGTTCTGACATCTAGTTTAAGTACATGGCATTAATGTGTGTAATGTGTTAGCAGAGGCCCATTATGGAGACATAGTGTTGTTACCAGTACGTAACATGTTAAGTGACATTAGTATGTAGTTCAATGCTACTGAATAAGAATCTCATGGCAAACATGTTGCTTCAGTCTACCTTATTACATAAAAGGAAAGGGTACTTAGGTGATTTTGTTCGAAGCCTCTGGTCTTCACCTTGCGTTGTATAAGCCACTCACAATGTTGTCGTTGTGCTCTTTTCATCATCAATGTTCGTGTGAGCGAGGAATCTGTGCTTGTGATTGATGGCTATGTACACTGGGCCGTCAAGCTTATGATGAATGGTTGGTGCACAGTAGCAGGCTGCTCGTGAACGACCCAAAGTTGAATGGTCCAATTAGGGAGCAAATGTCCACATTACTGGTTGTTTTAGCCTTCATATTGCTAATATTGCTATGAACTAATGAAGTGATTTTGCCTTGTGTTTTGGCAGAAGAAAGCAAATGTTCTGCAATTTTTTATGAGTATTTTTATCGGAGGAGGGAATTTTATGCCCCTGGATTTAACATTGCTCTTAGTGTGCATTATGTAGATTATGCTAAAGAGTGAGTTGTAGCAAATTTTAGTTTTTTTTTTTAGATAGAAGCAATCTATACTGTTGCATTTGAAATATCTAAAGTGTAAAATGCAAAGTTGTAGATTGGTGTGAATTAACAAGCAATCCATTCAACATTTGCATCAAAAGCCTACAACTTCGAAATTCACCTACAGATTGACAATCTCTTCTCTATGCAATTATAGTTAAATGCTGTGTATAGAGCATGATCTACTTTTCAAATCCATCTGATGATGGTGCCCTTTGACTTACTTTTGGCTTCTAAGGGCCTTATGTCGTGATTGCTGTAGATCTCTCTGAATGTAGCAAAAGCAGTAACATAGGTCAGTAACATGCACCAAAACGGTCCAATGCTGATCCTAGGATCTTATATGTGTATGCAACGTTTGAAGTATCATCAACTGTCAAGAGTCTGCCTACATGTGTTATCATGTATCTCTGTATTTGGTGTGATATTGCTACCCGAAAACACAAGCCACATGAAGAATGAAACTTTTTAACTTCAAAGTGTAGAATAATGTTAATCTTTAGTGCATAGTTTCTTGCTGCTTATAGTAGGAGCCTTTCCCCCTGCAACAGCAAATATTTTGAATGAAAATCAATATGGCGGTAATGAAAACCAGTGGAGTAAGAAGGCAGGTCGTGGAGATCAATGCAGTTCTTTTCTCTTTTGGGATGAAGACAAAGATGGACGCAGTACCAGCAGGGGGAATTGATTTTCTCCCGCCTGACCTACAATGCTGGGAGAGAAAAGGTCTTCATGGCACCCTGAATGAAAGGCAACAGGTTGAAGTCAGAGTCTTGGAATGAGGAGTCAATTGAGAAGCAGTACAGGTGTAAGTGACCAGGTGTAAGTGGGCATGGAGAAACAGTTGTAGCAATTTAACAGTAGTTTCTCAGGAGTGTCAGTTATAAAAAAAATTGTGTTTAATTCATATGAGCATGATATATTCCTACTTATTAGAGTAAACAATTCTAATGTTCTTTAATGTCAATTGTATTAAATGTAAGAATCTTGATGAGAGATGAGAGAGGTGCTGAAAAGAACTTTCACTTCTTATTTTATAATAAGTGGTCACATGTTGATAACAGAACATCAGCAAATAGCTTCATAGTTGTGAGCCAACAGTAGCATTTCCAAGATGCAAAAATAAAGTGCTTCTCCTCTCTATCCAACCTGTACCCACGTGTATCTGGCTGCGTATCTAATTCAGATCTCTGTCATTGCCATGGTAATGCTGTTCCCCAGGCGAGGTGCAGGTAGCTGTTTTTCCAGGCCAAAAATTATCTCGGTAATAGAGTCATCAACGTGGAATGCCACATCCTCTAGAGCTGATCAGTGTCTGATGAATTAATGGCAAACTGAACACAAAGATCACCCAAGACTCTGGCTGACTCAAAGACTAGTCCAAAATTAGATTTGTGTCTGCTTTCCTTAATCTCAATTCATTACACTCAAACGTATTCAGACGTGACTAGGATGTAGATGCTGTGTTCATCGGTAGACAACTATTGTTGGTCTTGATGAGAAGTGACAGTGGAAGTTCCGTTGTGTTTCTTAGAACATAATAAAAAGGCATTTAAACCATGTTCTCTAGAACAGGCCATAGCCTTCAAGAAGGAGGAGTTGATGGGTAGCAAATAACAATGTATGTAGGAGTGATTTTCTGACAGATAGCATGGTTGAGTACAGAGTATTATAAGTATCACTTATTACTCGCATATTTTGAAAAGTACACAAAAGGGTTGCACTGAGGAGTTCAAGGGAGATTTGAATTCAACAGTATCATTCATCATCATCAGGCATTGTTCATCAATTGTTGGATGAAGCCCTCCTTAATCAGTTTCCATTTGCTTCTATTTGCTGTCATTCTGTTCCATGTTGCTGCATTTGTGTATGATGATATTTCGTCTCTCCATCTTCTCTTTTGTCGACCCCTTCTTCGCTTGCCTGTTCTAGGTTGCCACTCTGTGAGTTTCTTGGTCCATCTGTTGTCTTGTGTTCTTTATAACTCTTTGTGTTGTTCTCAATTTATGTTCCATTTCTTTAGTTGTTGACCAGGTTTCTGCTCCATACGTCAATGTTGTTAAAATGCTAAGCCTGAGTCATATCGATTTTTTCAGAAACCGGTGTTCGATGGCTTTGCGCCGATCGAACATCGATGCATCGACGGCACATTAACAAATTGTGTACAACGGATAGCGGAGTGCGAACGCCAGCGGTCGTGTACATTTTGCGTATTACATGACGTCATTCAGCCACTGCCAAGAGCCAATTTATGAATGAAAATATAGTAAGCATGCGCAGTGCAATCCTTCCATTTCCCCACACAGTATTCCACCAAAATAAGTGTGCAATTCTCTATCACCTCGTATCAAAATCGACCTAGAATTTCACTTTCCTTTATTTTATATGAGTTATGAAAGGTATTTTCGGAGAATCTATTTTCTCACCGATATCGCACATGTAAGCGAATTTCAATAACTTCTTGCTTTTCCGTCAAAATCTTAAGAATTAGCGTCAATATGGCATCGTGTAAGTTGTAACGTGTAACGTGCACAAAGTCAATTGGCTTCCGGGTTTCGGACAACGTGACCAGATATCGTTATCGCTATCGATTAGCGACCACGTGGTCATGACATGATCTACGCGATGCACCAATCAGCGGTCTCCGAATCGCTGTACGAAGACGCTCTACCAGTCTGTTGGCAGCGTGTATGCAAATGAGCCTTAATGAGCGAACTTACGCACAATCGCCACTGTGCTGTTTCCGGGTTTTCACAACACACGATGCTATCCGTTGTACACAGTCTACAGACAAGTGTTCGTTGTGGCATTGCGCGGTATATAGTAGTGAACGAAAAGAAGCCAAGTATGTAGTAGCTGCTTGATCATCGAGCGACCAGTTCGTTCTCTTGATGTGCTACCTTCAAAACTCACAAAAGAGAGTAGGAACCAAGTAAGCAAATTAAACTAATTAAAAAATATTAAGATAAATTGTGTATAACAGGACTATCAAACAAAAGATTTTGTGCTTTCTAGTCAATTTGGTAATTTCGTCGATGCATCGAATTCATCAAAACGAAATCGGAGTTCGACTTCTTCGATCGAACACCGGCTTAATAATCGATTCGACTCAGGCCTATAAAATGCACTGGTCAAATATCCTTCTCCTCATTGCAAGTGGTATTTTCACATCAGTTAAAAGTTCTCTGTACATATTAAATCATTTCCACCCTCCTTTAATCCTTGTCAATACTTCTTCTCTTGTATTATCCTCCATGTTTAAGGTTTGGCCCAAGTAGTTGTAACTGTTGACTTTCTCTAACTGGTGATGGTCTATTTTTATTCCCTCTGCTGTTTCAAAGTTAGTCATGCAGTTTGTCTTTCCCATATGCATTTGCAAGCCAACATCAATACATTATGTGTATTTAAAAATTTGTGATTTGCACAAATAAGAAAATTCCTACTTTGTGTATTCCTCAAGGGATCTATTGCAAGCAATCACAATATTGCATCTGCCAAGGAGTAGACAGTACTTATCCATAAGCTATGTTCATAACATGGACAAAATGATCAACAAATTACACCCACATGCCTGATTGATGCCTCAATGTGTACTTGTCGCTAGTTCTCTTTGCCCTTGTCATATCTGACATACGCATGTTTACCTCCGATGCGATACTTTTGGCACACACACTCCGCTGGCCGCTTTGGTGCCCCAGCCCTGTCCGTGGGGACCAGCAGAGCAAACAGGCGTACAGGCGGGAGTAGCACTCCACAGGCTAAGCCAGGCTGGGGCTAATTGAATTATCACTTAATACAATTCAGCAATGTTTATTCATTTGTTAGGGATGTAAACACAATGACTAGAGAGGGCAAATACAGGTATGGATTAGTTCCTCTGACCTGAAATACATCTTGTTTAGGCTGCTACTTTTTAATAGAGTGATTTTCCAATGGATTAGTACTTGTATCTTTAAATTCAGGTATGGTGGAATGATGCCAGGGTTTGATGAGGAGAGAGAGAGGGGGGGGGGGGGGGGGTAAATCTAAAATGGTTTTAAATTATTAGATGGAAACATCCTCACATCTTCATTCCTCCTCATTATTGAACACCCCATGATGGTTATGAGTGGTCAAGATGTATCCACCAACACTAAAGACCACAAAACAGTGAAGTCGCCTACATTTTCTTCTGTATTAGATTTTCTTTTTGTCATGGTTACGTGCCTCCCCATGTCTTGTCCAGGTTATAATCTTTCTCTAATTTGTTTCTTCCTCCTGTTCCTGGTGTACCATTTCAACTGAGAGCATCTAAATTGAGTTAGCTCTGCCTGGACACAATGCCAGTTTTGATAGGTTTCTCCTCCTGCTCAGTTTCCTCTTTTCAGGCTCTCCATCTTAGTGTTTCTCCACACTCCCATTCTTCCTCCCACTAATTGTTGTCTCTCTTGCTCTCACCACTTCTCACTCATATCAGCCTCTCATCCCCGGTCATTCTCTCTCTCTCTCTCTCTCTCTCTCTCTCTCTCTCTCTCTCTCTCTCTCTCTATCTCTCTCTCTCTCTTACCCTCATTTCTCTTAACCTCTCTGTATATTCTTTCTTTTTCAATGTCTGTGTATATACCTTTTGCTTATTTTCCTCCCATCCTCATATAACCTCACAATACCCTCTTTCCTGCTTATCTCCTTCTTTACTATCTCTATCCATACCTCTTTCATTTCTCTCTCTCCTTCTCTCCCCTCTCACTCCCTATCTCTTTTCTTTCCCCCTCCCTCTCTCTCTTTCCCCGCATACCCTTCCCTTTCTCCCAAGATTGCCATATTCCTCCTGATTACCCTTCCTTTCTCCCATCTCTCCCCCTCTCTTTCAGCCTCTTCCCCCTCTTCCACTGCCTCCTCCCCCTCTTCTCCCACCATCTCCTCCCCATCTCTCCCAAGCCTCTGCGGCGTGCCTTTGTAATTGGGGCTGCTAATGTACTGGCTGGCCGGCAGAATGTGCAGTCAAGCAAATGTAAAAATGCCCCACGTTCTCACAATTTGTCAAAGAAGAGGACTGCCACCACTGGGGGCAAACTATTCAATACTGTTTCTTTTCACTGCAGATAATGAAGGAGAGAACCTCAGAGGGATGAATGCTCTATTTTGAGACGGTGCTTCAGAAAATATTGCACTGCAGAGTGAAAGAAAGAGCGAGAGAGAGAGATAATCAAAATATTGAGAAACGATTTCTGAGAAAAAATATCAAATTATGTATTATGCCTGTCCACTTTTTGCCATTGACTTGTGATGTGTAATTTGTGTCTTGTTTAGTTGAAACCTTGAGATTGACTATTTTGTCATGCACGTACAAACATGACACTGTATTACAGTTTTCAAACAAGCAGGTTAGATAAAATGGGTTAATTCTAATGTCAATGAAAGCTCTTTAAATGCTCTTGCATTTAGCATGAATTAGGTTATTATGTGGGAATATAAGCATTTCCTGATTATTCAAATAGCTAGTCAAAAAATCTTGAATGGTGTGAAGTTTGATTTATGTATCGTAACAGTCAGGCCTATGATATTTCATGTAGGCTTGCTGAGTAGACATTTTGCTATAGTCTACAGTATGCTTCTCAATGAAGTACACATTAGCTCAGCACAATAAATCCATTCCAATTGCACCTAATCAGTTTATATTAGCCATAAAGCATCCACATTATCTACAAATTAGATGATAATGAAGGAGATCAATGCATCGCGCGGTAGTACTTACATTAGCAGTGTTGGTCTCACATGGCTCTCTGTAAATTGGTGATGCGTGGAAGCTGTGCATATTGCTCGGGATTAAACCTCTTGATCTCAATGAAGCATAACATGTGTGTATAATAATGTGTTTGGCATGGCTTGGTGCCAAGCTGGTTAAATCCCAAACATCTTCTCTACATTGACAGTGGTATTTGTGAAGGTGCTGCTGGAGCTGATGTGTGCAGCTGTAAAATGGTAACCTAGATAATTCTGGTGAAGAACCCTGACCTTCTGCCCAGGCCTGTCAATGAAGGGTAGGAGAAGGCAACAGGACTTAATGTGGTCGCTGTGCCAGGCATTCCTCAGGAAATTCCCTCAATTGAATAAGTGAGTCGTTGGATGATGATGCGTTTACGGTGTGGAAGAGGGTAAACCATCGTGAATCTTCTCAGTCATTTGAAACGCCTGTGATTCCTGCCAGATTTATCAACATCATGAGGTCAATGGAAACTGGTCTGGTTAAACACTAGATATTTTGATGGAAGTTTATTAAGTCCATGTGAGTGACATTGAGGTTTATATTTTGATTATGTATGGCACACGGTGTCACATGATATTATGGTAGATATCAGTTGCCCCTATATGCAAGCGTATGGTCTGATGTAAAGCAAAGAGTCATCATGCTAAGATGTGAACACAGTGTGGAGTGCATTGTGCATTTTGCATACAGTTGTTAAATACTAAGTACCAAGTGGAAATGATGTGACAAATGATTGATATTCAGCCCCAAACAAACAACCACCATCAATTCCAATTTTTGGTCATGCATGAAGAATCATCGCATAATTCCATGAGGACATTTCATGAACACGCGCTTCATGAACATACAGTAGAACAGCTGTCCGTGCAGAAGCAGTTTATTCATGTTCATATGCCCACATATCATTACAGCCTGGGGTTGCTATATTGATGCTATTATCAGATACATGTTTATACTTAAATGTTTTTTAGATAATGCGCAGAAGTGCTCTTTTAAATTATAAGTACAATTAGATTGCAATGTAAACATGAGCGCCTGTTTCTATTTTTTGTTAATGAGCAAATTTAAAGAAAATGGTCATTCCATCACATCTCCCACAAAAATGATGCAATACAAGTTTTCAGTTTTTATGAGCATAGAAAGGTCATATAGTGATATCTCCCACAAAAACGAGACAAGTTTTTCACAGTTTTATACAAATATCAGTTTAAAGTGATGTGTTTTCTATACATGTCAACTGCGATGAATCTGGTGCAGCAAAAAGAGGATGGAATGGAGTGAGATATCTCAAATCCAGCACTGATTGCTTCTGGAGTGACCTGAAATAGCGGTGTTAATTAAAAGATGGCTGCCCGTCTCCCCACTGGGCCGGCCAGATGGTTATTCCACGTGCCGGTTTGGAGGCAAACCCATTTCGTGCAAGCCTGCAAGATACAACTGTTATTAGTTTTCCAGATCAAGGCATTTACACGGCTCGGATATAAGCCCCATCGGTGGTGGTCACTCCTCTCATGAAAAGCTTGGATTGATCATGATGGTGAGGAAGTGTTAACGGCAAAATAGAAGAAAGAATCTAAATAACAAATACAAGGAATTTGTATTTATGTGATTGTTTTTAGCATACAGCATATCAGCAAAGTGGTCATATAGAAGATATTATGTATTAACAATTTATAAAAAGCAAGTAAGTTCATGTTTTTGTCTCATGATGACTGCTAGAGTATGAATAAGTTACAGTTTATAGTGGATATCCCATAAAAATAATCCGGTAACCTTGATTTAACCCACATTCACATACAATTTTTTCAGTGCCTTGTCTGTTAGTTTATTCGTGCCATGTATATGTGTTGTAAAGTTATTAAAAAAATCTGTAAAACATTACACTGTTATGGATTGTTCATGACACAATTTGCAGGTAGAAATGATGGGAAAGAAATTTTCTGTTAACTAGTGAGCTTTACAAAGACACGTTATCCTGCATTTTAAAAGCATATAGGTCCTATAAGTCAAATGGTCTTATCAGGTCTTATCAGATCTCGTATATCTACAAATCATTGATTAAACCATTGATTGACCATTTCTCAAATCCAATGACTCTTTCTCTGCCAGACTCTACACTGCCCTTTGGGAACAATGTGTATTACCATTGCAAAAATGCCTCAATGGCACATGAGTTGAAACCTGTAGAACTTGTTGCTGTGCTGATTATAAGATTTGTATATATGTATAAAGAAAATGCGAGTTTGGCATGATAATTGTAACATACATCTTGTAGATCCTGCATGTACATGAGAGGTATTTATAACCTCTACTTCTTCCACCATTTAGCGTGGGCATTGCGGGCATGTTATCCAAGACGTCACAACTTTGTATTTCCCCTGATGCATATCTCCTGTAATTTGAATCGTGAGATAGTGTTGACATCGTTAACATACTGCTGTATATTTCTCTCTCTCTTGTCGCTGCCGCGCTGCATCCACAAGTTCGTGCAGCGGCCGGCACGCTTGCTCAGCGAGATCGTCTCAATGCAACGGAACAAAGCTGAGACGTGGCTGCGTACTTCTTGGCTACTTGCTTTCAGCCCTCTCCATTACCGATGTCCGTAATTCTGTTTGCATGGTCTCTATCAACAAGCGTACGCTGGCTGGCTGGCAGCTAGCGCTCGAGTTTGCCCAAACCGGCCCTGCCCTTAATGCAGGAGGAGGAGGAGGTGTAGCTGCCATGTTTGGTTTGCCAACATTCTGATTACAATTTCAAAGTGGAAATTATCTTAGAAATCTTGTGTTAGCACCGGGTTGTGAGTCAGGCGCGGACGGTAGAACTGGGGCAGCAATCTTTTAGAGGGTGTGAGTGACGACCGCAGTCAACTCACACCTCACATGATGCTAATATGCCTCTGATAGCTAGCAGCTAACCCTCCACTGAAGCAAATTACACTGCACTTTATATGTTTAATATCTATATGTATATATCATTGAATTTTCCTCACAAGGTTATTTTATGAAACATACATACTTATGTATTTGTGAAAAATCTATGACGGCCTTCACTTTCAGCTGTTGAGCTTTCATTCAGTGCGATTGCTTTGAGCCACCTCTAAAGTTGAACTCGTGGTTAAACAGTAATTCAACGCACAATGTTGATGTTTCTAATGATAATATTGGTGCTGCATAAATGGGTGATATTGTTACACTGTGCTTAGAGAGGCGATCTAACTCACTGCCTGCATCTGAAAGCTGACATTCTGTGTACTAGGAGAGATGCTGCCAGGTGCTGATTAGCAGCACTGTTCAGCATGCTTCAAAAAAGAGACCATTCCATCCCGATTAATTGACCCCCAGAAGAAAGAGAATAATTAAATTGAGTGCCCCTCACAAGGTCAGTCAATGTACATCCATGTGTGTGTGTGCACTCGGCTAGGCACTACCACGATACTACATGGCTACACTACAGATTTTAGAAGATACGTTTTAACCCTTTTTGTGCCAGACGTATTGTTTTGTGTGATTTTTGTGTATTACTCATGAAGAAATACAGCAATGGCACAAACATAGTTCAAGGGAATATCACCATAACCTGGCAGTGTTATACATTCTGTCACTCATATAAGATGTTTCATACTGGACTCTGTATTGCTGCATATGCTTAGTGCTATTCATTAACATTAATCATTACAGTGCATATCAATTTATGTGTAGTGATGTACAGCAGAGCACTCCAATGGAACACAAAGCTGCATTTAATCATGTATTAATCTCTTGAATTGAACTCATAATATGTATGCCTCCTAATGATAGCATATGTATACTATTCACAATGTACCATGAGTTCATTTCATTGACATGGTAGCAGTGTAATATATTTATGATAAAGCGTATGTCTGTGCTTTGATATATGTACAGAAAATATATGAAAGTCATAAATTTTCCTCATGTAGAGATGACATGTTGAATGCACTTCTTCTCGCTAGGCAGTCAATGATGTGCATTCAGGAAAGTGCTATACATCACACCTGATGTCGGTAAATGATTTTCAGCATATGATGTTTATCACCCTTGAAGGCTACAGCAGGGCTGTAGCTGTGATATGGGAATGGGAATCTGTGTGATTGTCATGTTTGATTTCTTTCAATGGGTCATCCATTTGTCACCTTGTCATGTCACTGAGCTCATTCTGAAAGGTATCATGCAATTGTCAGACTTTACAACATTGTGTACAAAACTGTCCTTTAGAGATGTGTTTTTTTTACAATGTTTGTGTATTTATTGATTTATGTTATATGAATGCAAACCACCCTACTATACTGTAAGGGATACACATGTCAGGTACACCATCAATAGACAGAATATGATGCATTTAGAGAGCAAATAATCTCTCAAACTTCTCATGGGAGATGTTTTTCTACAATGTTTACGTTTGTTGTGTAATTATGTAGTTGTGTTTAAAGAATACAAACTACCTTAACGTACTGTAGTATGCGGCATACACATGCAAATATACACCATGAATAGAGAGCATATGATGCGATTTGAGTGAGCAAGTACCCTTGTGCGTGTGAGGAAGGCAGCAGAGGTTTTATTTGTCATATTACTACAACGTGAGGTATGACGGAGCGATGCCCGTTGTCTCGATTGCTGTTCCTGCAAGGAAAATGCAGAAAATTGCAGTGGTAACGCACTCAATATGTGCATCTATTTATATGCCCCCGTGGTTACCATGGTAATGGAGACTGCAACAATGGATGCCTTCTGAGAGCGAGTGGCCCCTCGCTGCATGCATCACCTGAGGTTCTGGCTCTGCCTGGCATAGGCTGAAGAAAGCCACAGCTCTCTCTCTTTCTCTTTCTCCTCATTTGTGAATTCTCTTTTCATCTCTCTCTACCCAGCTCTCTTTCTGCCTGTCTATCCCTTCTCTTTACCTTGCTGGATAGCTTGGTTTTATTTATCTTTCTCTCTCACTTTCCATGTTTTCTTCTCTACCCAGTTCTCTTGCTGCCTGTCTATCCCTTCTTGCTGGATAGCTTGGTTTTATTTATCTTTCTCTCTCCCTTTCCATGTTTTCTTCTCTACCCAGTTCTCTTGCATGTCAATTATTCTGTGCGTGATGAAGGCTAAAGAAAGCCACAGCTCACTCTGTCTCTATTTCTCTCTTGTTATCATTCTCTTTTCTCTTTTTCTCCCATCTCTCTGTCCATCTCTCCCTCTCTCTCTCTCTCTCCCTCTCCCTCTCTCCCCCTCTCTCCCCCCCCCCCTCTCTCTCTCTCTCTCTCCCTCTCTCCCTCTCCCTCTTCCCCTCTCTATTCTTTCTCTTTCCCCTCACAATTTATCTGTCTCATGTCTTTTTCTGTTTTTTCTTGTATTTTGGATTCACATCTACTTACCATCTTTTTCGATTTCTTTTCCTTGCTCCTGTCTCTTCATCTCATCTCCCCTTTCCTTTCCTTTTTTTTTTTTTTTTTTTTTTTTTTTACTGAAATCACTGTATTTATGAAGGGTTTCCCTTTTTGTCTCCTTTTTGTTTCTCTCTCTCCCTTCCTCTCCTTCTTGTTACAGAACCTTCACCCACATCTCTATCTCTCTCCCATCTTTCTCTATCTTTTTCTCTCTCTCTTTCTCTTTCTCTTTCTATCCCTCTTCCTCTCTCTTTCTCACTCCCTCTCCTTGTTGTTCTCTCTGTCTTCCTGGCTCTCTCTTTCTCTTTCCCTCTCTCACTCTATCTCTCTCTCTCCCTCTGTCTCTCTGTCTCACTCTCTCTTCCTCAGTTTCTGTCTGTCTCTCTCTTCCTCTCTCTGTGTGTCATCCACCCACATCCACACACCCCTTCTCCCACCCCCGCCTGCATGGCCCTGCCTGTATGGCAGCCTGCTGCGGTGGATCAGATAAGGGTTTGTGTTTGGGTGCTGTGTGGGGATGTAATGTGGGGAGCTTGTTGTGCAACCCGAGTCTAGCTAGGCTGCGTTTGATGTGCCCCGTGACGCAGGCCACCGATACCTCGCTCGCCCGATGGCAAACAGATGATTCTACGTGTGATCAGCGTTCTTCCTTCTTCTCGCAGCTCTCCTTTCATTCAACACATTGATTTTTGATACAGAAGACACTTGCCCCGTGGTTATGATGAAGCCACGTCTGTGTAACACCGCAAAATAAAAACTGATGCAAACTTTATTCTCAGCTATATAGATTGTGATCTTGTTACATCTGTGTCAGACTCATGACCGGAGCCCTGTTACCCGATGCGTTTGAATGGTAGTATGGTGAAGCGAAATGCATGCTTCATTATGATCTAAATCATATGTTACTTGCTATTCATGTAAAACAGAATAGCTGCCATCAATTGCTCCTACACAGTGATATTGTGATTTTTCATGGTTGAGAAAAAACGCCACGCCAATGACGTGTGTTATAGTCATGTGACCTGTATGAGTCTATTTTTGCCACCCTAGAAGTAGCTGCAAAATCCAATACCATTCCCTTGAGTAGCAAGAAGTCTCTTCCTCATCTAAGCAGAGCCAGCCTGGGCAACATCAAACATGAATGCTGCAGACCATGAAAATGTCACACCGGAAGGCAGATTTGTTGTGGTGGGGTGATGCTAGTTCACCAAGAACTACTGTACACTATATTCGTTTTTTGTCAAGATTGCATTTGTGTGAAACGAGGTATATAGCAGGGTATTGATAGAATATTACATTTATCACCTATTTTTATTCGCAGCACAGCTAATGGATGGTGTTTGAATGACTAGAATGAGAGATCGCAGCCGTTTATTGCATACATGTATACATAATCATCAAAAGACGTGATAAAGCTTTCACACTGATTAACCCCTACAGTTCCTCCTAGAGGTCCATAAAGTCTGTTTAATGGTGACAAGAAAACAAATGTCGTTGCCCCTTCTGTCTGGGCGGATGATTTGTGGCGGACGGGGCTTGACGTTGACATCAGAGTGGCTGTAAAAATGTCTGAAGTGGGTTAACAAGTATTTATGGAAAGCCCTGCAATCATCGCCATGTTGTGTGAGAGTGTGTGTGGTAAGGAGGGTGAGGGTGCCTGTGAGGGCAGTGCAGTTTGTTGTGACACGAGCACTCGGCTAGGTCTGTATGGTCACTTTTCTTTGGAGTCTCTCTCTCCCTTTCAGCAGGGATGTAGGTCAGAAGAGGCCAGCTTGCTTTGACAAGGCACCAGATTGGAAACTCTGTTTCAATGACTGCCCTTACCTCTCCAGTACCATCAATGTATGGTGTCTGTTGGATTGGGGTGAATCTTAAGGGTGGAGAGACTCACCATTAGTACTTGCAGGGTTGACATTATAAATTGTGTAACATTTATTATATATACTATCATAGATAGTGCAATTAATTGTGAGTGTAATGGATATACTTTTATTTGAACTTGATTTTGGTAGTTGGTGGGTGTATAATTTCAAACTGATTTTTTACAGTCATTCCCACGCACATCTCATTCTGTAGAAAGGGTGAAAGTATGTAATTAGCATAATTGATGTTGTGGATTGGTATTGTAAGCCTAAGGGTCTTTGCTTCCATTATGTAACATTATATGTCTCAACAAAGTGGAAACAAAATAATAAAAACCCAAATTATGCCTCAACATTTTATATATATATATGTGCATTCAAGATTCTAACATATTGTCTTGTTAAGGTAGCAAGAAAATAATTGAAATCTTTAGCTGATGTGAACATAGCCTAAGGCTCTTGCTGGAGTTTAAAATGTAGAAATTTTGTAAAGTTAATGTTTAAGTAAATCTGGAAACAAAGTTTAATTAATCAAATATGCATTTCTTTGTTTGGGAGAAATATCAATGAAGAATGTGTTGCTGATATAAAGATAAAGAAATGATTTTTCACAATCTTACACCATGCCATGTGTCTACTTATTATTTCTGCATTCTTCCACATGACAGTAATAAGGGTAGAACCTAATCACTAACAGTCAGTTCAATGTAATGGAGATGAAATGAGCTTAGGTTTGAATACTTGGCGGTTGCTTTAGGAGAAGTATATGGTGGATTAGTCATTCTGATGGAGGGCTTGTTGAATCGCAAGCAGATTGTGCACTTTGTCCTAATCAGCATGGGCAAACAGCAACAATAACAGCCCTGTCACAACTCTGGATATCAAGGCAAACCTGACTATTGACTCTGTAGTGACACAGGGAAGTGTGGCCCGGAGCTGCGCCGAGGAGTGGAGGGGGTGTGGCGCGGGAGGAGGAGAGGGTCGGAGGGAGGTGGCAAGGAGGGAGAAGGAAAAGGGGGAAGAGGGAGATAGAGAGGAGGGGGTTGAGGAGAGGGGAGGGGGAGAGGAATACAGAGAGGTAGAGGGAGAGAAAGGCATGGGGCTGGGTGATAGGAGGAGAAACACAGCAAGGGAGGAAAGAGGAGAAAAAATTACAGATAAAAAAATAGAGAGAAAGAGGCAGTGTGAGACCCATACCAGAGAGAGCGATAGAGAGAGACAGACAGAGGGAGAGGGAGAGAGAGAGAGAGAGAGAGAGAGAGAGAGAGAGAGAGAGAGAGAGAGAGAGAGAGAGAAAGAAAGAGAAGGGATGCAGAGAGAGGCTTAGAGACTGGGAGATTGTGAAAGAAAAATAGAGAGATGGAGAACTAGAGAAAAATAATAATATAGAGAAAGGTAGAGACATACACAGACATAAAGCAACATATAAATAGAGTGAATGATAGATGTAGAGGTAGACCTCAAGACAGGGGTGGAAAAAGCAAGAAGGGGAAGAGAGAGAGAGAGAGAGAGAGAGAGAGAGAGAGAGCGAGGGGGGGGGGGGAGCTCAGAGAGATAAAGAGAGAGACATGCTTTGTAGACTGGTGTGACGTGACTTGTTTAAGTGTTTGCTAGTTGTAGCCATGTTGACATATGGGCAATAAATGAGATTTACATGGATGAGCTGTTGAGATGCCTGGTCAAGTCGCAAGAATCCTGCCACTTGTGCCCGAGTCAACAGTAGACTAGTACCCTGTACCCTCTCATGTACTCACTGTACACATCCACTACTGTACGTGGAGCTGATTATGGCAGACACATAGTTCACATAATGATGATGATATCATTATCACAAGATTTTGCTAATGCTTCCCATCGCTTCTCTTGAATGAATGAATATATTTTTACCATCTTCAATTTCATGAGTGTTTGTATGCATGATATATATATTTTTTAAACCAGTCTTTAGCAGGATAAACATTCTATTATATTTTGAAAATGCTTTTGTATAGGTGAGTTTAGATTAGAAGTTAAAAGTTACAGTTTAAAATCTGAAAAGTTTCATGCTGTCTGTACCTAGTAAGATTAACATAGGCAATGTACAATTTGTTTTGATAGCATTGGTTCTGAAATAATATCAGTAAATTCCATATTTCATATCAATGTTTATATCAATATTCTTATTGTGTGCTCTTTTTCTCCCTCTTTCTACATGTGCTGACCATGCCTTACCCATCTGATCATCTCAAACAGGTAAGAAATATTTCATTACTTTGGAATATATGTATGTATATAACACTACTCATGGAGTGCCAGTTCTTTACCACCTGAAGTTTTCCATGGGATCATGTCATCCTCATACAGAATGCAAACATATGGAGGAGACAGTGTAGGCATGTTATGGGGGGCCTGCATTTAAAGCACCCCCCCCCCCCCATCCAATGTACCTGTTTGTGAAGGAGGTTGTATTGTGAGTGGATTATATTATCAATCTCTGAAGGAAATCCCCCATTAGGCAATTGAATCAACCGAGATATAAAAAATCAATATAGCAAATACACAGGCCCATTAGAGTATTGATGTAAAACTTAATTAGATTGATTGACTTTGAGGCAGCCCGCTCACTCCAGCCAGTATCAATAACCCCTCCTATGAGCCAGTCAACAGTGAATACACAATGCAGCATGCCCAGATTTTCTCTTGTTTGGTTGTTTTCTCATTTGGGAGAAGAATGGATACACAATTTAGATTTCAAACAGCTCTAGCATACACATCTCAAATGTCATGCACATAAAACAATACTGCATTTTACAGATATGTGATATTCTTTGCTTATGTATTAGACAGAACAGTGACATTTCTGAAGATTTAAACAGATCCAACATTTTTTTTTCACTTGCATTTGAAGATATAGTATTACACTGTTTTTGGTTTCTAAAAAATGGAAAACAAAGATCATGTGCACAGACCAAAAATAAGACTAACAACAAAAATGATATGACAGATCAAAGTAAAATCAGAGTTCTTCAAATAAAAAAATGCAAGTTATTGTTGAATTCTCTTCTAATACATGTAGTATGCCATCAGGCCATCTTGTCGGCATGCTACCCATTTGTAGGTAGGTATGTATATATTCATGATCTCTCTATCAGCCGACTGTAGGGCTGTTGGATGACCAATCCATACCACAATAAATAAGTGATGGCTCCCGATTGCAATATTTCTCCGATTGGTGTATGGCGGCATACACTGTGTACTGTGAGGTTCTCTGAGGTCGTCGGTGATTAGGACAGTCAGCTGCCTGCTCGCTGGAGTGAGCAGAAAAGTGCTCTCTCGCCAAATTGATTCCCGATATGAATTACCGGCGATGATGTGGGGATGTATTTGGATACGGTGCTTCACATCATCGTTGTGGGAGCCAGTCCCACATGACTTTTAAAAATAGCCTGTTGATATTGGTTCATCTCTGTTGTCATGTCATGTTGATATATTGATGGAACATGGGTTATCATCGCAATGTAACTAAATTGTGATAGTGCATGTCTGGATATTTGATGAAAACATGTACTAATAATGGACATCATAGTTTGTTGCACTGTTTTCTACAAATGGAGAGAGCTGTAAAAAAACAGAAGATATGTTCGAATTTCCAAGCTTTAATGCGACTTTCTTTATTCATCCACATAGTGTGAAACACATTGCATGATAAATATTGTGATTACTGGTAGGAATACCATGTGAAAACCAAAATAATTATGATAGATATGTATGCAAAAGTGCAATTTCCTATTTGATAATGGCAAATTCACACTAATTCACCAAGTTGTATGCACCAGCTGTCACAGGCAGTGTAGAGATTTGATACTGAATATTGCTGAGGTATGCACAACATAGAACTTTTGTTCCACTCAAAACTATTTGATTGACCAGCCGTACTTAGAAACCTGTGTGTGTTCACGATGTACTGTTGCATTGCAAAAATGTCTGTTATTGATGCAATTGGTTATCTTAAGGACATCCAGACTTTAATTATTATGATTATGATGCAATTTGACACATTAAATGGTCAGGTCATAAGAAACAGAAAGTTTTGTTCACGTCTTGTCTCCTTGACTACCCCGTCATAACACATTAATAACTACCATGCATTATTTGACAATGAAATGAAAAAAAAGTACCCTAAATCAGGTCAGCTATGTTATACCTGCACTTTTTCTGAAACTCTTTTTGATTTAGATACAGAATGGAAATGAGCTATTAGAGTTAGATCAGAATAAAGCCATCTCGCATCTCGGGTCATCCCAGAGGCTCCTAACCTGCCTTGGCCTGTACTATATGAGCATTAGATGCTGCACATAATACAAAGCCTGTCTCCTCGGTGCATTCTTGTTGGAGGGTATGAAAGGTGAGCGACTGCTGTTCATGTCCTGCCCTGCCCGCTATGCCTTTCGTGCGGCCATATGTACCTGGTTATTATGCAGTCTGCGTTATCCGGTGACCATCTTCCCAGGTGTTGAAAGCTTGGCAGCATACCGTGGGAATCAATGAGCATGCAGCATTGCTGTCATACCGCGCTCTGCGGCATACATCCCCCTGCATGCGGGCCTGGGGGGTGGGAGGGGGAGGGGGAGGAGGAGGAGGAGAAAGACAAGTGCATTCCTTTAGGCAGGGGAGGAGCAGAGTTTGGGCGTCATTTTATAAACACATCTCATATGTTTGCTGATGATATCCATGGAGCAAAGGGAGGAAAAGTGGTAATTGGAGAAAAGTTTCAAATTTCAGAGTTCAGAGTAATTTACTCTTTAAGCTGCCATTCATACATGGCATTTTTGCACTGGGGGAAGTATGGAGTCTGGCAAAGAAGTAGTAAAGTAGCTAATAGCAGCTTAGTGGTCCCTGTGTGAAGTCTATGGAAATGAGAGAATCTAGGAGTTGACTGGTGAAACAAAAATTGTGATGCTTGTGTAGCTGAAGTGAAATCAAGTAATTACATGATAAAAGATTTCATCACATTATCACAGAGAGTACAACATGTGATGTTATTGTGGATGTGGCCATTATGTTAAGTGATAGGACACTTTGGCGCATCAATTGATTTGTGCATGACATTTACGTTTCGTGGTGATATGGGAATTAGAAGAGTGCTTCATTCAAGGCCAATCTTGGTGTAAATGTTTGTCCACCAAGGTTCCGTGGATCTCGCAGGGGCAGGTTCTCCACCCAAATCTTGCATTAGCCTGCGCGCTTTGTTGCATTGATAACATCATAATCTTCTACATCTTCAAGAGCAAACACTCGTAACCTTATCATCGCGGCGGTAATGTCCCATCAGCGCAAACAGTCCCTTCCCCCTTGATTGGGGCAGCAGGAAAAGTCCACGCGGAGGTCAATTCCACGTGCATAAACATGTAACCACAGAACTTCATCCTGACGTTCCACTCCATTCAGATCAAGATATCAGTCAGCACATTCGATTTGTCTGACGGCGTCGTGTGGAATACCGTCCCCCCTGCGCCCAACCTGGGGAGTGAGTGCGGTGCAGATGGCTTTCAGGTTGTTACCTGTGGAGAGGTGGCGGTATGCGATGTGAGCTGCCCACACTTATAATGCTGTCCCCATCAATAAAAGCTGTCCCGTGATGAAGGGAAGGCGCTGAAGTTACACGCTCCCGTCTCTCACTGTAGCCTTACACTGTACCTTGTCCTTAGCTGCTGGATTGGATCTTCATTTTCACCTCTCTCTCCAGGTGGGTGGTGCTGTCCTCTAATTATGATGGAGACAGTCAGCACTTCATACGCTGTGCTTTCAAATGATTGTCGTGTCCTGATGTTGTTTTCCCATTTGATGAATGGTTTCATTTTTGCAGAATTTGGTGAATGCAGCGTTTACATTGCTCTATGGCCTACTGTTGTAGGACTTCATTGAAATTAGAAGTTTGTATATCTAAGAAAAAAGTTTCAATGCTTTTTTATTGGACCTATCAGTATTTGTAAATGGTTTAGTAATGCCTTAATATGACTAGTTCTCCATGGTGGTCAGTACAGAGATGAGATGACTGCATGTATGGGGACTGCATCTTTATCTAAGTACCCTTAGATAGCCCGATGCCTGGGTTGGAGGTAGAGGGGGGCCCCTGTAAAGGAAACTCCCCGTCCCGTGTTCCAGCGGCCTACTCTGAGCCTCCTTGCCTCTGAGCTTGAGTTTTGTAGCCGTCAACCACGCAGACAGGCAAGAATAATTGCATTAAGGCACACTCCGATGCCTTAACCACCATTTAGAGAGAAAAAGCCTTGTGCGGCATCCATTTTGTTTTCCCGCCCACAAGCGTGAAACAGGAGAAGCCTGTTTTTACCATTATGCCTGTCCCCGTTTTGCATTTTCTCCTCAATTTTTTTTTGCATGCCAAATGGTTCATTATCAGCACTTTAATTTTGTGCTCCATCAATTACATCACTGTCTTCCAGCTTGCCATTATGAATACACTAGAATCAATCACATTGACTACATCACTGTGCAATGTATAACATTTCGAGTGATAATTTGTGATAATAGTTCTCTCATAGGTAAAATATATTGACAGGTTTATAGTTATTTTGAAAGCAATGTATTCATTATTTTGTTATGAGTGATGGTCAGTTGGTCGCACACAAATTATCCATTCAGGTGAAGTCGACATGTATGTGTTCAGCGCTTTTTAGAAATTGGAAGTAATGACAAGATACATCTCATCAATTGTCATGACCTTTTCATACTGTTATTAGAGGAAATAATATGATGTATATTTCATAGATATCTGTCTTATTATATTTGTATTAATTGTACTATTACTACTATGACAGCTACAACTACTACTACTACTAATATCACTTCTGCAACATCTACTTATAATGATACTGCTACTCCATAAACTACTACTCCTACTATTACTACTACTACTACTACTACTACTACTACTACTACTACTTCTACTATTTTTATTCCTTTTTTTGTACTTCTTCTTCTTTTGGAACATAAAACTTTCTCCCCCAATGTAAAAATGGTGTTATTCATTTTGATGTACACCAACCATTCATTATCACAACCCTAGCATGTGCCAAATCATATTAAACATGTACATTGGCAGAAGGATTCTTTTACTTCTATTACTCGAGCTATCTCTTCACGATATGTCACATCATATCAAGGAGTTACTGATAGAAAGGCTGTCAGAGCAGTAACTCTACCCCCACTCCATTCAATACAATAAAGGCTGCTATGGAGCCAACTGATTGGATTAAGTGAAATTTGTCCACAATGCGTGCACAGAGATGCAAGTGTTGATGGGTGGAAGATGATGAGTTTGATTGGGGTGGTGTGGGCGCCCTGGTGGAGAGAATAACACATGGAAAGGGGTGAAACATTATACCCCTTTACCTTATCAGGGTATGATCTTCTGTGCTTAGATCCTCCCACACACTTCATTGCTGCAAAGAAATATGTCTCAGTACATGAAATAGCAAGGTATCGCAGGTCTAGAAAATAGCAGCCCTTTTCCCTTGTTTCCAAAAAGAAATGAAGAGATAAAACTGAATTGGGAAAAAAGACTTTCACAAATTATTCTTTTCAAGAATGGGATGCATATTGAGTTTACAGTGGAAATCATTGTGGTGAATATTGTGGGTAATGAATATGATTGACATAATCCGTCCTGCCCTCAAATCCCCTTTGATGGTTGTGTTGGTTAAAGGAGGATGTGGGGGTTCCTTTCCTGACAATGCTAACTGCCAGGTTCGCATTATGAGTCTTGTACTAATGGTATTTGAGGCTTTCCTTGATATGTAATTATTGGCCAGGGCTCTTGTGTGATTGGATAACATCAAGAGGGCAATCTGAACAAATCTAACCTTGAACTTCAATTTGCTTGAGTCAGGTATCTGCTTCTTCAAATCACCAAGTCTGCTGGAAATTCATAATGAACATGAATTCACTGAGCGACACATGAGGAACGTTAATCAGATTGTTCAAGCAAGATTGTAAAGATTGAAAAGGGGTTGATCATACCCAGTGTGAGTCTGTATAGTCTTGCCACATAAAAGGAGAAAGTTGATCTTTGGGAGTGGATGTTGAAATGGCGATACGAGAAGGAAAAGGGACAGCAATACAAGAGGAGTAACCTTGTTTAAAAACAGCTTGGTGATGGGGCTGGAGAACGGGGCTCCGGGCTGAAAATAGAGCCAGCGATTGCATCTCATCCTTTCCACAGCCAGGGGAGAGAGAGACGCTAGCCCAAAGCAGCGGCCCAAGCTGAATAATTAAGGCAAACATGTATTTGCTGCTTCACCAAGCATGATATGACTGAGCATCTCCACATACAAATCTGTGTTGACTTACCCAACTTTGATGTGTGTAGCTGGGACTAAGGAAACGCAGGGGGGAAACGCGTCATGTGTGAAAATTCCTGCAGTTTCTCCTTGTTTTGCACCCAATTACCACCTTCTGACCTCCAGTTTTATTCATAGCTCCCCTGAGAGTCCCTGAATTTGTATTTGTAGGAGGACAGTCCGAGCATAGATGATGGGGATAGACTATGTGTTCGCTGGAAGTGACAAATGCCAACGCATGCCCTTTAAGGTACTGGTAGTTCCAAACGACTATTATTTCTGGGCAGCTAGCAGCAAACAATGTATGTAACTGTGGTAATTGTAGTCGCTGAGGTTGATCAGAAGGCTCTCTTTACACAGAAATGAGATTTGTGCAGCATCTTGTAGCTCATTATTGCATTACATGATCCATATTCCTTTTAGGAAGCCACTTTTATTCCATACCCCTCTGGGCAGAATGAGAGCTCTCATCATATGCTTGTATATAGTTCAGTAAGGCAAAAAAAGGCACCCTGTTCTGATGGAAGTATTGCAGCACAAAACACAGATGAGATGAAAATTTGTGTTTGGTTCTGATTATGACAATCCTCCCTGATGAAGCAGGAAAAATTACAAGCTGATTTAATGTTATACAAATATAGAATTGCTGTTTAAGTAATGTAAAGATGTGTTATTCATGGTATTGTGTTGCAAATGATATTATGAAACAATCATGTAAATGTAATGAATGCATTATGGATATAGTTGCAGTATCATTACTGGTATTAGTTACAGATGTAGATGCATGTAATCAAGAGTTCAAATGATAATTTGATTAATACCCAAGACCAATGAAAAATGCTTACAGTGCATCATTCTTAGCTAATGGAGGTGCACATGAAGGTATCATTATTTATTAGTAGTAATTACAGTTTTCAAAACTTAACCAACTCATACAAACCTGTTCCTTTGATTTTTCTTTTTGACTTTAATTCAATTACTTGCAGATTTCAATTTTTCTTTAATGCTTACATGACAAATATCTTACTATGAAACTGAAGAAGTAGTTCCACATCTTATGTAGATGAGAAGATGTTACAATAACGGCTACATGCTATTTTGTATTCATATATAAACTTCTAGGAGGGATATGTCATAAAATATCAATGTCGTCAATATACTGAATATCAATGTCGTCAATATACTGATTATCAATAAATGAGACAAACAACACATGCAGTCTATAAAGACGTGTTATGATGTTTAACAATAGGGTATAGTTATCATTAATACTGACTACTCAATTCTCCAGATTGAATGTTAGCTGCTGGTGACTGGTATTGCTGAGAACATGGGCATGTCTGGTTGTATTAGTGCTGATTCAGAGGATTGCTGTAATGTTAGTTTAGATTTGTTTGTATCCACATGTTGACAGTTAGGCTCAGGTTGATGATCAGGAGGAGCAGCAATTGCCCTGCGCTTCTTCTCGTTCATGTGCCTCTTGTGCCTCATAGTGCTTCAAACACAGTTATGATGATCTTTACATTAAGACTATTGACTGCAATTTATTCTGGTTTCTTTAAAGCAAGATTTGGTGAATGCTGTTTTTTATGAGCCTCTTGGTATTAGCAAAACAGGGACTACTTATTTGAGAAAAGGAATATAGTAGTCATAGAGACACACTTCTTTTTTTTTATCAGCATCAGTGTGTGGATGATTCCATGTGGATATCATGGCAATGGGGTCATACCTATAGAGTTTGATAGAGTGGGATACAGAGGGAGAGAGGGAGTGAGATAGGGATGGGATGGGTTAGAGTGAGAGAGAGATAAAAAAAGATAGAGAAAGAGAGAAAAGCACATCTGGCATTAACATAGATACACTGTGAATCCAGCCATTTCTTCGAGCAAAATGCTCAATTCTTGATCACTTCCCAGAAATTCAACTTTGTGAGTACTCTACAGTAACAACCAGCTTGTATGCCGTGAGTAGTTGATTGCAAACACGTTATCACTGTAAAATATTCCAAAGACCTACATTGAGATAGTTGTGATGGATTAGAACCATTTTGGCATGGCTGCAGACATGTCTTTATTTGCAATTAAACCGGGAGGGAGACATCTTACAGGGGGTAACCCCATGACTAGCAGTCACGTGATATGATAGCTGGGTGTGACAGGGGAGGGAGGGGGAAGATATTAAGAGGAAGGGTGAGGGATTCATAGAGGATGAGTAGATGGAGGGAAAGAAGTGATTTTTGAAGTGATTTGTGTGTGTGTGTGTGTGAACAAGAGAGAGAGAGAGAGAAAGAGAGAGAGAGAGAGAGATGGGGGAAGGGGAGTAGGAATGATATAAACAGATGATTGATATGATATAATTTCTTTTTGAGATAAACCCCAGTGCAGTTTGAATGCTGAGGTGTCGTCAATATAAATGGTGAAATCAAAAGGGGCTTGATTAAGAAAAGTACATCTCAATGTCCTGAAATGCACTCATCATCAACACATTTACTTGCACAATTTGTCGTATTGGTATATTTCATACTTCTGTATCTATCATCTATATGTGTGTCATCCCTTCCCGCCATAGCATCTGGACATCTTGATATGATACCAACCAAAAGCATGATGAAGTTTATTGCACAAATATGCCATTTTTGCTGAGGTCAGGAAAGTTGGGACAATAAAGCCGGTGCTATTGCCCCATCAATACCAGGCGTCTCCTGTCCCGCACGTGTATGCAAGTGTTTATGTCCCTTCTCTGCTTTGTAATGGGGTGTTAAATGGTGACACGCGGCAGACATTAAAACGGAGGTGCGATCCATCACTGCATGGAGACAGGATATCAGCCCACCTGCCAGCCACTGGACTTGGGCTGGGGAGAGGTGCACTCTTTTCTCTTCGCTGACCTTCAGGGGCTGGTGTACCCAGGAAGGGAGCTCTCTCTCCTCTCTCTACTCTCCCCTCCACTCTCCCCTCCAAGCTCCACTCTCCCCTCCTCTCTTTTCTCTCTCCGCTCTCCTATATTATCTCTCCTTTCTCCTCTGCCCCATTCCCTCTCCCCTCTCACCATATTCCTTTCTCCACTGTCCTCTCAGCATTCTCCTATCGCTCTACTCCCTCCTCGCTCATCTCTCCTCTCCTCCTTCCCTATTCCCCTCCCTCTTCTCTCTCCACTCTCCAGTCTCTCCTCTTTCCCCCCTCCTCCTCTCTCCTCTACCTTCCTCTCTCCTCTCTCTCTCTCCCCTCCTCTCTCTACCTTCCTCTCTCCTCTCTCTCTTTCTCCCCTCCTCTCTCCTCTACCTTCCTCTCTCCTCTACCTTCCTTTCTCCCCCCCCCTCTCTCTCTCTCTCTCTCTCTCTCTCTCTCTCTCTCTCTCTCTCTCCTCTCTCTCTTTCTCCTCTCCCTCCCCCTCTTCCCTCTCATCTCTCCCCTCCCCTCTCCTCTACCCCTTCTCTCTTTCCCCCTCTCCTTATAGCTTGTCATTGTATGAATAGAATGCAAATGTGGGAATAATTTATCATTTTCATCTCATACGAGTAAACAGCAAATGTGTTAGTAATGAGGGTCGCTACTGCATACACCATATAAAGATATTTCAATATTTCAGACTTGACATACAATTAACAAATACAGGCATTTGTGTACACAACATACAATTACATGTGCTTGTACTGAAATTGTTTTTATGGTAAAGGGCAATGAAGAGAATAATGATGAACATAGTAATGTTGACTGTGATGATGTAGAATTTCATTTATTCATAGCTTAGCTGGCTGCTCAAAATGCATGCAGATGAATGTGCTTTTACTTACTAGGCGTAGGAAGTTTCCATGAATATAGACCCAGGGGCTATATGTACCCCTTTGGGTTGAAATCATGAGAGAGATGATTTTGATCTTCATAATATCAAATTGAAATCTGCTTTCCCACAAAGTGAGTGATATGTTTTACTGCACTTTTGAGTTATATATGTCTTGATATTCTATGTTGGTAGCATCTGCCAAAAGTCTCATAAGTCACCCCTGAAACCATAGTTCTGCACTTCATTCCCAGCTTATGGTATTGTGACTCTGACGTCAGATATGAGGCAAAATTCAACAAGTGTAGATTTCGTTGTGCCGACTTTCAATAATGGGAGGTGTGAGGCAGTTATTTGGAGCTTGCGCTTTAATGAAACGCCACAGCATCAGAGATAGCAGTGTCTGGACCTTAGATTATTTACACTTCCATTTCTCTCTCTCTTCCCCCCTTCCCCCCCCCCCCCCTCATTCTTTTCATGGAGATGAGAAAATCTGATTTGTGCTTGGTTTGTCGCCAGCTATCCGGTGTTAACAGACGAATTATCACAGCTTTGCCAGATGTCTTTATCACTCCTGCGCCCCTGCACTACATCAGAGTTGTCCATACCAACCAGCCCAGAGAGGAAGGGAGGAAAATTCATCAAAAGCTACCTCGGGCTTTTGTGTTACTATAGTATCTGTCCTTTCTGTCAGCTTTTTATTTTATTAGCTCTTGTTTGTTATAACATTTTCACCATTCTCCTCCCCTTGTAGTTCTTATCTCATGAATGTATAGACGCATGAGCGTATTAATACTAGTACATAGTGATGTTGTGTTTATTCACGCCCACCTCTCTATACTCCAGTTGAAGGAACTGTTTATACTTCCTGAGACATTAGTATAATTTTCTCCGCATCTCCTCTCTTAATTTGTCCGTGCCCACTGGTGATCAAGCCATCTTAATTAAAAGAGCCCAAATGTAGCGGGAAGGTCAGTAACCCAAAGAGAAAACATCCCTGTATGCAAAGTCCCAGTGTGCCGACTGTGTGCTATGATGGTTGCTCCAGGGAATGTGTCCTTTAGTTTTTGCTTATGAGGCAAGCGAGTTATAAGCCATATCTGGTGCGGTAAACAGTTCCTCTGAAGAAGAAGAAACAGCAGCAGCGGTGAGCAAACTGACACAGATTTGCTCTCTCTCTCTCTCCCTTAGGTTCCTTTTCGCTGCGCTCTTTCTTTGATGATATCTGCATAATTACTTCCCTGAAGTATTGAGCCAAACATAGCCTTTCACTTATGTAATGTCTATGTTACCTGTTTGCAACATATTCCTACATGTTTATTGAAGAAGTTTATTTTTAACATGTGCAATTATATCTTGTAAAGTGTTTTTTTTTAAATGTCGACATGTTATGAAATTTCTAAACAGATGGTATTTACTATTTTATGCAGAGCTTAAATGATCAAAACTATTTCATTCATATGTAGCCAGATGGCAAGGCAATTTGTCTAATGCAAGCTGGATTACATGATGTGCATGATATGCAACATGTGTGTAGAACATGGAACTTTCTAGCTGTGTCACATGGAAGAAACATAAAACACATCTTGTACATATCAAGTTAATGAGGTCCATAAAATTGATTATAAAAGCCCTGCATGTAGAGGGTGGATGCTACAAGCTCATGAATAGCTACAAAAGGCCAAAGCAGAGAGAGATCTCTTTGTTTCCCATTGATCTGAAAGTCGGGAAGCGTGATGATTATTGATACTTCTTTGAGTAATTAGTAGAGCATGATGGACTACGATGGCCATGTTTCTGTGAAGAAATGCCAGCTCACAATGGTTCATTGTATAATTAGGGGTGTAGGATTTGGGAAGATGACATGTACCTCTTCCGCCATTGAGGGGCCAATTGGGGGTGCCATAATGGAGCCAGGAGGGGGTTGTGGGGAACCGACTCATCGATCCGTTTATATGATACCGACAGAACAACCTTTTGTCCCCTTTTGTGCTTAAGTCTGACCAAAAGACCAAAAAGTATTGAATTTTCTTTTGTACTCTGCAAGATGCTTCATCCCTTGTGAACAGTGGTGTTTGAATAGTGAAAAGAAGCAAGTGGCATGTTGTGCCAATTTGAATGGTGCTACACATGAAGCGCATGCTGGCACAGTGTAATACACATGTAAATGACATACTAAGTGTGATGTGTACTCATTACGCATGCTATGTGACATAGTTTTGCAATAAACCGTTGTGAATTAGCAGTGCTTAACCCCTTATTCACCAGAGTAAATGCTGCTCTCTGGGATTTATGTGTATTGTTTGTGCAAAAATGCACCGTGCGTCATAAAGAGTTAATACATTGATGCTGTACATGTGAACGTGCAGATCCCTATGTGGGAGTAAAAGAGCTTGAAGATTGCAGATTTGACATTTTATGATCTTTAAGCAAATGAGGGTATGCATAAATGGGTACAGTGATAAATATCAAGCCCATCCTTATATTGCATGTTATCCTATGAGGGTAACTTTGATATTAGCTTTTAGGTATTCAATAATGCATCTCTCAGGGCCACCTTGGCTATAGCTGTCTGTCATGTGATTATGGATGTGATAATTGTACAAAGGGGATCGTTTGCATAACACCTGCAAATCTCCTGCAAGGTAGCGTCTATGTGACTTCAGCCCCGCTGCTCTCCCATGACTCCGGTATCAAGTCCCTCTTACCATGCAGGCCAGACCTGCAGGCTTCCTGCTTCACTCTCTTCCATCCCATCCCCCCCCCCCCATCCCTCCATCCCCATCCCCCCATCCCTCCATCCCTCCATCCCTCCATCCCTCCATCCTTCCATCCCCCATCCCTCCATCCCTCCATCCCTCCATCCCTCCATCCCTCCATCCCCATCCCCATCCCCCCATCCCTCCATCCCCCATCCCTCCATCCCTCCATCCTTCCATCCCTCCATCCCTCCATCCTTCCATCCCTCCATCCCTCCATCCTTCCACCCCCATCCCCCCATCCCCCCATCCTCCCATCCCCCCATCCCTCCATCCCTCCATCCCTCCATCCCTCCATCCTTCCATCCCCCATCCCTCCATCCCTCCATCCCTCCATCCCCATCCCCCCATCCCTCCATCCCCCATCCCTCCATCCCTCCATCCCTCCATCCTTCCATCCCTCCATCCCTCCATCCTTCCATCCCTCCATCCCTCCATCCTTCCACCCCCATCCCCCCATCCTCCCATCCCTCCATCCCTCCATCCCTCCATCCCTCCATCCCTCCATCCCTCCATCCCTCCATCCCTCCATCCCCCCACCCCTCCATCCCTCCATCCCTCCATCCCTCCATCCTCCCATCCCTCCATCCCCCATCCCTCCATCCCTCCATCCCTCCATCCCCCCACCCCTCCATCCCTCCATCCCTCCATCCCTCCATCCCTCCATCCCCCCATCCCCCCATCCCCCCACCCCTCCATCCCTCCATCCCTCCATCCCTCCATCCCCCCATCCCCCCATCCCTCCATCCCCCCATCCCTCCATCCCTCCATCCCTCCATCCCTCCATCCTTCCATCCCCCATCCCTCCATCCCTCCATCCCTCCATCCCCATCCCCCCATCCCTCCATCCCCCATCCCTCCATCCCTCCATCCTTCCATCCCTCCATCCCTCCATCCCCATCCCTCCATCCCTCCATCCCTCCATCCCTCCATCCCTCCATCTCTCCATCCCTCCCTCCCTCCATGCCTCCATGCCTCCATCCCTCCATCCCCCATCCCCCCATCCTTCCATCCCCCATCCTTCTATCCCTCCATTCCCAGCACTGCAATGCACTGCAGTGGCACAGCTCTGCTCCTTGCTAGGTTTGGCTTTCTAGCCCCAAGGAAGGACTGACATAAATCTGATTCATGGCATGCTGGTTACTGATAGGCCGAGTTTAGAGCCTGATCAATCTTTGACTAACTTTTATGCCTCGTTTGACTTGAACTAGGCATTTTCATACCGTCATTGTCAGCCTCACCGAGGGGCCGGCTGCCTGCCAAGGAAACCTAATGGTTGCTGACTCTATACATATCTATTTAAACTTGAATTATTAAAACAAAATGATTGCAGTTGAAAACAGTGTGTACTAGCTTCCTATGATTCTTGAGATTTGGGACAGTACTGATTTTGTGTGTATCACTAAAAGTGAATTTGTGTAAAACTGTCATGATTTCATGTGACAAAGATGAAATTAGCCTCAACAATGAGAACGATTTGAAGGATAAAGATAGTGTCATACAAATAAAACATGCAGTGACAGTACCTTTCTCCTTGCATTCTTTTATCTCTCACACTCTCTTTCTCTGTTTATCCCTCTCTCTCTCTCTCTCTCTCTCTCTCTCTCTCTCTCTCTCTCTCTCACACACACACACACACATACAAACACCAACATACAGCACAAACACATAAACAAGACACTCGCAAATGCTGAAACATTCACACACGAACACACACCCACCCACACACACACACACACACACACATATCCCCCCCCACACACACACAAACACACACACAAACACACACACATACACACACACACACACACACACACACACACACACACACACACACACACACACACACACGCTGTACACTTGACACATATAGCACCAAACCTGTGTTTGGATAATTTCCAAATGAAGATGGTAATATTGTTGTAGCCAGGGGGCCTGGAGGAGTGGGGGAACAAGCATATCTGCTTTTTTCAGGAGTGATTGATCTCTAATTCAAATTAAGTTGTGTGGCAGGCATCCCTTTTCTCCTGGGCTCGGCATATTCTCTGAATTTGCCATCAGTTCCTCTAAAAGCTTTCTACACATACTGTGTATATCGTGCTTGTGTGGGTTGCAGTGCAGCTACGCAAGATGTTTTGTGTAGAGCTCATTTACATGAAATCTGTTCCACCATATCCCCTAAAATTTGCAACTACATCTTATTCAAGTATCTTGGTTATTGCACATCAACTGTATTGAGATAATGTGTATTTCAAGTTTAGACTATTTGGCACGGGTACTGATTATTTTACTTAAGTGTGACATGAATATGAAAAATGTTTTGCCACTGACAGTAATCAAACAGTAAAACCATGTTTAGCTGTTGTCTCTTTGTGAGCTATCATTTTTTTGTCAAATTCAGCAACCTTTTCATAAGGGTAGCAAGAAGTCATCTATATCTGTCTTAATTTTATAACCTTTTTAAATGTTTGTTTACCCCATTTCTAAAGGTACTCATATTCTTTTGTGTTTCCTGTCACTCAATTCATATACTTGTTCCATGCCCTTTTGTATACTGCCCTGTTTATAGTTAACTCTGCCAGATGTTTGTGTGAAAGCTGGCTAAAAACTAGTGTAGATGCTTGAGGTGAACCCTCTTAATATTCAATGGGAGGCTGTGTGCAAATCGTGGCTTTACTTGGACTCAAGCCATGAACTGCGGCGTATTAGAGTGATATGAGGCAAACGATGAGTGCTTTCCCTCTTGCATTATTCATAGATTTGTGCTTGTGCATGGCTTTTTGGTGAAAGTGATATCTATTGGTTTTATCGGAGAAAGTGTGACTGATCCAGCAGTAGTGTCTTACTTCACTGCACTCCTCACTGATCCTGAAATGCCACTATCACAACACACATGGTGTTACTCAGAATATCCATGATTGGAATATAATGAATAAAGGTGTGACTGTGGTCACGTTTCATATTTCAGTAATTATTTGATTACCAGCTAAATGAAAACAATGTCACTGTTCCTGTCTCTGTCTCTTCTTTTTTCCTATTCAGAGACATATTTTGATATTGGATCTGCAATATGGTATAAGTCTGCCTGAAGAAGTGGAACACTTCCATGAACTAATACGGTGCTACCTGATACCACTGCAAATCGGAATCAGAATCAGAATCGGGGACTGGTTATGCAGGTTTTCATCATGGTTCATGAAAGGGGGTGGTGGGAGGGGTTCCTCATGCATTATTCATGAGCCTTCCCTATGATGGGGCTGCATGAGATGAATAATTGATGAGGTCAGTCAAAAGATGGCGCATCCACAGAAGAATGGTGAAGTCATCCGCAGCAGCAGCAGCACTGAGCCCTTTCACAAGGACGGGAAGGGGGGTGAAAGGGGTGCAGGGGGGTGCAGGGGGGCATTGCAGACAGAGGGAATCAATGTTTGGTGTCTAAGTCATCCCCCTGTGGTTTGACTGTGGTGGGGGCTGTGCACCCACTGTGAATACAGCAGGTGGAATTTAACAGAGAGGCCTTCAATTATGCATGGAAATCCTTCTGCCTGTTGCTGCGGGGGAGAGGGTGGCTATTTGCCCATTTGAATCCTGGGGTTGATGTCCCCCCCCCCCTCTTTTTTTAATGGGAGTGAACTCGTTTTGAATCTGCCCCTGGCTATTTACTGGATGTCTGAGATCATTTCCGGGTCTTAATAGTCATTAGGGTTAGAGATTGAACTGTATCTAGGCAGCATTTCATCTATAGGTCAAGAGCTGAATCTGGGCAGAAGCACCCCTGAATGATTATTAAAGTGGCGTTGCCGTATCATCGGACCTATCTCAACTCTGCTTTTAATCTCCTTCCCAACGCAATGTGTGACGATACTTTCCTCAAAACCGCCAAAGTAGTGCGAGATTTTGCAGCAATGAAATGCACTGTCAAGATTAAAGTCTAAATTTGATTCTGAGAAGATGGGCAGATGGGATAAAGATGAAGGGTAGGGGATCACAGGACCATCAGGACAGGTCTTGTGGACTTCTTTTTTATTGATCCAATACACAAATTATTCTCACGCTAAGCTGTATAATCATTATTTCTTGTGAAGAAAAGACAACTTTCAATGATATTTTGGCTATTCTAATTATCATTTGTAGATATGAAGTAAAACATTATTGGATCATCAATTATACTGGTTCCGAAGATCTTTGGATAGTCAATGCGGTAACCAAGTTTGCACGCTGCTACATCCATGTCACACATTCCAGTCTTAGTCTCCATCATGCTGCACTGCTGTGTAGGCCTATGCAGCGCTGCGTCCCCCCCCCCCCCTCCCAGACTCATGATAAGGACTTGTATTAGTCTGCTGTCTTATCTCATTATCTGCAATTGTGTTTTAATGAGGAAGCTTTACATAATCAAACGTTGGTGTATTCTAGGTGATTGGCACACTCTTTGCCCACGCAAGGCATCCTTGTAGAAGGGGAGGGAGGCAGACTAGGGTATATCCCCAGAAGGTATAATGAGAATGAAAATGATGAATATGAAACAACCTGGGCATTGTAAACTAGGCTATCAGAAGTATAACATAGAGGTTAACCTAGTTTCAAATCAGTTCATAAACTTCCTATGTGATGCCCGGATTGCTTTGGTTTAAGAATTGTATTGTATCTGCTTTATTAGGTGTAAGTCTTATATTAGTTTATTTCCTTGGAGTTTCACTTGGAAATACTCCATAATTCCTGTAACATGTCTGCGCAACAGACAGCCAAAACACACACACGTTAACACACACCTTCTTGATGAAGTTTGTGAAACCAATAGATGAACCACATCAACACTGTATTATGTAAATACCTCCCCTTCTTATTTTGTGTTGTAAATCACCTAGTTTCAATGCTTTGAGCATGTTGCCAGATATTTTAGTACTTTTAATGATTAACTGGTAAGAGAGAATACCCTATTTTTTTCAATGACTATTGATCTATCTTAGATTTGGTTTGTGATGACAGATATTTTAGTAGTCTTACTGATTGAATAGTGAGAGAGAGAACCTTATTTTTCAATGACTATTGATTAGTCTTAGGTTTGGTTTACTTTCATCAATAATGTGATATCCAGTGCAAAAGTGAATGGGGAATGAGAACAAACACACACTCTACAGTCTGTGTTAGATGTGGAAGTAGTCATAGGCATCACTTGAGCAGAGATGTGTGAATGCAAGCGCAACCATTCCAACTGTTGTATCGAGTAACATCTTTTATATCAAAATTGAGCCAAATATATGGGGGAAAATATTTATAAAGCATGAAGGAAGAGAGAACGGCAGGCATCTCTGAAATATCATCCCATAAAATCAATCATTCAAAATGTCACAGCGTGTGGTGTTTACTTAAAGTGTCTGGTCCGACACTGTTTGTATGAATAATTCAGGGAGGAACGACAACACGGCATGTGGTCAGGCGAGATCTGAGCGGGACATTCTCCCTAGGGGGGCGGAATGAAAATACACCGCCGTCCAACCGATACAGGGATACCACAGCCTGCTTTGCTGTTTGTGTGTGTATGTGTGTATGTGTGTGTGTGTGTGTATGTGCGTGTGTGTATGTGTGTTAGAAAAATAGGGCGGGAGAGGGGAGATGTAGGAAAAAGCACCATATATCCTGCAGGGCTCCGTTATACTTACCCAGTTTTACACCCCCAAAACAATGATTTGTTGCTGACTTTAGGCAGAGGCAAGTAAAGTGTTCTAAATATTCTTGACATCTGTTTCTTATTTTAGTGAGATTTACATTCTTTTGTATTAGTGATTATTTTATGTGCTTATTTGATTACTTGAAATCCTGGTGGTTAGATTTTAATGAGCCTTGATGCTGCAAAGTACGATGCAGTCACTTACTGAGCCTATGTTCCTTGTTATTTCTAAGATTTCAGACATGCACATTTTGTCCATGAACAAACGGAAAGCCGCAAGCGTTTTCGCTGAAAAATTATTGATTTGAATTGTGACTGGTGAGCAATTGTTCTCCTTCATTGACTTCTATTGATTTCTTTTTGCATTATGACTTAGCCAGTCAAACCATGGATTTGTATTGGAAAGTTGTTCCACACGCAATTGCGGTGATCTTTCAAGTATGAAGCAAGACTTTGGAGGAGTATGAGTACAATTTGTAGCTAGGGTTGCCATGAAAACATAATGCTTTATTTGTGAATCATGTTCGATGTTTCAAGCACACGATGAAGATTAACTGCAAGTTATTTGAATGTGTTAAATCTGCCAATTTGCTACAAAGTGTGCTATTGATTCAACTGCTGCCTGATAGAGTAGGAGCAAGGCTTTATTTGCCGACATCATCCATCATTAATGGTTCCTCGGATAAAGGAATGGCTTCTCGGCCGAGTACCGCAACACAAGGCCCCAGCGCCTTCAAACACCATCTAGTCTGTATGCAACTGGATAGATCGGTACCCCTTGAATAAACCTATTTACCATATATCGATGGGGTAATTTGAATAGCCCCGGGCCTTGGCACACAATAGGGAAATCAATAGGGCAAGACAACGGGATATGCGAGTGAACCGCTCCCCTTATTTTGACACTGGGAGCAGGTCCTATTTGAAAAAGTGCATGATGGGTAATACCACATGCGAAAGTGGCCTGATGGTCTGACTGTGCTCCCTATTGTGATGTGGTTCTGATGAACCAATTCTGATACACTTGTTAAAATGAACTCCTACTCCCAACTATTCTGGCTAGTATTAATCATTCTATCAAAAAGATGATATTTGTTTAGAAGATTAAAAAGAAGATGTTTTACTTTAATGTGAATTAGGTTAAAATCAATATGGTGTAGAAGAGCTCAATAATGCACGCCACACAAATATAAGCCTTCAAAACTGAGGTGAACATTTATTAGTTTCTCCACATCATCCCTGATGCACACACATGTTTGAGATGAAACAGAGTACTGCGCTGGTAGTTCTCAGTAATGCTCAGAGAAGAATGCACAAGGGAAAAATGATCTCGTGGCCATATTTACAGGTGGATCATCTTTCAGGGAAAATGTTTTTGGGTGCTTGTTTGGCATTGCCTTCTCCTGTGTCACCTGGTGTGTAGACTAATGGGGATGGCTTCAAAAATAAGAATATGTTTGGGTCTCTCTTGCCTCACAGGCTTTTGAAGGGCTATTATAAGAATCAGTATCAGTTGCATGGAAAAGTTGAGGTTACCATAATTTGTGGGATATATGAATAGAGAGATGGCTAGATGGATGGAGGGATGGATAGAGTGATGGAAGGAGATCATTCTATCTTCACATTTTCCCTCCTGTGTCAAATACAAGTAGAAGTAGGTGTGTTATCTGATCTAATAAACATATTAAATCCTATACAGTGTAATATGTATGCAACTTATGCTGCATAATATGAACTGGTACCCACACAAGAAGCGTACCTCAGCATTTAAATCAAGTCTTTAAATACTTCTCAATATTAAGCGTTGTTGTAGACAATGTTTTGTAATGCAATTGTAGAGTTGCTGGAGAAATAGCTGACAGGCAAGTCCACACATATCAAAGTAACAAAAATTCAAATAAATATTACAAGTAATTTAGATAGTGTCCATGTACAAAGTATGAAATGTATTTAAGAATAAACATTATTTAATCATTGTCCACTGTTTGATATCTCTTCCTCTTTCCTAAGGCTGTGGAAAGTGAATGCATGGAATATAAAATCCCTTGACAGCACATGAAATATAAAAAAGACGGGCAGACATAAGTAATATAATGTACAATGAGACATCAAGTTTTCTTTAACATGTATGGATGAACTTAAATACACTTTACTATACTGAGGAGAATTTGTCATGAAAATATGCACACACATACATCAGGTTGTTGTTATCATACCAAGAAAAGAAGTGCTTGTGGCAGTAACATCTTTGAAGCCGCACACATCAGTAATTGCATTTTAGAAAAAATAAGGGAAAAGAGAAATGTATGTCCAAAAATGCCCTAGAAGATGTGATGTGGAAAAAAATTGACGAGCATGTAGGAGAATTATGATATGATGTTATGTTACTGATAACAGGTCTTTATATCCATTATGTGATAACACTCTCCATGATAGATGCCTTGTAAAGTCTCAATGTAATTACTATGTTTCAGATACTATCTAGACATGTGACTTATGTTTTTAATTTGATATACTTGAACCACTGTTGATTAAATTCTTATCCATCATCTTCATGTTAACAGGGCTGTAGTATACCGAGGGAAATGCTTCCTGTTTTTCGTCATATTGTACTTTAGATATGCAATGTGATATGCAAGATCATGGGCTGTCTGTTTGTCTGTCTGCCTTTCACTCTATCATTCTCTCTCTTGCTTTTTTCTGTTCATACCTCTCTCATATTTTCCATTTTCTACTCCTATTTAATTTCATATCCATCCATCCTTCTCTCCTTCTATCACTCTTCTATCACTCTTCTATCACTCTTTTTTTTATGTACCTCGTTCTCTCTCATAGTCTCCCTCCCCTACCCCCTCCTAAATTCATCTCTCTCTTTCTCTTATCTCTGGTCTGTCTGTCTATGTATATCTGTCTGTCTGTCTGTCTGTCTCTATCTATACATCGATCTATCTGTCTGTCTGTCTGTCTCTATCTATATATCCATTTATCTGTCTGTCTGTCTGTCTCTCTCTATATATCCATTTATCTGTCTGTCTGTCTGTGTCTCTCTCTATATATATCTGTCTGTTTGTCTCTATCTATATATCTATCTGCCTGTCTGCCTGTCTGTCTCTATCTATATATCTATCTTTTTGTCTGTCTGTCTGTCTCTATCTTCCCAGTCTCACCGCCCCCCCCCCCTCTCTCTCTCTCTCTCTCTTTCTTTCTCTCTTTCCCACCTCCACATCCTTTCTCCATCTATTTTGCCTCAGAAGAGATGCAATTAAGACGTGTCAAGGACTTAACTCCCTCATTAATGAAATGTGTTTTGTTTCTTCTTTTATCATTGTTACAGGTGCGGACCCTGTTTGTTAGCGGCCTACCGATGGATGCCAAGCCTAGGGAACTCTACCTCTTGTTTCGAGCCTACCAGGTAAAATAGCTGGACTTCTCAGTATTTCCTTTAAATAACAACGTTATGCAGGCAAGGATGTATCTATGAATTCATCAACATTGTATATACAATGTATCTTGTTTTTTTTTATTGTATTAGGATATTCTCTAACCACACTGCACATGAATGTTTAATAAGTGAAAAATAATATTTTTATAAAAAGCTCTCTTCACTCCTCTGTCATTGATATCTCGACCAAACAACAATGTTGTATGGCTCAATTAAGAGACATAGCTGACAGTCAGCATGGAAACTATGTGTTTTATAGAGCATTCTTGTATGAAAGGCAGTTGACAAGGTTGATTAAGATGCATTCTCTTCAATGATACAAAATGATTTAAATAGAAGGGATTTTCAATTGTCATTTAGGCGCGAGGTTGTACACATAAAAAAAAAATCAATGGTAATTGTTGCCACATTATAGGTGAAACTATCTTTGGAAAAATAAGTGATCCCAATGAGGTTTAGCGGGTAGATAGAGCCTGACATTTGCTACCGTATCTCTAGATTATTAGCCTCATTTGAAGTAGCAAGAGGCTGTTCTGCAGTATCGGGTCTTGATATATCCAACCATTGCAAGAAAAGCTCTGGGCATTGCACGCTATCCATGCTTCACTCAGATCTGACGCAAGAGAGAGAAAGAGAAGCTATCATGTACACCTCTAATCTATTTGGGAACAGAATTTTATATTTGAGTTCGCAAAAAAAAAGTTCATTCCTCCCCGAATTACGCACCAAACACTAGCCTGACAGAACAAGGAGCAAGCTTGCGGGCAGGCAGGGGAAGTTTAATCAGCAAAGGATGTTGCGGAAGGGTTGAGCATTCCGTGAGGATTTGCTGTGCATACCACAAAGTCTAGCATGGACGTGTTGCTCCCGTGTGATGAGAAGCCTGCATCCTCCTGCAATGGAAATGGCAAGGCGGTGTGCTAGGATGTGGTGGTGTGGTGTGTGGTGTGGTGTGAGGGAAGGCAGTGTGTTGATACTTTTATCCAGATTAGAAGAAGGAGTTCTCAGGACTCCCTAATGGCTGAGATGCATTAGGAGATAAAAGGGTGGAGAAAACACTCTCTTTTCATCTGCATCCTTCACAGGCAGAGCGCGTCGCCATTGTTCCCTCATCTTGTGGTCCAATCGATGCCTTCGCTCCTCTCTTCCTCCCTCACCAAGATAGGATGTGCATGAATTTTGGATAAGGGAAGCATTAAAGGCTTTGTGACGCTGACTGCATTGTGGAGTAAGGACGGTGGAGACGAAATAGGAAGCGGTATGCGGAGGTGGAAATACATTACAAAAGGGGGAAAGACATCTCGCAGAACATATGCAAACAACTCTTTGAGAAGATACTTGTAGAACTGGAGGCAGTTAAAAAACTGTTTGTATTGTTAGTAACAAACCAACCATTCATATTGAAAGGGTAAAAAAACAAGTTTTAGATGGAAATTGTCAGGTTTGTGATGATTATTGAAAAAAAAATGATACAAAGTACAAAAGAAGTAGGCCCTGTTTAGGATCTTATATCTCAAAAGTGTGTAAAGACTCAAAAAATATGATCACTACAAAGTTCTTTTGAGGTTATTAAAATTAAATAACGGTTACAGCTACATACCTTCCTTCTCCTAAATATAATTAAGAGATATTCAGGTTTAAAATTCAGCGATGAAATGTATGAATAAAGACAACAAAAGTAAAAAACTGCCTTCAGGGCGGTATGGATTCTTGAAAATCAATCAAACATTTGATGATAATGCAAAAGCAGAATGTGTTTTTAGTCATACGATGCAATGAAGCAGTAGCCATTGTTTCTCTTATTTCTTCATGCGTACAGTCCCACTCCTTTATTTCCAGCGTGGCTGGATCCATTGAAGACTCTCCCCCATGTTGCCTCATACTGGGCTAATGGGTGGAGGGAGCTGGGCATTGTGCCGGCCAGCATCAATGGCTTTGTGAGGAGGCTGCAATGCAACTGTGATGATTGTGTCTCCTGGGAATCAGGGCACGCTGCCATTGCTCAATAGCTGTCACACACACACATCTTCCAGGCATTGCCTAAAAAAAAAAAAAAATCTTGATCTCCATGGCTATTAAAAGCAAAAACCCCTCATCTTCTCTTGTTTGTTATCTTTTATGAAGTGGAGATTTTTGAATGAATCTCATGGGGTCTCAATTGTACATGGGTTGAGTGACATGATTTGAAAAGCAAATACGGGATTAGTGCTTTGAGTAGTGACAGGAATCTGAAGTAGGAGTTTTAAAGAAGGAGCTGATTTGGCAAGTCTGAATTATGGATGCAAACAACATGGTTTATAGGGGGTGGGGGTAAGAAATAGGCATGAACTATGGTAAAGTAAGGCAAGTGGGGAATCAGACAGAAAAAGAGAATTTCCTGGGTCTAAGGAGTATGAAAGTATCTTGACCTACTCTTTAGGGCCAAAACACTATACCCTACACTACATGCATATGCAAACAATGGCTGATTGATTGTGCCAGTAGTGTGTGGTAAAACTACTGCCATATATGCAGTAATTCAGCCGTTACCATGGAAACTACATGTCTTGAGAGACTAGTGCGTGATGCAATTATCTGCGCTGTGGGAAAATACTCTGACTTCATTGAAATATCATGTTTTCCCTCTGATCTACATCATCAGCGCTTTTCAGCTTTTTCATTACTTTTTTTCATTTCCGCTGGTTGGTGCATGTTGCTTGGGTCGATGCCGTTTGGGTGGGTGTTGGTAGTGTGGTTGTTGGATTGTTGGATGTTGGTTGCTTGGTTGGTTGGTTAGGGTGATGTAAAAGGAGGATTCAGAAGTAGAGCTTCATTTGAGTACTTTCTGCACATTAATATATATAACATATTTCCATTTGGCAAAAACATTTAAATTAGCTTCGCCCTCACTGTTACAATAAAAGAGAGATGGATGGAATGAAGTAAATCCTGATTTGTTTGGTTCAGCTGTCAGTAGATGCATTCGAGCTTCGAAGATGTATTCAAGATAGCGTTGACATAGAAGATTATTTAAGAGATGGTTTCCAAGATAGTTAGCTAATTCCTGTGTCTGATGATGTGATACTATCCAACTTGTTGAAAATGTCAACATGAATCTATTTAAAATTCAATGTACTCTGACATGCAGCTTGTTGCTATTATACAAGATATTACCCCAGATACGGCTGGGGCAATTTTACTTGTCTCTGGATCAAGTGATTCCGGCCCAGACACAACAAGGGGTGAAATTTCAAAAACAGTTATGACTCTTTAGGGCATCACCTTGCAGATGTGAGTTTCCCCTCTCATGTATGTGTTTGGAAGACAGCATCAGAACACATTATGCTGTGGTGCAACAAAGCAGCTCGAGCCATAACCCCGGGGGTAGGATTCTAGGTTTCAGAGACACAGTAGATCAGATATCAGCCTCCAAAGGATATCTCTCTAACTCAGGAAATGAGAAATGGGAAGTCATCTTGGGTGAGCGGCAGTTTAGAAAAGGGAAGGTGGGTAGAGGGAAGAGGAGGGGGAGAAGGAGGGAGGGGGAGGAGGAAGGAGGGAGGAGGAGGAAGGAGGGAGGAGGCTGGATGGGAGGTGTCATCCCATTATTCAGTCACTGACAATCCGGTGCATGAACTCTTCATTCTTAACCCCCCTTTCATCAGTTCTTTCAGATAAAGCAAATTAAACAGATTTGTCTGTTTGATGTATTGCAAGAGTTCAATGTTTTCGACTGAATATATAATAGACAAGAATAGGAACCTAGGTAAAATATATGAAATATTTCATATTTGTTGAAATGAAAAAGTGTTTACTGCTGTAATTGTTTTGATACCAGTGGTAAGAACAACATCACTTACTGATGTAACATAACTCTTATTAACTTGTGATGTCTCAAAAGCTGTAAAATCATCATCATTTACAATATCTGAAATCAAAGCCTGTTAGTAAATTTTCAGTGATGCTGTAATAGACGTTATTTTCCTGATATCATATTTTACCCACTTTTTTGCCTCATCAAATGTCATCAGTTTTCTCTCTGAAAGTCTTTAAGAAAAATGCCATTACAACCTGAGTAGTGGAGTATGTGTGTTGCTCAGTCATACAAACAGGCAGTCTTTCTTGCAAGCAAAGGCAGCTCTTGTTTGCCGGCTGTGCCAGAAGTATCTTGCATGAGGTGAAGGGTCCATTGTGAAGCTGATTCCTAGAATGAATGGCTGGTTCTCCAGCAGACTGTGTGCGATATCTATAGCGTGCTGTCCTCCAGCCAATCACTGCTATGAATTTGATAGCGTCGTTGACAAGTACAACACGGGGTAATCCAGGGAAAGACAAGCGATACGCATGCTTGCAATCATCCACTATCTGTTGACAGTCACGTGTCTTCACAGCTTGCTGAAGGAAAACCCGATATTTAATGTGGGGTTGACTTTCAAGGGTTGATAACCTACACTTCTCAGCATGTTAAGGCAGTCCTCAGCTTGAAACATTCACAAAATCATGTGTTACTTCAAGCAGATTCAATCCATATGCATAGCACATACACATGTCCAAGAATGATATTGATATTGTCATGTTTTTCTGTTTCCTTTTGCAGGGCTACGAAGGTTCATTACTGAAAGTGACCAGTAAACCCGGCAAGAATCAGTCGGTAAGTGATGATGTTCTCATCAAATCATTTGACCTTATTCCCCATAATGATTGATATCATGGAAATAATTTGCATTTATCTAGTTTTTGTCTCGCCTGAACGAAGTTTGGTAGAGACCTAGTTAGTGATCACTTTTCCTGTTAGTCTGTTGGTCTGTTGGTCTGTTAGTCTGTTAGTCTGTTAGTCTGTTAGTCTCATTTCTTTATTTCTGCATCAATAGTGATCAAACTTGGTACAAATGATCCTTGGGTAATACCACATTTGTCGTTTTGAGAATAATGAGGTCAAAGGTCATCTAGGGGTCAAAGGTCAAATGATATGAGGCCATGTGCATCATTTTTCTCAAAGTTATCGTTTGACTTGCTCTCATTTCTTTATTTCTGCATCAGTTGTGATCACACTTGGTACATATGATCCTTGGGTAATATGGCATGTGTCTCTTCATGAGGCTGATGGGGTCAAAGGTTATCTAGGGGTCAAAAGGTTTGAAAAAAATCTTTGAAAAAAACTTAGCTCTGTTTATAGATTGCGAATTTAGGCCAGACTCGTGGTTACAGTTGTCACTGCACATGATTTTCTGTATGCATATTTTTAATGAGGGGGTTATGATTTAAATTTTTGATTGGTTGGCATTTTTTCACAAAATATGGTCTTGATTTAGATAAAGGCTGCGTAGACAAAAGTAGCACTTACTGAATACACAAATCTACCAGATGACAACAGCTTTAAAACTTTCCAAAGACATGTGTAAAATAGCAACAAGTAATATAATCAGGATGCATGCTTGTCTCCCAATGCAAAGAATGTGATTTGTGTGAGGCAGGTGGGAAATACGTTGTCATTAGGCTGGTGGAGGAATGTGTGCATGCAACATTAATATTTCAGTAAGCGGGCTTTAATGAGGATTAACTATGCTTGGAATGAGTTAATGAGAGTATGGTATATGGTGGATTGCAGTAACAAACTTAATTGAGTGACAGGTGAGTACCAGCTGTATAGGCAATTCTACAATAGCTCTCTGTCTTGGTCAGTAATTCCTTTTCTTGAACTCCACATTTCTCCCAAGAACATAGTCTTCAAACCAAAGTTCCTTTGGGCAAATACACAGCTGGTCAAAAAGTTGTCCACCAACAACAAAAGTGCATAATGTAGCTTCAAGCAGCAAGACATCAATACATTTGAATAAATTTAATTTATATCAGGCATTTTTTAAGCTCTATTGTAATTTTCAAATCACAGGTGAATATCAGCCTTTGCATTGAACATTGTTGAGATTTGCCTGACATATCACCAGCTCTAGTACTATTTCCCCCTTGGATTGAGCAGGTGAAATAAACCTGTATTTCTTAGATATAGAGGGCTCTTTAGTTACAGCAATGTACCTGAGGCGTTTCTTTATAAAACATTACACAGACCTTACCCAAGCATTACACTGAGGTGCAATAGTGCTGGAGTATTTCCTGCCCAAATGCTAGACTACTTGGCATACCAGTGCAGGGGTAGTAAGTAGTGGTAATGTGAGTGAGTCTGATTATTATGAGGATGCCTTGGATGCCAGTCTGCCAGCTGGCTGCATCTCCAGTGTTTATTCCACCACATCGTGTCTCACTTCCACGTGGAACATGGCCGCTGCATGGTAGCGGGCTGCGCTCTTAGTTAAGCGAGGCTCGTAAAGTCTAATGTGAGGACTATGGACTGTGAAGGGAAGTAAGTGAAGTGTAGAGCTAGAGAGACTTAAAGTATGGTCAGCAGGGAAAGTAGCTTTAAGAGTACCAGATGAAGGTTAAGGTGTTTATCTGTAAGTAGTTTTAGGGTCTTTGTAAATCATGCTTGTCACCTTTCATCTCACAAATGCACATCAAGACAAACATATTTATGTTTATTTTATTGCATCTATGGTTATATCGTAAACCTAAGAAGCGTTACTGTAAGTAGGTGTAACAAATTACAGGTGAATAACAGCTGTATGATAAATAGCAGTGCTAAGCATTTGTATCAAACATTGCTGAGGTAGGCCTAACATATCGTCAGCTGTGGTACTATATCCCTCTTTTGAGTTAACAGGTGAACTGAACATTTTAGTTACGGTAAGGTACCGAAGGAACAATTTAACCAGACATTTTACTTTTTTAAACTTACAAACGGAAGTGTATAGGGGTTATTTTGTAGTCACTTCACTGCATATCAAAGAAGGAATCATAATTGGCCATATCAAACAGTCATCAAAGAGAGTCACAAACATGTATCAGAACACTGGTTCAATCTTACGGTCCCTATACCCCTGACCTTAACCAATAATTGATAGAACTTCTGAGAATGTTAATGGTATCATAAAACGGCCAAGAGAGCACAGCGTATCGATGTGTCTGGGAGCCCATGGCCCCTGTGACGAACGAGCAGTGTGATCAGATTTGAGCCTGGGCCCATCACTGCGCATCACTCATGTAGACATTGAGAGAGACAGAAGAGTCAGGAGTTCAGGCTGACTAGCCAGTGAGGTGCATGTACACCCCTCATGTGGGTGTCAGCATAGCATGTGGAGGAGGTTAATGTTTCACCCAGAGTAGCCCATTGCAGGCTCCAACACAAGACTATATCAAGCTAGAATATGAGATTTGAGTTCAACTTTGTCAGCCTGTGTTCCTAATGAAAGCAAACATGTCAGATAATGGATGAATTATGTGAATTTGTTCATATTTCACCCAGAGTATCCTTCTGCAGGTTCAGACACAAAATAACTATGTAAAGCTGAAAGGAAAGGTTAATTCTCTCAGTACCATAGATGCTTGAAATGAGTAATATTTTCCTAGCTTCGTACTGAGGACAAATGCATTATGTTTTGCCCGTATTCCTTCTAAAAGTAATATGAATCATATAATGGATGTATTATAGAGTGTTTCCAGGAGAAGCCATATTAGAGGACAAACAATAAAAAACTGTGCATCAGACTATGAAAAGTCATTGTTTTTATGGTCTGATGCATAGGTTTTTATTGTTTTGTCCTCCAATATGGCTGCTCCTGGGAATGCTCTATATTATCCTGTGCACTTCGTATTTTACCATACGTTAGATCTGCCAAGAGAATTGCTAATCTATTATAATAATTAGGGTGTTTTTATGATACCAAGTTGATGGAGGGACCTCATAATCTATCCCAATTCACATGTGTGGGTATGCTGTATCCCAAAACATGCGCAAGGCATTGTGGGAGATTTCTTTATCTACTGTCATCACTGTGGCTCCCTGAGTCTGCTTTTACTTCTCCCCCGGCCATGTAGATACTTGCCACAGTTTCTATTCTTGGAGCATTTGGCCGTTGTCACGTAGCAATTAACATTGTAGTGTCGTGACAAGTATATGATGACATGTATAGTGTTTAACCCATTAGTCAATAACATCTAGTGCTCCGTAAACAGACTCTTGTTGAATAGGAGAGAGGCAGAGTTTGTCTACTGTCTAAATTCAAATATCTAAGGAAACAATGGAAATAAAACAAATAGATGAAACAGTATTTACCTTAGGGTAAACCCTTTGATGTTTTTAAAAATTGGATTGTAGTACATGAAAAGAGAATAGCAAAAACAGTATTTAACCGAGCTGTTGACTGTTAATTTAAAACATTGCCCTCCAGGGGCAATATGTCAACATCTAACAAAGATACCACCCTTTTGTCCTTCATGTGTTGTACATGAACAATGTCTGTCTAGCAATCTAATCTATATCTCAATCTGCTGTGCATGGTAACATGTTCAGTGCCATGTCCTGGTTTCACCTCCCTGAAACATTTACCATTCAAAGCAAGTAATCCATCATACTTTTACCTCTGTTTAGAAAATATGAACTTGTACTCTTTGATATATTTCAGTGGAAACAAGAGTTTATTTAACTGCTACTGTTCTACCAAAATTCCCCCTTCTTGTCTTCTTCTTGTTCTTTTCTCCCGACATAATGTTATCAATCTCCCATCTAATCCATCGTTTCTCCTTCCTCCCACGCCATCCATCTCCCGAATGACTCTCCTTCCTCCAGCCTGTGGGGTTCGTCACATTTGAATCGCGTGCAGGTGCAGAAGCGGCCAAACAGGCACTACAGGTGAGTAATTGCCGCCCCCTATAGGCAACCATTTTTAATAACGGGGCTGTTGCGTGGCACCCCCGCGCATTAATCTAAAAGTGGAGCCATACGGCGCACAAAATTGTGTGCTCGGGGTCCCAATATGGAGACTTTTATGCGATACCCTTGATGCTTTTAATAATACTTTGTCCCTGGGATGGGTTGATATAGCTCATTATACCTCAGGGGTTCTGTGAGTGGAGCCTGCCTGTAAGGCCTTCAGTGGGAATGAGATATGAGATGGATGCAGATAATGGAGACCAATAGTGAAGCTTCTTTTGATATCATAGAATCCCCGCCGAAGGTTTCTCCCCATCGTAAGTATCGTCTCGTCTTGTCTGGACTCGTCTCATCTCATCTGAAAGAAACATCACTGTCTTAACTCTGAAGCTTTCCCCAAATTTTCCTCCATCTTCTCTCTAAGGTTACATTTATCAGGGTCATCATTTGATGTTGTAACCACTACTTGTATCTGATACATATATGGGTTGATATTCATTCTTCTTGTGCAATATGTACAGTTAATAGAAAAATGTTGGTTGTGTATTATGGGAATAATAGAAATGACACAACTGCTATGTGTTCATCAAAGTTATGGACAATGGTTGCAAAACTCTTAAGATGAATACAACATGTATGGCAGAAATTTAAGATTAACTACCTGCCCATGTTTCCATATGTATTGTAGTCCAAAAATGAAGCTTAATGTTGATACTTCCCATTTCTACAATTTACTTTGATAAAATGCAAATCTATTTCTGTGTTTCCAGGGAGTGCGGTTTGACCCAGAGCTACCGCAGACGATACGGCTGGAGTTTGCCAAATCCAACACCAAAGTGACCAAACCCAAACAGACATCGCCTTTACCTGCCATCAACCCAGTGGTAGGACCCCCACTTACCCCCAGAGATCCCTGTAAGTATTAAACCTCTCACTCCCAAGCACTAACAGCCCATATCATTAACAGCTCAGTTCCTTGCCTATGGGACTGTGACTTCTTAGACTGCTTAGATGTAAATGAAAGTGTCTCCATTCCTCCTACCCCAAGCAAGCAGTGACTTGTGGTGAATCAGAATCTGTAATCTCCCTTCCATAAACACACACACACACACACGTCACACACACACACTCTCTCTTTCTCTATCTCTCTCTCACACGCACACATAAACAATGTTTCATTTCATTAAACCAAAGAGTAATATAGCCCAGTGAGAATTTTAACGCTTTTATCCGCCAGCAGCCTGCAATAGAGGCGGCTATTTCACAGCACGGCGTCCTAAGTTGTGATTGATGTAAGCTCTCTGGGTTGGTTGTCACACGCAATCCCATCAACCTTTCACAAGAAGGGTCAGCAAAGTCCTCTCACCTTCCCTCATTAAGTGGCAGAATGAGAAAAGTAGCCCATTTCCCCCTGTGGAAGGGCTGTGTGTATATTGCAGACGTGTTTGATGCTTTATCTTCGTTAGATGTGAAAACGCTACTTCCACAAGAGTCACAGTAAAGTGGTCCCATGATATCAGATATTCTGTATCGAGATTTCCTTAGATAAGCTAAAATTACCTTTTTTTTTAAAGATTTTCACTGTTGAATTTACTGGTAAACCTATAAAAAGTATGCAGAATCTCCCCATTTATTCATATTCTTAACAACAATAGATTATTTTTGTTATGTATGCAAATTTTATTCACGTTGTTCAAACAATACGTTGCTAATGGGAAACCTAAAGCTTGTCTGAGGTTTGTTCAAGTAGCAACAACCAATAGATTCAAAGTGCATGCCAAGCATTGAAATTGAATGACTAGATACGGGTGAATGCAATGCGTTACTACGCAATTACGGAGAAAGTTGTGAATACAATACGAAAACGGTCGATTTACTAATTAGATCTTGCCTGATAAATAATGATTTCTCACAGAATCGTCATATGAATACTGTAGTATAAAACTTATGCTTGATAACCTATGATACTAACAAACAACTTACTAGTTTATGTACTATTCAGATAAGACATATGATGTGTGTTTTAAATCATTTAAAATACACATTCATACCTGACAGATTCTTCTCCGAATTACCTTGCAGATGACCTGGGGACTGTTTTTCTACCGGGAGCACCTGAGACGTGGGCCCATCACCCGTAAGTTGGCAGGGTTTATGAGAGAACATTGTCAATATATCTTATTTTTATGGGGAGTGTTTGTCAAGAAGTTGATATGCCGTACCTTAAAATGGCAGAAGGCCAGAGGTATTTCCCCGAAAAATACCACACAGTAAGCGACAAACAAGTTTAATTTCCGCCACACAGCCACTGTAGAAGGGTCTATAAACATTATGAATTAAGACATGTAGCTTGCAATGCGTCGTGACAAACAACAATTATGCCGACTTTCTGGCACCTCCAAGTTGTGTGTTTGTTCCCTGAGCTGCGATATTCGTGTCTAGTGAACTGAACACAGACGTATTTGAAAAGTCACGTTAGACTTTGGGTACAGTCACAAGATTCCTGAATAATCTACAAAACAGTCGAGTATGTGTTTTTTCCCTCTGGTTGTCGGGGCGATAATTTGGCATGCATTTGAATGAAGCCTACCTATTGTGTATGGTGCATTAACCAATGAAACACCCACAGCTCCAGCGAAGTGGAAGCTGAGGTTTTCTGGCATGGTGGGAAGGGGAAGGAGAGGATAGCAGAACGAGGAGCTTTGATGAACGTTTCACGACAGGATGGGGATGTGCAAATTCTTGCATTACTTCAACCTGAGGGGAGAGATTTACATTGCACATAAAAATACTCTACCGTATACAATCAATAAGTGCTACATGTATAAACATGTGTGAAAATCATGTCTTGCAAAGAAACATGACGTTTAGATGAACACTGTATTCTCAAAATGTATTTTTTACCAGCCTATTGGTGCTGTGTTGTTGAAGAGAGACATTCAGTTTGATACTCCATCTATAGCTTCCTTGTTGTTTCTGTATGCCATATGCTTTCTATTTTCAAGGAATTGATTCTATTCTGTTAACAGAATGACCAAATACTTTATCATGTAAAGCAGCATTTCCTGTGGCAAAGAAGGAGTGTATGAATTCAACGCAAATCAAACATAGAACTTGTCAGTCGCATTTAAGCAATGTGATCATAATTTACTTTGTGATATGAACTACCATTTGATCTGTTGTAAAGCTCGTAAATCTAGGCATCAAGGATGGCTATGCACTCTCCTGCTGTTTGTCTTACCATCACCTCTCTTTCTTCTTCAACTCCCCGCCCTCTCACACTCTCATGCGGTTTCCACTCACCATTACAGTGTCCCTCTCCATCATATTATTGCCACAACTGGCTCGCTGCAAAAATATGACCCCCCTATCATAACTTAATCAGCAAAACTGATTGGTCAATATGAAATGCTAAACCTGGGCAATGAAATTCCAATCAGAGGCAGCACGGAGTGAGAAATGGTCCAGCACTTTGCAATAAGAAATCGGGCTGCGTCAAAACAAGCCACAAGTCATGAGTCTCTTTTTTGTTATTACTTCGCTGTAGCTTCATAGCATCCAAGTCTGAGAACTTTTGTGCCCCCTTGAGCCATGTTTGCATTGTATCAAGGGAACCTGTAACTATGTTCTTATAGACTAATTAAGAGAAGCCAAGATTGTGGTAGAGTCTCGTGGTCTTGCTTGAATGTGATCCTGGGAGATGGAACATACATTAATGTAAAGTTCTTCAGTTCGATCCATTAGATTGTGATATATTTTCATCTCTAGAATGTCAAGATTGAAATTAACTATTCATGAGTCTTCAGCTCTGTTCTTTTTTTTTCTGCTGAAAAAAGTCTGCTTTTCTACGATAATAACATTCTAATTGAACTGAATGTAAAATGGTATTATAGTCTTGAGTATTTCCTCTCTAGAAAGACATGAAATCTGATATCATTCAGGACACTTCTCCCCTCCTCTAACCATATCAATCTGAATTTTTGAAGAGTGCTGAATAAATCATGTGCTAGAGAGGCTAAGTTTTCTTCTGACATTTTCTTTGATTTTTTTTTTTTATCATATATCTATCATTTTGTCCGTCTGTCATTGTGTCTTTATCTCCCCCCTCCCATTTCTGTTCCTCCCTTTCTTCATGTTGTGCTATAACCTCCCCCTATTGCTCCTCTTTATATTTCCCCCATCTCCTCTGTCACTCACCTCTCCCCACCCCCACCCTCTTTCTCTCTCTCTCCCTTTCTACTCCATTCCCTCTCTTCTCTCTCTTTCTTCTATCTCTCTCCTTTCCCTCTCTTCTGTCCTCTTTTCACTCCCCCTCCCCTCTTCTCCCTTCTCTCCTCCTCCCCTCTCCCCTCTCCCCTCTCTCCCCTCTCCCCTCTCCCCTCTCTCCCCCCTCTCAAATCACTTAAATCGCTCAAATCTCATCCCTCTCGCCTCTTTCCTCTCCCCCTCTCTCCTCTCTCTTCCTTCCCCCCACTCTCTCCCATCTTTCCTCTCTCCCCTCTCTATACTCTCTCCCCTCTTCCACTCTCCCCCTCTCTGCCTCTCCCAATCTCCTCTCTCTTCACACTCTCCCCTCTTTATCTATTTGCATAATCTCCTCTTTCTCCTACATTCCCCCTGTTTCAACTCAGGATACACACATCTCTGTTCCACTCCTTCTTTCACTCTGCCCCCTGACCATGTGATAATCAGGCCCTCCTCTTCTCTATCTCCCAGCCATGCCTCCCTCTCTCTCTCTTTCTCTTTCTTTCTCTCTCTCTCTCTCTCTCTCTCTCTCTCTCTCTCTCTCTCTCTCTATATATATATATATATTTGACTGCTATCAATACAAATTGAATGGACGAGTGAGCAGCCACATTAGTGTCAGTACATCCTGGCCTCTTGCCCTTCTCCCTTCCCCATCCATGTCAGACAGAGCTTTACAAATCCAAACATGTTTGTGGAAGCTCTACCATAATCTTAGCCAAGGTGTGGTATAGCAATTTCCCTATACCTTCTGGATTGAGAGCAAGGAGGATTCAGTTAGCCGCTGACCTGAAGCATCGTCATTCAATCAAACTCTCCAATTCTTTCTTGGAAATTTTGTATAGAGTTTTATTGATGAAAGAGAAATATTGCGATATGTTGAAGAAGCTAATTCACAAAAGGTTTTGTTATCCCTTCCTTAGTATGTATGCCTCCTCACTGATGGTACTTTCCAGGTACCAACACTCACTAGTGAGGAAGCTATTGTTGCACATGATCTCTAATCTCACCATGCCTCGTCTCGTCCATCTGTTCCTCTCCTAGTTCATTTGATCCTATTTATTCATATTCAGGTGTTTTATTATTTTGTGTGATTGTGATACATTGAAAGAAACAAATGTCAGCACAATCATGAGTAGCAACAGAATTCTGAAATTGAAGAAATATGATTGCTAGAAATAAAATGGGTACCTTTGATCTTTATGTACTGACCAAGCTTTGTCTCACTCCCCTATTCTATCTGTACCTCTCCAGGTTGTCCTACACCGACCTCACCCCGTCTACCGGTTCCATGCACCATCCGATGCTGGGGCAGCCCGCCATCCATGCACAGCTGCCGGTGACCGATGGTGCCAGGTTGGCGTACGTCTTGGTAAGGAACCGCACTCGGCTGCCTCACCCCAGGCCCTAGGTTCAGGCCCTAGGTCCACCGCCCCTCAACCACCTCACTCCCTCCCCCCAGCTCAGCTCAGCTCGTGATGGGCAGAGATTGGCTGGGAGGGGCGGGTCTGCGTCGCAAGGGTCTGCTTATCTCAATTGCAGACCTCAATTCCTAATATAAGAAAACAGCTCACATGCTATACTGGATGTCAAATTAAGGGTGTGCTAATCTCAAATGAAAGCCAGATTCAGCCATCCTCAATTGCAGAAAAAAGCTCATAAGAAATCTTCAAGTCAATGGCCATTCATCTGAAGCCAGCTATGTCTCACTTATACAACTCAAATCAAGCTATATTAAACAGCTCAGGTAGGCATTCTAATCCATACTTCCTAAATGAGAGATCTGGACTGAATGCTAAGAGTTTAGATCTTGATTGCTCATGTCTCAAAGCATACTTCATAAAGTCAAGATAAAGTGCATGGACTTTATTGAGCAATTCTTGACTTCTTGAAAGATAAGAAAACAGTGGATATTTGGTGTAAATCTGGCCAGACACATTGAAGGATGGTATGTGTTTTGTGGAATTGTTTTTTGCTGTTATAAGTGCAGCCTGTAAATAGACAAATCTCAGGTGTTCAATGCAGATTGCAAAGAGAAAGAATAGAAAGGTATTATTATATTGTATGAGATTATATTGCTTTATTATACATTTTGCATTTCTCAGAGGTCAAATTTATGAGGTAGCTAGGTGACAAAGATCTGGCTGAGCCTAAGGCTTATCAACATGTATGTTACTCCTATTTACCTCAGTTTGTTGATGAGATGTGAAAACACATCAAAGATAGAAATGAAATAGAGGAGTGAAATAGCCTGCCATGACACCAGACTCATTCAGTGGGAGTATGATCCTCAGAGACCTGGCTGAAGGTAGCTTTTCAAAGGTTTAAATGCGATAGCGAGAAACTCGACTATATGTGCAACAACCAAACAGTGCTATTCTCACTTCATAATGGACCATTTTTGTGATGTGTATAGCATTTTTAATATCATGGGTATGCACTATCTTCCTCTCGATGTCTGTTCTTGAAGACCTTTGGTCTCTTATGAAACTTGATTGATTGATTATTTCTGTGCCTTTATAGGAGAATTTGTATTTAAACTCTGTGTCTACGGCAGTCTGTTGGCGTAAATATTCTGAGGAACAAGGCTACAAACTTGTCCTTCAAGCATGCAGGGTGCAATCACAGTGTAGTGCATGATTTCTTTCCTCAAAATTTTGAGCTAATGATGATTATTTCTATGCAATTTTGAAACATGATGACATGTAGCATTTCATTTTCCCTTGAGTGTCACTGATTTGCCGTGTTTAGACCCAGTCGGTTTTTGCATACAGTAGTTGCACAAAATGCCATTTTGAAATTTTTTCCAAAATGTGTGTAGAAAAGCATTTTCTCCAATACATTAGCATGTGGTGTTATTGACACAGCAATGTGCACATTTTTTCATGCACTTCAGAATTTTGTGGTACAACTCTTGCAAACAATCATGTTTATTTATTTTATTACTGGCACAATAACCTGCAAAAGACAACATCATGGCGCACATGTGACGGTCTTTCTTTGGAAAAGATTTTGCGATTTCAATTCACACAATTCTGAGCAGTGCCCTTTCTTCATGTTTCCCAGCCATTGGCAGCATTTCAGCATTCACCAGCAATTATGCCAAGAAAAGTGAATGGGGACTTAGGGTGTATCTGAAGAAGAACGGGTGATCAAACAGCTTCCTTCATGACCTCACGCTACACGACAAAGCTCACATCAACACCAACACCAAGAACCACAACACCACATGCAAATGTGCAATACTACACAGTCTATTCATTCAATGCAATAGTCAGCCTGAAGCAAAATTGCCAAAACATCTGGCAAATCAGCACATTTCAATGTTTGTTCATTCCCACATTAGTCCAGTATCCACATGACTCTCCATTGCAATCTTTTCTTGGTTAAGCATTAAATGAAAGAAGAGAAATGAATCATATCAACTTCAGATGGTGTATAGAGATATTTAGGGAGCCACACAAAACAATGGAATTGAAATTCATACATAATTTATCAAATATTGTTGTCTAGCAGTGTTTAACTTTCTCAATATTTATTTTTCAAAACAGAGTGATGTTGATAGATATCTTAATAACCCCCCTGGGGTAATTTGATAGGCAAACAATCAGGAAAGGATATGTTTTGAAATATGAATATCAGGCCAGCCTTCCATCTGGCTGCTGTGCACACTGTGTGCTCTGTGAATGTGATGAATGTTAAATACATCTACAGCTGGATGTGGAATAGAATCACTGATATGCTCCGCTGAAACACTTCTCACATTGCAGTTCCATCTGTTGGTTCAATCGGCCGGTGATAATGATTTGTGGAGCTATCAGTTATGATGGGGGAATCTCGGGGATATATGCAGTTCGGTTGCAATCAGTCTGGCTTGTTGTCGTGGCTTTACCAGATGGCTCACCCTGGCGTGATGTGGGCAGTGTGGGGAGTTAAAATCATTGGGAGAACAGTCATGCCTCCCATTAAAACATACCAGTTCACTCTTCATGGAAACACAGTCACTATGATAATGAACTACAGTGTATATGTTTGAATATTGATATATTAAGTACTTCTAGAGGCAATCATAAGAAACCTATATGATGACAATAGATGAATACTAGAAGTCATGTGGAGTGCTACCTTTTAGTTTATTACCCCTTCCAAAAGATATTTATGAAGACATCAAAAGCTGTATTATGGATTTCTTTAGACCACTATTCCTACAAAAATACAATCAAAAGATATATTACAGATTGGATGTACACACCAACACATCTTTCATATATCAAATGCTTTATAACAGTAATAAACTAAATGGTTTTAGCATAAAAGAAGTACAATTCTATCTACCTCAATAAAATTCAGTGGTTAGCTTTATATTGACTTTCACAACAAAGTGTTCTTTCAGAGAACTCTTTACACTTTAATCATTTAAGTTGATTTATTTGGTACATTAAACATTTTAAAAAATGGTGAAATGCAATATTCTTCTTGGTTCCAAACCCTATTTCTCTAGATATTGCTTATTTGGGGGATTGACCTATTTCCATCTCGCTATTTTTTTGCCTCTCCCTCATCTCTCTTGGATGTCCCTGTTTGTTTGTTTGTTCCACCGTGCAGCCTCACCACCCCACCCCTCAGGCCGTAGCACCTACCCCCACGCCACACACACCCCACCCCCACCAGCCAACCATCCCAATCAGTATGGCCAATGCCGCCACCATGGTTGCCATGGCAAACTCAGGGGCCGCCTGCTCGACGCTTTTTTTGGCCAACCTGGGGACAAACACATCCGAGCAGGAATTACGCGACACACTCAGGTGGTGAGTTCTCTTTAGCCTCACTCTTTTTTTTTTAATCATCTCCCTCCTCCCAACACAGGTCTGGATTCTCCCCCCTTCATTCAATCCACTGGCAGTAAACTCTATCGATCTGGTATTCCAACTGATGGACTCTCAGTCAGGCACATAGCTCACAGAAAGCACCTTTCTATTTTTGGTCACCTGACGCAAAATATTAGAAATCAAAATTTTCCCCTTCTGCTTCATAGGTATGATTTTTTAGAATAAAAAGGAAGATGTGAAAACAACACATACTTCTTGAAAACTATTCTGGATGTCTACAAGCATGGAAGTGATGGCATTGTACGAAGTGCAAGCCTTCTCTCTTAAAATACAAAGAGAATGTGGGAAATTCTGAGCTGCTTTTTGAAAATGTCATACTTGTGGCACCACCCTAATGGTAACAGTCTCAAAACAGAAGATCACAACTTGTTAATGCACAGTTTTGAGCAGTTGTGTCAGTCACTGAACCGTTAACTGATCATTGTTCTGCATCTGTTGTCTCCTTAACCAGGACTTGAGAGTCTTGATATCCATCTGATTGTAGAAACCAGCAGCCTTCAGGCTGTTTGTGGTTGTGCATTGGATACACTTGGCACATTTCACATATCACTGTAGAAACACTCTCATTTTGCAGTTATCTAAACCATCATGCTTTTTAACTTGCTTCTAAACTAAGAGAGACAAAGGAAATTTGACACTGTATGTCAAACACATTAAAATTACATTGCCTTCGGCAGAATCTTTCAAGGACTTAATAGTTGCATATTAAATGTCGTGTATCTCATTTTGTACCCATTTTAGAAGTGCTAGTGTGCATATGTAATATAGCTTTTGAAAGTAAAAGCAATCACAGTGATATTGCGGCGTGTTACATTGCAGTAGTTACTAGACATTATTGTTTTTAGGCTCAGAAAGACTCCATAAACCTGACTGGAATGCACAGGGGTGTGTGCACATGTAGCTATTTATGTCGGCTTGCATCAGTTTAGGAGTGGGCTGCGATTTGAGTAGCAATTATGAAATATTATCCCAGCTAATGTGCTGACGCCCTCTAGGCCTTTGTGCCTAATTGGCTTCCTAGTGCTCCAGATTTGTGCAATTTGTTTCCAACATGTTTTCCTCTCTCCACCACCCTCCCAGCCTCCCAGGTTTTAACCGACTACGCATGCACAACAAGGGAGGCGCCCCATGCTGTTTTGTGGAATTCCAGGTAAATTACATTTTGAGACTTAAATGCTTAGCGCTAATATAGCATTTTGATTAGTCAAGCTATTATATCGAAGATATCTGCCTTGGATCTTAATGGAAGCAGAAAAAATGCTCTGAGAAGTATGTGATTAGAAAGTTTGATAGCCCTGTGGTTAATGTTAGTGGAAAACCAGCAGAGATGCACTCTATGAAATGCCGTAAAATATCAATAATTGCATTCATTGAACCTTCTCGCATATTACCTAAAGATATCGGGTTATATTAATTTTTCTACATTGTTACCAATAGAATTCTTTATTGAGAAAAGAACATTTACGTGTGTCTAATGCTAAACTTTCATATTATTATATAATGTGAAATTGATTTTGAAAGGTATGAGTCTAGAAATTATCATTTAAATTTACATTTCATGAAGATCACAATTTTTTAAAAACATGTTGAATAAACTTAACGTGCTGATATAGAATGATGACATAACCTGCAGATTTGTTTCGTTATTCCCCCCATGGATTCATTTGATAACTTTGATAGGGCAAGGAGTATCTAGAGATACCTAGTGTAATCCTATTCTGGCATTGTCTTTGTCTTGTCTTCTCAGAATGTAGGGTTTGCCATGCAGGCCCTGGCCCATCTTCAGGGGCTGATGCTGAAATCTAGTGACCGAGGTGGCCTTCGCGTCGAGTTCGCCAAGGCAAATATGGGTGAGGTGAGGTCTAGTCTAGATCAAGCTAGAACTATCTCCCAATGAAATCTGGACCCTGTCATGTGTACTTCTATTACACTCGTGGTGGTTAGGCAGCCTTCTTTGACATGAAGATGCATCCAATTCAATTTAATTCAATTCAATTTTGTCTTAACTCGCATAAAAACATGCACAAATACAAAAATCATCCATTGAGGGCAGTGTGTTTACAGTTTGCACATTTTTTCTTGTATTTTATCAAAGAAAATTTAAAAAGTGCACTCAATCCTGTCAATCAATGAAAAACAAGTCAGATAGTTTTCCTGCTGACTTGTTTTTTTATTCATTTACAGGATGGAGCATGTTACACTTAGTACAGTGGGGCTTGACCCCAAACAATGTTTCTTCTTGAAATTACTCTCATTCAAATCCAGAAGTACACTTTGTTTTATGCATTATTTCTGACAAAATCTGATGCTTTTAAGGACCAGTTTGCCACGTCTAGCATGCCCTGTGTGACGAATTTGACTGGTAGCAGCCAGAATTATTACCCACCAAAATTCTGACAGGTGAATCCACGGGAGATAGCACTAGTGAATCTACATGATCTTTAGTCAGCAATTTGTATTGTGATCCAGTTTGTCTTTATTAATGTTTCATTGTACAGTATTGTGTTAATTTGATTTGTTATTTTACAGTATGACAAGGTACTGTATACCAATCAATTCTGTAAGTCTTTACATAAACTCTAAAACACTAAGATAAGATAAGAATTTAGGAAGTCAGACTTGATTAATTATTGTATGACAATAAATGATTACACCCACAGTAGCATTTCTTGAATTTTCAAAAAATATATATATTTTGTTTATTTTCTCCAGACAAGTGTCAATTTGGTTGTCTGTTTTTTTGTTTACAATTTATTCACAATCATTGTCACAACAGACATAACTACTACTTACTTGGGCAATGGGCTTGTAGCCTTATTGTCGTGGTGATTACAATTGAAATTTTGTTACAACAGTCGTAGAGCTGTTATTGAAAATGGTTCTGGAGAAAAAATAATTCCACCATATTTGTCTGTAACTCTTCACAGTTCACATCGTTTTCTTTAACCTTCCTATCCAAACCATGGACATTTGATTGTGCACAAACAATTCTATGGATGCAAAAATAATTGCATTTTTTTCTTCTTTCTTTTCTTCCTTTCTGTGCAGCCCAAGAGAATAGAAATGATCACCCATCGTCTCTCACCATCAGTGCAACCCCAATTGGTGTTCCAATGATGCAGTTGCCATGGTAACCAGAAAAACCATCCATTCAAACGGTGCATGTATGAGAGATATGAAGGAGGGGAAATAAATCATTCTAGCCTAGCAATTCTATATTATGTGTATATTATGTTTATTTAAAGGAAGAGAGAGAGAAAAGAAGACCAATTAACTTTTGTTTATTATGACATTTCAGAGAGAAAATATCTTGAATCATGTTTCCTGGAGATGTTTATATTTTGGAGAAAATGGATTGTAATCATAAGTATATAATTGGGTAAAATCAATTCCTAGTGTTTGTGTATATTGTACTGTTATGTGATTGTAGATTTTTGATGATTATTAGAGAATATTAGAAGTTCTATTGAGTGCAGTTGATTATTTTGATTGTAGATTAAGTTAGTAGTGCAAAATTTTCATTGAATCTGTTATTAAGGCATGTGTCAGAATTTTGTAGATATAGATTATTTTGATGTAGTTGATTATACACTTTAATTAAGGAAAATGAAAGGAAACTGTTCTCATTATTTCTAAGATATGTCACAAACTAAATCTATATTCTTTTTAATTACCATCATGTTGCAATTCAAAGAAAATTACCAGTGGAAGCTCTTCACATCTTATGTTGTCATATTTGACCAGTACTTGCGAATGCAGATACATCAGTGTGTGCTACCGTGTAATATTGACAAGAAATGAATTTCAAGGAAACCCATCAGTTTTACTATTACGCACATACACTGCTTCATTAAATATTGTGATAACTCACACATATGACACTTCCTTGAGGTTCAGTCATGTTTTACCCTATTTTTGCCACTCTAACTAACTAACCACACCCATGTTGCACTGTGAAAAGTTTTCAGCCCATTCCATTTTTGTAATTCTTAACCTCACATTTGCACACCATGCTATTCCTGTCTGTTCTATCACCAGCACTGGATAGTTTAGCTTTGAAAGCTTGCACAAGAGACTGTATAGGCACCATGAATGCTGGTTGTAATTTTTAATCACCCTTGTTCCCCCATATCAAAAGACACATCTGTCTTCATTTCTACTATTGCGAGCACGCTGTAAGTGTGACTGGTAAAATAGTAATCTATAGCTTTTCAAATTTCTTGAAACAAAATGGATAATTTTTGCTGTTCTCTGATATGGTTCTAGCTCAACACAATATTGAGGTCTGATTGAAATTGTGGAATCTATCTCTGAGAGTGAATCAAAATAATCAAAGAGGACTTGGTTACAATTGCTGAAGGCATATTATTTTTGAGTCAAGAAATTTGAAAACTTGTCTTTAACGCACCTCTTATTTCAGGGCATACTTGTCACAAAGTAGATCACAACACTCTTTTTAAAAAGTCTTTTTCACAGAAACACAAGTCACGATGTGGGCACTTATGTAGATGACCTTGACAGGTTCAAGTCCGTCGCACCTGTTCTTACAAGCCACAGCCAGATTAGAGTAGCCGCCAACAGACTTGCCTAGAGATCTGGCTAAGTTATTATATGTATAGAAAATCTTGAACTGTTGTAAACATGGTGCAGAATTTTGCTACAGATGTAAAGAGATGTAAGTTTTTTTGTCGTGTTGAAAAGAACTGGGAGTCAAGTGACCTATATTGGACAGAGAAGAATTGTTGTACCATCCATTCTCGTTACCAGAAAGTGCTAGAATATATTGACATTGTTTTGTGATGACAAAAGCTGAATTACAATGATTTTTTTGTTACAACATGACTGGTATTGTACATATGGATTTGTGAATTTTGCGTTTAAATTTGAAAGAGCAGGGTAAGTTTTTGTTTACCAAAACAAGGTCTTTTTTTATTTATGTGGTTGTGAGTGTCTCGTTTCCTTCTAAGCAGATTTAGAGTAGAGTCATTTCACAATAAACCAACCAAAGATGTGTTTTCCCATGACTAGAAATAGAGTGAAGCCTTGCATATATTTATTAGGAGACAGAACTGTGGTATTTATTTTAAAAAACATACGAGTCCAGCAGGAAATGAAGATGGTAGGGGTAAATAACTTACTATTAAGGTATGTTTCCAAAGTTAATATCATTGCCTTCTTATTTAGCTTTTGAGAAGAATATAAACAAGAACTGTGGTGACATCAGCTAAAAGCCGCATGTTTGATGTATTATTAAAGAAAGTTCATTAAAGCTTTATTGCTACATGTATTGGCAGCATGTGTGGCTTGTTATACAGAAGAAAACAAGTCCGTTGAATATGCCTTACTCTGCACTTCATGCTGTTTAAAATCCTATAATCATTCCTTAATTTATTTAAGTAGATATATTATGTATATTTAGTTGGAGTATGTGCAAAAACATTATGAATTGCTAGAATGGGAATGCATGATCATCTTCTAGGTTTGACATAATTATTATTCTGAAAATATCAGATAAAATCAAATAAAGGCGGAACGTTTAGAGTCTTGCAATCTTTCATGCTGAATAGGAAAAAGACGGATTGTAAATTAAGATGAAGGTTGTGGGAGTTCAGAATAATGCTGTAAGGACTTTTATACTGTTCTTCTCAAGTTTTTGACTAAAAAGGGCTATTTTGATCTAATTTGTGGTATGAATTATTTCCGAAATTAATATATCCCATGTTTGGTTCCACAAATTATATTTCTTCTTTTCGTGATCACTCACAGGAAACAGGTTTCCAGTCCAGAAAAAAGGCTAGAGTTATTCATGTTTTCTGTTCACTGTAGGATGAAAAGAATTTCATAAGAGATATTAACCTTGAGTACCACACCAAACTTGCTCTGTTTGGTTTAAAAAGTGCCTGTTTTGGATTAAAGAGAAATGATGACTATTGTATGTAAATATGGTATATAGTATTATAAGTGTGTAGTATGTATTGTAATTTGGTCATAATTTATACCTTTTAGTGACTCTCTTAAAGTGTTCAATGTGTGCAAATGCATTTCAGTTCTTAATGATTTGAGTCCAAGTTCCTAGTGACCTCTTTATTTCACATACAAAAGTAGAATCACGGGACAGAAAGCAGTGTATATTTTATCATTTTTTTCTTCTTTTATAAGAATTTTGCATTGAAAACAATCAGGTGGATGTAAATTATTCATGGAAGAAAAAAAAAGTATTTTTAGTAGAGAATCTCTATCAATCAAATACAAAAATCCAATAGGCAGCATATCAAGCTCGAATCCACATCTGGTATACATTAGAGATGTGGCAGAGAAATGCAAGATGGCCATTAGATGTGTCTTATTATCATCGCTGGTTGAGATTGGATACCAGAACTTTACTTCTCAATGGAGGGCTGTTAGCTCACAGTGTCTCCGCAGGAGAGGTATTCCCAGTCAAGACTAGCCATATAGCTACCACCGAAGAACACAAGCTGTAAGTCTCACTGACTGACTGGAAAGTCATCCCATCAACCATTCAACAGTTGCAGCTTCATCACTGTGTCATTGCTGGGACAGCTGAAACCTGTACTCACTTCTATCTCTGTGGAACTCTTTGGAGCCTTCGCTGGAGAGATGAATAATTATTCACGAGGGACAAACACTAGATATCCACAACACAAATATGGTAGAACCTCTGTCCCCCTTATCATGTTTGCAAAGGTATTTCTTATTAAAATGATAACCTTTGTACTTGTATCAAGCTATTGATATCCCAGCCTTGAATGCTAATGCATCTTGGTGAAATTCAGTGAACTATTCATTCGAAAAGGTACTACTGGCTTCTCTGCGAGAGGACCAGACTAAACCTATTGTTTTATGATTGGTTTATACTATGTGTCCTGAATGGAATTTTCCATTGAATTTGAGTAAAATTTTGTCAGATGATTCATTTATACTTGTCTCGAGTGATTTCTTACTGGGCATGTGGTGCTGTGTGAGAATGTGTGTGAGCTTGTCTGGAGATGAAACTCTAGAAGTGTTTCATCTTTGGGTATAAGTTAAGGTAGTTAGAGGAGAGTGATGCGGCGAATGGGATGGACATGAGCAAGACGGAGATTGAGGGATTAATTTGATGAAAAGTTAGATAAAAGAGGGAGGTGAATACAGATAGGCAAATGTGTGGTAGCAGTAGATGGGTAGAGAGGAGGGAGATGGATACAGAGAGAAAGGGGGAGTGGCTGGTGGGGAGAAAGTAGCACTGAGGCAAAGAGGTTTGGGGTTGAGAGAGCAATAGAGAGGTAGAGTTGAACAAAAACAGATTGCAAGTGTCAGAAAAACAGAGTAAGAGAGAGGGGAAAAGAAAAATAGAAGTGGAGCTAAAGAGAGACTGGAGAACAAAGAGCAAAATTGTCATGATTGGTCATTTGTTTTAAGGAATACAGAGGCAAATATTTTTTGTTGGGGCTGGACAGGGCATGGTAAAGTGACCATTATTTGGGCTCTCGTCAAAGAAATGTACGCATTCACCTTTCTTGTAACAAAAAGAGGGAAACTGTACAACACTTAAACACATAAATAACAATATTTGTATTAAGGTGGAGGCTAAATTTTATTCATTTTAAATAAAGATAAATAATTTCTTCCACTGTTGCCATCGATTTTTAATCATGGAGAATACAATTAGATTTATTTATGAAAGAACAAGGTATGAAACAGTTTTTTTCTGAAATAAGATATATCAAAGTGAAGAAAGAGTAAAAATGTCTGAAGATGTCCGCTATCATGCCTGCATGAGCTTTAGATAGTTGCTAATATTGCCTTGGCAGCAACACTTAGATGCTCAGACTAATCATGAAGATAAATTTGACGAATTAGCTCAAATCTATTATCTACGTAACTTGATAATATGGGAAAAATAAAAGCAGAAATTATACAGAAATATAATTTACTTTGAAACATTAACAAATAAGCAGATAAAGAATAATCAGAAATTCATATTTATAAATACGAAATCTTCCTGAAGCTAGGGGGATAAATTATTTTCGAACACAATCTTCCAGTATACATTTCATACAATATAACAATTCAGTGCCATTCACCCTTTCAGTGCTAGATAAGCTCTACGAATATGTGTAAAGTGAATTAATTCACATCTGACACACAATGACTTAATGAGAGTTGTATATATAATCAAGACAATAGTATATTTATTTTTGGCACCACATACATATCAATAATCTTCCATAAGACAGATTGCAATGCAGGAGGTGTAGGGAATATGGGTTCAGAAAATGAAAACAAGAAGATGTTACCGTCCTTACTACTTCCACACAAAGAAACGTGATTTGAAATCCTCCACACACATCAATAAATACCATTGCAATATGCTGCTGGAATACAGGGTGGGTATTTATACCATATAAAAATAATTTTATGACATAGACTTGTTTCATCATACCACAACGAAAATAGTACAAAAAGCACTGGCTGACATTTAATCATTCTAAAAAAAACATCCAAGAGATTTATTCGGCTTTGAAATAAATTAAACACATATATATAGTTTTAAAAGACTGTAACTCAGAATATAATATGCACCTTGTTTAAAGGTTAGGAGAACAAATCCTTTATATCAAATTTAAAATACCACATTGGTTAAGATGAAAAGTTTGATGAAAACCAAGCCTAGAGCTTTCTTCTAGTATCTGTAAGACAAAGAGGACAGGCCATGCGCTGTATCCTTCACATTAAAAATGGCTGCTTACATTTAGAAATATAATTTCTTATGTCTCTTACAATTATGCAACAAATTTGCTTGCAAAATCTGCAATTTGAGCTTAAGATATCAATTTCCAGTACTAACGTACATAAGTCATAATATACCAATACAGACACTGATTCATTAAAAAAAATTGGAAGATAAAATTTACATTATTGAATGACATTTTATCAAAGTATACATTTGCTGAAATTTTACTAAAATACGAAATGATTCACCACCAACAATTGGACAGCACCGTCACATTTAAATCATAATTGCATAAATTCTTCCACCGTCTCAGTCCAAACAATCACATTCCCATGTCGGTTAAAACAGAATTGATTAACTATGTAACCGAGGGGGTTGACATGTCGCTGGTCTTTGTATGTGCATGTGTATTGTCTATGGGGAGCCCAAGTCCTCAACGATTGGAACAAAGTTCACGCTGACACCCCTCCCCTCCCTCTCCTGCCTCCCTGATGTTGGGGGAGGGGGAGGAGGAGGAATGGGGGCTGCATCATAGTTTGGCTTGTTGCTGCGGTCAACCATTGGCGCCACGGCGTGGGGGTTTCGCTCCACGGTAACGGGACGACTTGGTCGACCTGGTCGATAGGGCTGTTCATACCGGTAACGGGCATGGTAGTAATCCTGCAGAAATTAGAGAGAGAGGGAAAGGTATACCATCAAAGATTCTTCCAGAAAACCAATAAATGGTCCTTTCTTATACACTTCTACAGTTTACCAATCACACAAATAGACAAACTACTAAAAAATTGAAAACAGATCAACTGATTCCTGAACTGAATTTCTCCAATAATAAAATGAAAAATACACTGAAGTTCATTTTCAAATCTGGTACACAGTTCTAATAATGACCTATGCAAAAGCTCACTTCATTATTTTTACCTAGATGTGACTTTAGCTAAATATCTTGCTCAATTGAATACAAAATCCAGCCCAAATTGACTAACATTTTTGTTGAATTACAATCTGTAAAACATTCTACAAGTAAAGGGAGAAAACTTCCAGTGTCTACTTGATCCTGATTCTCTAACCCTTCTATTACCAGACCTTGCAAACCCCATTGGATTTTATATCCATATTCATGATAACGGTAATGAAAGAGTTAAATTGACTGAGGACCCCTGGCATACCTCATCTCCCGTAGCGACATAAGGTCGGCTGAACTCTGTGGCTCCCATCTCAACAAGTCGGGGCTGGTTGCGGGAGTAGTAAACCGGCTGGTCGTTGACCCGATGGATCGACGACTGAAGTAGAAAAGAACAAAGACTTATGAGCATACAGCAAGGAGATGTGAAGAATATTGAGAAGAAATGACAAGGATTATGGAGAAAGGAGCAATACAAAATATTGCAGCAGTTTCAAAGTGAAAATACAAAATAGTAAACAATCAATACACAATCAATCACACATGTCCATGATAACTCATGTCATAGCCTATATTTAGCCTATATAAGTTTTTGGAGTGGATTTTGCACCTTTTGAAAAGGAACTCTTCATATACCAATAACTTCCTACCAGTCTAAGCTCACACGCATCTATGCTAACTCACCTCAAAGCCTGGCATCTGCCTCCTGTCATACTCGTCCTCCACATACATGGTGTTGCTTGCCGCCACGTCATAGGCAGCGGACATAGAGTCCTCGCTGGGGTCGTCGATCACGTCCCAGTCGCCGTCAGTGCGGGGGAAGCGTGGTCGTGCGGCCTGGCGGTGGTGATGGTGATGGCTGGGATGGCGTTTAGATAGGGACGGTTGGCGGAAGCGGGACGGCTGGCGACTGATGGCGCAGCAGAAGACCATGAAGAGGACGATGAGGACGATGAAGACCATGCCACCCAGGGCAATGCCCAGGATCTCAAGGGCATGCAGGCCACCTGGGATGAGGGGAGGGGAAGGGGGAAAACATCATTATGTCATGGTGGGCTAGTTTAGCTTTGTTCAATTCATTATTCTTAAAAGTTTGTGTAACCATTTTACAAAAATTCATGAAACCTTGGCATGGATCAGCAGTTTACCCTACCGATAACATGAACCTAGTTAGGAAAAGTTAAACACTGGACTCCTTGTTTACGTTTGAAACACCACATTGTGTAGTGACCATAGTCTCCGTCAATATACTTCATTGCATCGGTCAGTACATCGGTCAGCGGGGCTCCGCTCACTTCAACACAATACTACGACACGTTGAGCCGTGTCTCTAGACTACCGCTGGGTTGTGAACATCCTGCCCAAACCCTATTCAAAATCTAGGGTCCAATATGATTCCATTGAAAGTTGGTTTCAAGTTCTTTCATTAGGTTGGAAGTTCTTAGACAATATTTTATTCCATGTTAAAATAATGAAAACAGGACAAGAAAGTGGAGAAGGAGATCATACAAGTAACTCAAGCAATTCAACTGCACCCAGCCAAGAAATGTGCCTCCGCGTTTATGGAAGCTTCAACTGGTTTTGATTTTAATTGCTAACTCATGATACATTTTGGAGATGGATGATACATTTAATCAAATTAACAATCCTTCACTTCAATGAAAACAAAATCAGTCAAGGATTACACATATCATTCACTTGGACACCCCTGACCCAGATTCTATTGCCACACAGTACTTACTGTCTCCTTCCACCTCACACTGAAGCCCAGAATATCCAGAAGGACAACTGCAAAAACAGGAGATGGTGCACAAAAAATCAAGAGGAATAAATGGTATGTTGTTTCATCAAAGATATTCCTACAAGATCTGAAGACGAAAGCATAAATGGCATCACCCCCAATGGAGTAGAGTACACACTAGCGAGAGCCAATCAGCATGACCTATGAGCAATGTCATAGTTCAATTCTCTGTATCTTGAGACAAATTTAGAAGGCATATACAATGATAAACAAGCACCCTGGACAAAAAAATGCTTTTTTGGACATGAATGACATTCCCATTCTTGTTTCTGATGTCTTTAGAAAGAATTATCTTCAAGAAACTAATTGTTAAATCCCTTAGTACCTCCACAGAATTATCCAAATATTCCTCCTCAACCCATTTCAGTGACACTGATTTTTAATGGAAAAATCATCTACATCTATGTCAGTGCTCAGTGCTCCGAATAACTATGTGATATGATATTGTACATGCAGGTACATGTTTTATTTGATTCATGTATAACACCAGATTTCTCACAAAAACTGCATTTATATGCTGTTAACTAGAGCTATGTCCAATCACTACTTAAATGATACCCCCCCCCCCCCCCCCCCCCCACTGTACACTGATTTACAGAATGAAAGTATGTCTAAGTTACCTGCAGACTGAGCCATTGCTAGCAGCACTGCAAGTCCCTCCATTCTCACAGTAGCTGTCTGGGCAGATTTCTGAAAGAAACATCATATAACGATAATAGTATGAATACCTCTCAATACCATGGAATAATCGTTGTGTTATACATCAATGGTCTCCTCACACCTACTTGCTTTTCTAGCTGTTCGTGAGGATATTGTCATTCTCTCAGGATTTAGTCAAGATAAAGGATATCTATCACTGTCATCATTTTTGTTTCATCCATTGCCTAATAAGAAAACAACAGAAGAGTAAGACTGCAATTATTATTTGTTTTTCTTCATATAATTATAAGTTTGAGTTCACAAATATAAAATGGAACCAAACAACAAATTCTGTTACTTGAGTCTCCAGGAACCCATCATAAGAATTAATTTTAACAATAGAAGCTCTAGCTCTCTAATCTAGCAAGTTGGGGTAAACAAACGATAAAAAGTGTTTAAATCTTTCAGGGAGTATTTAAATGATAAAGATCTGCAGTCACATCAATATAAATGCATTTTCTCTGTCTGTTTATGCCAATGTAATACCTACCTTCACAAATCCTTCCCGGCAGTGAGGGGAACGGGGAGACATCGACAAACCCGTCCTGGCATGAGCAGATGTAGCCCTCGAGGGCGTGCTCCATACACACGGCTCCTGGGGAGCAGGTGTTGGGCAGACTCACTGGACAGGGACCTGGTTCTGGTAAGAGAAGGGAACATGAGCACAATGCAATCAACTACTGGCATGTCTTCACTGAATGAGCAGAAGATTGATGTACAATGGTGACAATTTAACACATTTTCAATGTGAGATGACTGGGATCAATGTGGATGTGATGGGCATGTAAGTAATTGTTGGCAGCATACATGTGGTAGAACTGGCTTTGTTTAAATTCATGTAAATAAGAATTTGAAGTTTGAAGAAGGAAAGCATTGGTCATTTCCCATATAGCAAATCAGATACTGTATTAATATACACAACAAGAAATAAACTATATTCAAAACTTGTAACTAGATTTATTTGAAAAGAGATTTCTTGCAGATACACAATCCCATGACCAAGCCAGACTCCACCTCTTAGCCCTTTCACATGTTTTCCTACTTCATGTAAAGCGATGAAGCAGCTTAGCATGCATAAAATGTCACATGAGTGCTTTCAGTGAAAGCAGTGAAAGCACAATGCAGTGAGTAGAAGTGACCATAACTAATGAATCAATTCTTTGTCTGCTATTTGTGATATTTTACCCCCAAAATACCCATAAATCTCATGGACTAGCAGCTGGTCTAGCACATAAAGGCTTAATCAATCAGTGGGTGATTGGAGAAGTCTCTTACCCCTGCAGACTCTGCCAGGTTCTCTGCTGATATTGGGTGAGATGTCGATCAGACCGTCGTTACAGGTACATGAGAACGAGCCCTCTGTGTTGATGCATTCAGCATTGGCCGCACAGTCATTGTCTTCCACAGCCAGGCATTCGTTGTAATCTGGTGACAAAACAGGTTTATTGAGTTACTCTCTGATCTCATGACATTTACTGTCTTCAGAAGGCGAGCATTTGTGATTAACTCCCTGCCCAACAATGAGATAAGATTACCCTCTGATGTTCGGTGGAGCAATTTATGAGAAACAGTGGGTAAAATAACAACAAAGAACAGTTGAAAGAACTTCAAGCAATTGATTCAAGCTGTAGTTCCTGAAGATCTGATAAGAAAAGCCATTGCTTCACTTGAAACATGAATTCATATTGTACACACATAAAGCTTAATGATAGTCTCAGCTATCTACTGTATTAAACATGTTGCACATAACGATAATCCTCTTTCATTTTTTGCCTTAACTCAAATAAGAAAATCTTTATAAACAAGCTGATATTCCATCTGAATTTAAAAAAAAAACTCCATCAGAAAATGTTTTATTTTGCAGTCCGCTTCCAACCTCATACACTAGTAGACTTTTCCTGAAGTGGACATGAGTGTAAACAAAATCTGAATGTGGCTGCACGGTGCATGGAGAATCCATTGAGACTTACCCAGAACCACAATGGAGGACTCATCAATGGTGACATCAACGAGACCGTTCTGCACAGACTCATCCAGCGCTTGGGTGAAGGCTACAGAGATCAGGGATGAGTTGCTCTGAGTCGAGTTGTCCTCCGCGAACTCTACGGCGTAGTCAACAATGATGGACCCGTTATGGAAGGAGTCGATGTCGACGTTGAGGTATTGTTGAGCGAAGCTACTGACCTGGTAGATTTGTGCCAGCTGGGGGGTGATGCAATAAACAATGGAATGAGCACAAGATGGATACATACAGATTAACATTTTTCCGCTACCTCAATATAGGGCATTGAAAAACATGATCATGAAAATTTTAGCTATCAAAGACTACATAATAACAAAATTATGCAGAAGCATTGCTTAATAAATCTGACATAAAGTGGCACAAAATGAGCCTCCTTACAACACATCGCATTTGGATAATAGCATTGGATATGTTATCATTACTTATTTGACTCCACTTTACTTTGTTAAATAATTTTAATTTGATCAGGAAATCAGTATTTTTCTCCAAAAGTCTACACAAATTATTTGTGTTTTTTTTTTCAGATGAGAAACACATTGACATCTCACATGGGTTCTTCTCTCCCTCAAATGCTAACTAAGTGCTTCAATTTTCTGCCAGCATGAAAGTATGAAATAGTTGCAATGAATGACTTACCGTGTTTTTGATGTCTGCAGCTAACGCAACAAATTCCTGGGTGGCGCTATCACCCAGAGCGAGGCTGAAGGTTGCTTTCACCCCGCGGAGCCAAGTGATTCTACATTGCCCCAAGAACTTCTTGATCCCTGTAAAACAATGATAACAACACAACCATTGAAATCATCAAAGTACACGTCACATTAAGATAACTAAAGGCTGCTGCGGAATTCTGAAATTCAAGTGATCCTACAACTCCCTATTGATACGTAGAACAAAAAAAGGAACAAAAAACAATCCTCACAGGATAAGGCAGATTAAAGATGCAATGTAGACAATTCAATTGCCCTTCATCTTTCAATAAAATTAACAAAAAAATAGAACTTCTTCAACTTTAACAAAAATTAAATGTAGAACCACTACTTACTTCTGCAGACGCCACGGAAATTTGGTTTGAATCCTACTCGGCACTGACATTCATATGAGCTGCCAACTACCACACAGTTGGCATTGCGGTCATGTGCACACGGATCGGGAAAGCATGGGTCGCCTGGTGTGGGTGTGGTAGGAACTCTCATTGTGGTAGCAGGTCTGTCGGTGGTAGGGGAGTCTCTCTGTGTGGAAGCAGCTCTCTGTGTTGTAGGAGCATCTCTCTGTGTGGTAGCAACTCCCAGTGTGGTAGGGGAGTCTCTCTTTGTGGTAGCCACAGTGGTAGTGGTGTCTGCCTCTGGGCTTGTTGCCGCTGCCCGACCTGTGGTAGCAGCCTTGGGTGTGGTAGCAGCCTTAGGTGTGGTAGCAACCTCGGGCGTGGTAGGGGCTTTAGCAGTTGTGGCGGCATTTGTGGCTGCGCGGGTCAAGTTAGCACTAGACATAGTCGTAGGTGCTACATAAAGATAATGAGAATCAAGCATGGAGCATATCTTAGATTTTATTGGAGTTGGATGATAAAAGATGGGAAAGCACTCAATTTATCTTGCATTTCTGCCATAACAAATGAAAACTGATCGATTAAACATACATCTCTAACTCTCTTTTCAGCACCACTTCCCAAATTGTAAGATGCCGTAATAAAACAAGTCCCTTCCTTAATTCAGGAAAATGTAGAGTTTATATACATTCTTTACACACCCTCTTCCTAACTCACCCATACACACTCTGCCTGGTTCATCAGGGAGGTTTGGAGACTGGTCGAGGTACCCATCATTACATGCGCATGTAAACGAGCCCTCAGTGTTAGTGCACATGGCTGCAACATCGCAGTTGTTGTCTTCAGCATTCTCACACTCGTTCACATCTGTCAACAGAAATGATTGAGTTGAGTCATTGCAATAAATCACTTATAATTACAACACATCAACTATACCTATATTCAACGTTTACTTACCAGTATATGTTTTCACTGTCTTTTACATGTACCTTTCTACAAAGGCCACCTGTTTATAGAGGCTGCATTTTCTTTTCCCTCAGTGATGATCTTAAGGGAGAGACATATTTTCAACTTAATTCTAATGTTCATCCATTCAAAATCAATTCTTTGCACTTCTCATTTGCTAGATAACTCTGCCGGTCATGAACTCACCCGTCACCATGATGGAGTTCTCATCGATGGTGAGATTGATGGTTCCCATCTTCACCGCCATCATCAGAGACTCAGTGAATGCAGCCATGACTGAGGTCGAGTTGATGAAGACGGTAGCGTTACTCGATGCATTAATGGAGTCTGGGACTTCTTCCATCTTCAAGTTGACTGTGCAGTCAACGATGATGGAGCCGTTAGAGAAGCCGTTGATTGTGACGCCCAGATATTGATCAGCCAGAGAGCTCATCTGATACACCATGTCAAGCTAGGACGTGAAGTAAATTTACTTGTTTACTTATTTGATCTCTTTCTAGGCTGAAACAATAATCAGACAATGTAGCATACCTCCAAGAATACATATAAGATTCAATGAACATCTGAAGATTGCCTTTCTCCTTACCTGGAAATAACACAGATGTCAGACTTTACCTGTGAAACACAATTGTTAATCAAATCAAGCCACAAAACAGTAGAGTCACAGCAGCAAGTATTACTGTTCAAAACACCAACAGATTAGGTAAATAAATACATTAGCAATATCATAAATTATTCATATCAAAGAGTATAAATCAAATATATGTCACTGCTACAATAAAGATTGACAATATCTCAAGCATACTGGAGATTATTCCTACATTTATGCTTTTCATTAAAACAAATTTTTCTACCTCGAATAGTATAATGGTGTTTTAATTCAAAACCTTAATTTGTATACTGTACTAGTTTGTGTCTTAATAAAAGTACAGAATAGGCACCGTCAAGTTCTGGCTTATCATCAAATTCCCTGTGTTTTATTTTCCTTCATTTCATTTGAGATCTTTTAATTATGATTTACCCTACGTAAAGAGCTCTCTTTCCATCAAGCTCTGGTTAACCATGAATAGCTATGTTTTTGTATTTCATCAATTTTTGTTCCATTATTAAGAATGAGGTCTAGATGATGACAATACCCTACGTAAAGAGCTCTCTTTCCATCAAGCTCTGGTTAACCATGAATAGCTATGTTTTTGTATTTCATCAATTTTTGTTCCATTAATGTAAGAATGAGTTCTAGATGATGAGACTTACTGTATTTGTTACATCAGATGCTAAGGACTGGAACTCTGCTGAGGATGTATTCATAAGCTGATCGCTGAACGAAGCAGCGCCCCCATTCACCTCCGTCAGTCGCAGGGTGGCAGCAAACTGCTGTGTTGCTGTATCAAGCAAAGACATTCAATATGTCATAAATGAACATCATCATAGACTGATTGTTAGCATAAGAATAAAAATGATGCAAAGGAAAATAAGATATGGAAGAGCTGACCTAACATTCTCTTTAATCAAGGAGAAAGCTATGTATCAGCTTTAAAAGGCAATAAGGATGTTTTACCAAATAACTCATAGATATTGGAGATTACTCCTATAAATGATTTTGTCAATTAGTTCTATCAATTCGGGTTAAAGTAAGCGAATTTCAACAAACTGTCCTTAGCCCTTAGAGCGTACCATCTTTATTTCACATTGCATAGAACCAGCTTGAAACAACGATCTGAAGTTCAAGTAACGTTCTCTGCAATCAAGAGGGAAAATAGGTATTAAATAAGTAGCTTGGTATAACTATCATGCACTGAAAAGCAAATTAGAGAGACCATATAAAAATCCTCAAAACTGCACATAAGGAAAGTTGTCCCATGATGCACGGGCAGGCGCATTTGTTTTTGTAGTCATGTCTGCATACTCACTAGCATACGAGTGTATGAAATAGGAAGTGGACATGACTGTGGCTGGGCAGTGCATTATGGGATGTCTTTTACCTATATGTCGTATGGAGGATTGGAGCTGTATTCAGTCCTGAGAATCAGAACACTAGGAGAACTCACATGTGCACATGTTGTTTGCATCTCTGGTGTACCCTGCAGTGCACTGGCAGTCAAAGGCAGTTCCCATACTGATACAGTCCGTATTGGGATCAGAGGCACATGGGGTGGAGGAACAGGGATCTGCCGGAGTGGTCTGGGCGGCTGTCGTGACGACCACATTGGATGTGGTCAGACCATCTGTTGTGACAACCACATCAGTTGTTACATGATCACCTTGAGTTGTAACAATAACAGGCATTGTTGTTTGCAACTTCTTTGGTGTTGTTGGTTGGTGTTGCTCAGTAGTGTAAGCATGAGCAGTGCTTGGCAGTGCCTTTGTAGTTTCCATGGCATCAGTAGTTCTCACATCCATTGGTGTGGTCGGCTGTTGTTTTTTGGTAGTGTAAGCACGTGCAGTGCTTGGCAGTGCCTTTGTAGTTTCCATGGCATCAGTAGTTCTCACGTCCATTGGTGTGGTCGGCTGTTGTTGTTTGGTAGTGTAAGCACGTGCAGTGCTTGGCAGTGCCTTTGTAGTTTCCATGGCATCAGTAGTTCTCACATCCATTGGTGTGGTCGGCTGTTGTTGTTTGGTAGTGTAAGCACGTGCAGTGCTTGGCAGTGCCTTTGTAGTTTCCATGGCATCAGTAGTTCTCACGTCCATTGGTGTGGTCGGCTGTTGTTGTTTGGTAGTGTAAGCATTTGCAGTGCTTGGCAGTGCTTTTGTAGTTTCCATGGCATCAGTAGTTCTCACATCCATTGGTGTGGTCGGCTGTTGTTTTTTGGTAGTGTAAGCGTGAGCAGTGCTTGGCAGTGCCTTTGTAGTTTCCATGGCATCAGTAGTTCTCTCGTCCATTGGTGTGGTCGGCTGTTGTTGTTTGGTAGTGTAAGCATGAGCAGTGCTTGGCAGTGGCTTGGTAGTTTCCATGGCATCAGTAGTTCTCACATCCATTGGTGTGGTCGGCTTTTGTTGTTTGGTTGTGTGAGGATGAGCAGTGCTTGGCAGTGCCTTTGTAGTTTCCATGGCCTCAGTACTTAATGTTTCTGTGGTCTGTTTAGTCATTTCTGTGGTCTCTACGGTTGTCTGCACAAGGATGCCCTCTGTAGTTAATCTTTCTTTAGTAGTGACAACATTTTGAGTGGTCTGTTGAGCACCTGATGTGGTAGCACCATCTTTTGTTGTCTCAAAGACAACCCTTTCAGTGGTTGCTAAATCCATGGTTGTTTTAGCTTCTGTTTGGCTTCCTTGTGTGGTCCTACTGGCCTCTGTAGTCTGTTTTTCCACTGGAATAGTTGTTTGAATGGTTGAAAAATCAAACGCTTCAGTAGTTTCATCCTCAACTTGTTCAGTAGTTGCTACAGACTTCTTTGTTGACATTTCTGTGGAAGGCTGCACTGTTGTCACGTCATCACTCTGAGTTGACAGCTCAGGTAAAGCAGTGGTCTTTCCAAAAACATCAAAGGTGGTAGCCTCAAAAGTTGTCTCTTCAAATGGAGACTGTGTTTGTGGTGGTATGGTAGGCCTGGGTCCCCTAGTTGGTCTGGGAGGTCGTGTTGGTCTTATTCCTGTTTGAAAAGTCACCAGAAAAAAAATGGAATTAATCTCTGATTTAAGCACATGGAGTATGATGCACGTAATATGAATGGATTATTGAAGTAAATCATATGTGTGAAAAATATTTTGCCACTAAATGTATATTCAAACTGTTCCATTCCTTTGATGTCTCTGCATTACATTTGGAATCAGATTTCTTTGTCAGAATCAGGTCATGGAATATGATATCTTAATATGGCAAATACATCATGTAGCTTCCTCATGGAATGGTTGGTGTAAGAGCAACATGTATTTCAGGAGAGTTAATTATCCATGTAGAACTCACATATAAGAACTGATTGTTTACTCACTCATGCAAGCTGGTGGCATGCCCCTGAAGGAACCATCGCGGGTGCAAGTGACCACATTGGATCCCACCAATTCAAAGCCTCTCCTGCAGACATAGGTCAAGCTATCACCAACAAATGCCAGTGGCCAAGGTTTGGGGAGATTAGGTAAGAAGGGTAGATTCAGCCAATGCAAGAACTTCACGATATTCCAGTACGTCCTTTGTAGTATGCCATGCAGTCTTGTTATGAGTTGATCCACTGCATCAATAAAAGCCATTAGGTGGTGGACAAGGTTGAATGGCGACATACTGGATAGGTCAATGGTTTCTACAAGGCTCATAAGATCTGCAAGCATTTGCATTCCTGGTAAGTCTGCCATGTCCATCCAACTCATGTCACGCCAGTCCATGTTCATCATCCAGTGCATGAGCAGTTTCATCTGGTTAGAGACCGGCAATCCTGAGAGATCTATGACCTGGGTCCAGTCAAAGTTCTCCCAGTCCATCATCATCACTTGATCCAGAAGGCCTCTCATCTCTTCAGACAGTGGTAGCTCTGACAAGTTCAGGTGACTCCAGTCAGGGTTTTCCCAGTCCATCATCATGAGCCTGCTGAGGAACAGCTTGGTTTGGTTAGACAGTGGGAGTCCAGAGACATCTATGACACTCATCCAGTCAATATTCTGCCAGTCAAGTATCATGGCAAACTCAAGAATTTCCTTCACCTGGTCTGGCAAAGGTATTGTAGACCAATCAATGTTGTCTGTAGTTGAATTCATCAAATTCATCACAAGATACATGAAGTGTTTGGTGCCATTTGAAACTGGAAGACCAGAGAAGTCAACAGCATCCATCCAGTTGAACGTCTCCCAATCCATTGAGGTAAGCATTTCAATAAGTTCCTTCATCTCACTTGGAACAAGGAACTGAATCATGTCCATTTCTTCCCAGCTCATTGACATAATTCCCTCAATGAGCATCTTCAAGGAATCTGGGATTGGAAGGCCTGAAAGGTCAATAACATCAGTCAGGTTGAAATTGTCCCAGTCCAGTTCCATCAGTGCTTCCAGATACATTCTGAGTTGGTCTGAGATCTCAAAGCCAGATAGGTCTATCCCGCTGAAATCTGGATTGCTCCAGTCCATGCTCATCAGAACTTCTATTAGTACTTTGACATCATCAGGCAATGGGAGGCCACTGAGGTCAACAAAGTTCATCCAGTCCATCCAGTCCATACTCTCCCAGTCAACATTCATAAGGAAGTCTGCTAGTTCTCCCATGTCCATAGAGTGAAGCAGAGATGTCACATTTATGCTCATCCAGTCGAAATTCTCCCAGTCGACATTTCCTAACATCATAAACAGGTCCATCATCTCGGTGGGGAATGGCAGGTTTGAGAAATCTATCATTTGTGTGAGATCTTCAAGGGTTATACCACTGAGCAGCATTATCAAGAAGTTCTTATCATCTTCAGAAATGGGAAGATTCAGGAAAGACAACAGATTTTCCAATGCAGACTGACTCATGTTCATTTGCTGCATCGATTCCCACATCTCGCCAATACTACCTGGAATACCCAGCTCCATCCAATTAAAGTCAGTCCAACCATTGGTCATGATCAAATCCAAAAGACCGTATGGTAAATTCACCACGGAACTATTCATCCATCCAATCTCCTCCCAGCTGATGTTGATTAGCATACTCAGAATTGCTTTGTTCCCTTCTGGAATCGCTAAACTATTGATCATACTCTCCCAGTCGACGAAGTCCCATCTAATGTTCAGCATGGTTATCAGGAAACTCCTGATCTCATCTGGCAGTCTCAGCTCTGTCATATTAACTTCATTCCAGTCAATACTCTCCCATTCTGTTTCGATCACCAATACCAGGAAACGCTTGACAGGTTCAGGTAAAGGAAGTGCAGTTATATTTTCACTTTCATAGAAGTTACTCCAGTCGACTTTTACAAGGAACACAAGTATGTCACGAACTGCCTGGGGCACATATTCCTCCATCATGCCACCATCTGTCATCCCCCAATCAAAGTCTATCATCATTGAAAGGATGTAGTCTCGGATTTCATCTGGCAGAGGGAAGTTTTGCATGTACATACTTGACCAATCAATGCTCTGCCAGTCCGTATACCACAGTAGCAAGAGAAAAGCCCTTGCTTGGTCAGGCATCGGCAGCTTGTCAATTGCGTCAAATGCGGAGTCAAATGAATCCACGTCCATTAACGACAGCAGTAAGTCCTTGGCTTCTTCTGGGAGAGGGAGACTGATCAGTATATCCCTTGTGGAGTTGAACCTGCTCCAATCAGTCTCATTCAGCATGATGAGCAAGTCCCGAACTTGTGTTGGCATCAGGAGATCGGTTACATTCTGGAGGCGTACACTTTCCCAGTCCACATTCATCAGGATCGTGAGGTATTCCTGCCACTCTTGAGGCAACATTGCTGTCATGTTCATTTGGGTCATGTTGAAGTTGTCCATGTCCAGGCCTCGCACCATAGTTAGAAGATCTCTGATGTAATCAGGGAGAGGAATGAGGGACAATGTCATGTCCAGCCAGTCAATATTTTCCATGTCAACATCCTCCCAGTCTATGGTCATCAAGATGTTGAAGTATAGTCTGAGATTCTCTGGAAGCAGGTGACTCACGCTCTCGAAGTCTGTGCTGTTCCAGCTAAAGTTCTCCCAGTCAGTACTGAGAATGACATCTAGGTAATGAAGTATTGACTGTGCGTATGGTACACTGGTTATATTCATACTCATATTCATATTCCTGGACCACTGATCCATGATCACTTCTTGAACAAGCCTCAAGAGGTCCAGGTCGAATGTATTCATCATTGCTGGATTCTGCTGGATAAGCCTGGTAACAATGGCAAGCAAGTCATTCAGTGACGAAGGGGTGGTCATGTTGCTCATCCCAGTCATGTTGAGCTGAGGCCATTCAAAGTTCAGAACAATGCTGAGGAAGTCTTTCAGTTCATCAGGGAGTGGCAATATGGGTAGGATCGTCTCAGCATCTAGGGTTGCATTTGACAAAAGGGATAACAGATCCTGGACGAAATCGGGAAATACTGTGGCGTTAGCAGTTGCCCAGTTGAGGATTGGAATAGAACCTCCTTCAGTTGGCCACTGGATCATAGGAAAGCCCTCTGGGAACTGTGGGTTCAACACCAACAAGATTGATCTCCAGTCAATAGTCGACATATTCCCCCGACTCATGAAGAGCTCTCGTCCAATAACTGAGATGATATGTCTCGTTTCCTCATCCATGGTCAACCGGGTGACATTGATGCGTGACCAGTTCATGTTGGGCAGATCTCCCATGTTAAGTCCAGGACGTTGGCTTGTTCTATTCATGCCATCTGTAACTGCTGACCAGTCAGTGTCAATTATAACATGGAGGATTTCACCGATAAATCTGGGAACTGGAAGCTGCGTGAAGTCAATGGTGGACCAGTCATAGTTAGCCCAGTCTGTTGTCATGACCCATGAGAGAATATTATGAATCATGGGTGAATCTGGGAAGAGAGCTGCAGTCATATTTCTCCAGTTGATGTTGGACATATCGCTATTTTCCCAGTCTGTCATTCTGATCACCTGGAAGACCTCATGCAGCACCCGAACAAATCTATCAGACAACATGTCTGTGCTCAGCCAATCCAAGCTCATTGTGATGTCGATTAGCTCTTGCATGACATAAGAAGCTCTTGAAAGATCAGATGATGCGCCCGGAAGGTCCATATCAACCCCTAGGTTGGGGAAGTTCAGGGCTGCTAAACGGCTGCGCACATCTCCCATGTCACCAGTAACCCCAAACCCATCAGGGCTTCCAGTTAGTTCCGGCATCCAGATGTCTATAGAATCCGTAGTCACATCCCAATCCCAACCAGGATATCTGGTGGTGGGTGGATGATCACGGGTAGGTGGAAGAAGAGCACGGCTGCGACGTTTTGGGTACGGGAATGGGCCACAGGTTACTGCACAAAAGATAAAATGAGATCAATATGTGAAAGTTCCTCTTCAGTTTCACAACAGTGCTTGAATGATCTTTCCTTAGTATGCATCTCTTTTCTAAATTTGTAAGGGAGATTCCAAGATTCCAACATCTCTTGTATATGATATTAAACAAAAGAGCTTGTGAAAAAAAAATATGATAAATACATTCTAAGTTGCAAAAAATATCTGCACATAAAATACATGTATAGGATTATTACATCTGTCTTTTCTGAAACAAAATCCACTCACATTCACAGATCTTGTCTTGGTTGAAAGCAAACCCTGGTTGGCACACACAGGTGTAGAATCTGCCAAGAGGAATGCACTCAGCTTTGTAGATGGCACATGGGTTTCGCTCGCAAGGGTGGCCCGGCATCGGGGGTAGAGTGGGCTCCTCGGTAGCTGGTACTGTTGTTCAAGAAGATGAGAGTTATGATTTATACAATTATTCACCCATTGCAGCAATTAACATACACTATGTTATATTCATGTTGACTTTTCACATACTTTTGGAAAGTATTTTTCCAAGAACTGATGGACTGAAATGTTAAGATGAACATCATTAAAGTAAAAAATGTACAATAAGCATGTACTTAATTTGTAGTAACAAACCAGAACTACATTGTACAGTGAAATACTGGGTATTGTGGTAAATGTACAGTGTTTAATTCTGTTATTGTTCTGTTGATAATAAACATGATTAAAGAATAATAAATCAATACAAGTCACACCATAAAATGGGAGACCAAAACTTAATAGGCATTGTAATGGAATCATGCAGCATGTAGTACGCAGGAAGAGTCATGAGCTGAAGTCGGCACTTACAAGAGCAGGCTCTTCCAGGCAACAGACGGAGCAGCGGAGACTGGTCTTCAAACCCAGGGTTGCATTGACATGTGAACGAACCCTCTGTGTTGGTGCACGTTGCATCGTCATCACAGTTATTGTCCTCAGGGGAAGCACACTCGTCCACATCTTAAAAATGCATTCAGAAAAAAGTGTATTAGAGCTTACCAGGGTGTGGTGCTCAACATGCAAAATGTATTCATAAATGCTGTATTAGTCATAATGCGGATGGGGTGCTCAAGATGCAAATGCATACAGGAAGGAATGTATGAGACGGTACAACAAGCTACTGTGGGTCCATTTCAAATAATGGCTTTGTTTTAACCGGCTCACTAAAACATTTTGAGACCAGTGCCAGCAGCCTGAAGCATGTTTATTTTTGGCCCACCCAGCCATGGTACTGCACATGTATGCTCTACTGATAAATACAAGGTTAATATCAGGTACAATGAGTGTCTGTAGAAATCAGCTGAAGGCTCCTTCAGTGTTGGAAACTGACGATGGTCTAAATTATTCATGGATATGAGGTTCACATCAATTCCCATATTTAGGAAATTTTAATACCATACTATGTTTCAATGCACATTGACCAAATTCCTCACAAAACTGATAATCTTTTTATTTATATGCTTGCAGAATGTTACACCATTCTACTAGCACTGCTTGGTTCCTTGGTTTCTTTGCAATGAGCATAAAACGGTGAGTAGTTTCATTAAAATCGACTTAAAATCGACTTAAAAATGATAAAAGCAGCCCTTAGATTATTAAAGCATTGTGAGCAAAAAAGGGAGCCCTTTCATTCTTACCAGTGACCATGATGGAAGTCTCATCAATGGTGATGTTAAGTGACTCGGCAGCCATCATAAGCGATGTCATGAAGGCATCTGTGATGGTTGTAGAGTTAACAAACGGTGTATTGGGAGCTGTTGTGTTGCCTGTAGAATTCATCATTTGCTCGTTAGCAAAGCGGACGGTGTAATCCACCACGATGGAGCCATTGGTGAAGCCGTTGACTGTTGACCCCAGGTACAAATCAGCCAGTGAGCTTATCATGTAGATCATGTCCAACTACAGGTTGAAGCAAGATGGAAAGCCCATGTTATTAGTATGGGTAAGATCACAGCAGAGATCCAATCTGGCTGAATCGCAGGATCATGTCATTAGATTTGTTCAAGAAGGGGAAATTGTGTATTCTTCAGTGGCCGTCATGGTTACAATAACATAATTAGACATGCAGATCGTGTCAAGCTTGAAAGGGTAGCCAAAAGAGAAGGACATGGAAAATAAAAATAAAGCCAAACTGATATAAGGCAACTTTGTCCTAACATTAAATGCCATTCACATTGAAATCTAATTCACTGTGATATTTGACCATTATTGCAGATGAGGGTGAGTAATTAAGTTTGTTTTCTCTCGACATGATACCATACTGACCGTGTTCTCTACATCAGCAGCCAGGGTCCGGAATGCAGGGGAGGATGTATTCTGGAGGTCTTCACTGAACCGGGCACCTCCTCCACTCAACCTGGTGATTCGCAGCATTGCTGCAAACTGCTGGGACGCTACATGTTAAGAATAGCAGTGGAAAAAATGTAAATACTAACATGATGACTCTAACACATGATCAGAGAAGAAAGAAACATGATTTGTTTTATACAAAGGAGCATGGACATATGTGCAATATAATTCATTTCATGAGCAAATGCAGCCAATTTCCATTTGAAAGTAAGGGGATAGGTACTGATAATGATCAGGGAACCTATATTCATGGCAGTATGTTGTTATCATCACAGGTCTCAGTGTGGTTTGATATCAAGGACTATAATTTTGATATGTCTGGAATCAAATGAGGATCACTTTTAAATTATGATTTGAGCGTGAGATTCAGAAAAGAACTCAAATATGTCCAACAAAAGGGCTGAGGATTAAATTTTGAGCCATGCAACAACCGAAAGGTTAATGATCTAATTTAACTACAGAGTATGAAAGAAATAATAAACATCTGACTCACATATACATGTTCCATTTGCATCTCTGGTGAACCCAGCTTGACAGGTGCATGTAAAGGCATCACCCACGGTGATACAGTCTGTGTTGACATCTCCCACACAGGGGTTGGATGCGCACGCATCTGCAGGAGTGGTCTCTGCGGCAACCGTTGTACTGTCTGTGGTGGTCATCTCTGGTGTTGATTCAAGATCGTCCATCTGGGTTGTACCCTCCTCTCCTTCTGTGGACACTGCTTGTTTCTCTGTTGTGGTTGTTTTAGCTTCTGTTTGGCTTCCTTGTGTTGCACTACTGGCCTCTGTAGTCTGTTTTTCCACTGGAATGGTTGTTTGAATGGTTGAAAAATCAAACGCTTCAGTAGTTTCATCCTCAACTTGTTCAGTAGTTGCTACAGACTTCTTTGTTGACATTTCTGTGGAAGGCTGCACTGTTGTCACGTCATCACTCTGAGTTGACAGTTCGGGGAAAGCAGTGGTCTTTCCAAAAACATCAAAGGTGGTAGCCTCAAAAGTTGTCTCTTCAAATGGAGACTGTGTTCGTGGTGGTATGGTAGGCTTGGGTCCCCTAGTTGGTCGGGGAGGTCGTGTTGGTCTTATTCCTGTTTGAAAAGTCACCAGAAAAAAAATGGAATTAATCTCTGATTTAAGCACATGGAGTATGATGCAAGTAATATGAATGGATTATTGAACTAAATCATATGTGTGAAAAATATTTTGCCACTAAACGTATATTCAAACTGTTCCATTCTTTTGATGTCTCTGCATTACATTTGGAATCAGATTTCTTTGTCAGAATCAGATCATGGAATATAATATCTTAATAAGGCAAATACATCATGTAGCTTCCTCATGGAATACTTAGCATTTGTTGGTGTAAGAGCAACATGTATTTCAGGAGAGTTAATTATCCATGTAGAACTCACATATAAGAACTGATTGTTTACTCACTCATGCAAGCTGGTGGCATGCCCCTGAAGGAACCATCGCGGGTGCAAGTGACCACATCGGATCCCACCAATTCAAAGCCTCTCCTGCAGACATAGGTCAAGCTATCACCAACAAATGCCAGTGGCCAAGGTTTGGGGAGATTAGGTAAGAAGGGTAGATTCAGCCAATGCAAGAACTTCACGATATTCCAGTACGTCCTTTGTAGTATGCCATGCAGTCTTGTTATGAGTTGATCCACTGCATCAATAAAAGCCATTAGGTGGTGGACAAGGTTGAATGGCGACATACTGGATAGGTCAATGGTTTCTACAAGGCTCATGAGATCTGCAAGCATTTGCATTCCTGGTAAGTCTGCCATGTCCATCCAACTCATGTCACGCCAGTCCATATTCATCATCCAGTGCATGAGCAGTTTCATCTGATCAGAGACCGGCAATCCGGAGAGATCTATGACCTGGGTCCAGTCAAAGTTCTCCCAGTCCATCATCATCACTTGATCCAGAAGGCCTCTCATCTCTTCAGACAGTGGTAGCTCTGACAAGTCCAGGTGACTCCAGTCAGGGTTTTCCCAGTCCATCATCATGAGCCTGCTGAGGAACAGCTTGGTTTGGTTAGACAGTGGGAGTCCAGACAGATCTATGACACTCATCCAGTCAATATTCTGCCAGTCAAATATCATGGCAAGCTCAAGAATTTCCTTCACCTGGTCTGGCAAAGGTATTGTAGACCAATCAATGTTGTCTGTAGTTGAATTCATCAAATTCATCACAAGATACATGAAGTGTTTGGTGCCATTTGAAACTGGGAGACCAGAGAAGTCAACAGCATCCATCCAGTTGAACGTCTCCCAATCCATTGAGGTAAGCATTTCAATAAGTTCCTTCATCTCACTTGGAACAAGGAACTGAATCATGTCCATTTCTTCCCAGCTCATTGACATAATTCCCTCAATGAGCATCTTCAAGGAATCTGGGATTGGAAGGCCTGAAAGGTCAATAACATCAGTCAGGTTGAAATTGTCCCAGTCCAGTTCCATCAGTGCTTCCAGATACATTCTGAGTTGGTCTGAGATCTCAAAGCCAGATAGGTCTATCCGGGTGAAATCTGGATTGCTCCAGTCCATGCTCATCAGAACTTCTATTAGTACTTTGACATCATCAGGTAATGGGAGGCTATTGAGGTCAACAAAGTTCATCCAGTCCATCCAGTCCATACTCTCCCAGTCAACATTCATAAGGAAGTCTGCTAGTTCTCCCATGTCCATAGAGTGAAGCAGAGATGTCACATTTATGCTCATCCAGTCAAAATTCTCCCAGTCGACATTTCCTAACATCATAAACAGGTCCATCATCTCGGTGGGGAATGGCAGGTTTGAGAAATCTATCATTTGTGTGAGATCTTCAAGGGTTATACCACTGAGCAGCATTATCAAGAAGTTCTTATCATCTTCAGAAATGGAAAGATTCAGGAAAGACAACAGATTTTCCAATGCAGAATGACTCATGTTCATTTGTTGCATCGATTCCCACATCTCTCCAATGCTTCCTGGAATACCCAGCTCCATCCAATTGAAGTCTGCCCAACCATTGGTCATGATCAAATCCAAAAGACCACATGATGAATTCACCATGGAACTATTCATCCATCCAATCTCCTCCCAGCTAATGTTGATCAGCATACTCAGAATTGCCTTGTTCCCTTCTGGTATCGCTAAGCTATTGATCATACTCTCCCAGTCGACGATGTCCCATCTAATGTTCAGCATTGTTATTAGGAAGCTCCTGATCTCATCTGGCAGTCTCAGCTCTGTCATATTAACTTCATTCCAGTCAATACTCTCCCATTCTGTTTCGATCACCAATACCAGGAAACGCTTGACAGGTTCAGGTAAAGGAAGTGCAGTTATATTTTCACTTTCATAGAAGTTACTCCAGTCGACTTTTACAAGGAACACAAGTATGTCACGAACTGCCCGGGGCACATATTCCTCCATCATGCCACCATCCGTCATCCCCCAATCAGAGTCTATCATCATTGAAAGGATGTAGTCTCGGATTTCATCTGGCAGAGGGAAGTTTTGCATGTACATACTTGACCAATCAATGCTCTGCCAGTCCGTATACCACAGTAGCAAGAGAACGGCCCTTGCTTGTTCAGGCATCGGCAGCTTGTCAATTGCGTCAAATGCGGAGTCAAATGAATCCACATCCATTAACGACAGCAGTAAGTCCTTGGCTTCTTCTGGAAGAGGGAGACTGATCAATATATCCCTTGTGGAGTTGAACCTGCTCCAATCAGTCTCATTCAGCATGATGAGCAAGTCCCGAACTTGTGTTGGCATCAGGAGATCGGTTACATTCTGGAGGCGTACACTTTCCCAGTCCACATTCATCAGGATTGTGAGGTATTCCTGCCACTCTTGAGGCAACATTGCTGTCATGTTCATTTGGGTCATGTTGAAGTTGTCCATGTCCAGGCCTCGCACCATAGTGAGAAGATCTCTGATGTAATCAGGGAGAGGAACAAGAGACAATGTCATGTCCAGCCAGTCAATATTTTCCATGTCAACATCATCCCAGTCTATGGTCATCAAGATGTTGAAGTATAGTCTGAGATTCTCTGGAAGCAGGTGACTCACGCTCTCGAAGTCTGTGCTGTTCCAGCTAAAGTTCTCCCAGTCAGTACTGAGAATGACATCTAGGTAATGAAGTATTGACTGTGCGTATGGTACACTGGTTATATTCATACTCATATTCATATTCCTGGACCACTGATCCATGATCACTTCTTGAACAAGGCTCAAGAGGTCCAGGTCGAATGTATTCATCATTGCTGGATTCTGCTGGATAAGTCTGGTAACAATGGCAAGCAAGTCATTCAGTGATGAAGGGGTGGTCATGTTGCTCATCCCAGTCATGTTGAGCAGAGGCCATTCGAAGTTCAGAACAATGCTGAGGAAGTCTTTCAGTTCATCAGGGAGTGGCAATATGGGTAGGATCGTCTCAGCATCTAGGGTTGCATTTGACAAAAGGGATAACATATCCTGGATGAAATCGGGAAATACTGTGGCGTTAGCAGTTGCCCAGTTGAGGATTGGAATAGAACCTCCTTCAGTTGGCCACTGGATCATAGGAAAGCCCTCTGGGAACTGTGGGTTCAACACCACCAAGATTGATCTCCAGTCAATAGTCGACATATTCCCCTGACTCATGAAGAGCTCTCGTCCAATAACTGAGATGATATGTCTTGTTTCCTCATCCATGGTCATCCGGGTGAAATTGATGCGTGACCAGTTCATGTTGGGCAGATCTCCCATGTTAAGTCCAGGCCGTTGGCTTGTTCTATTCATGCCATCTGTAACTGCTGACCAGTCAGTGTCAATTATAACATGGAGGATTTCACCGATAAATCTGGGAACTGGAAGCTGTGTGAAGTCAATGGTGGACCAGTCATAGTTAGCCCAGTCTGTTGTCATGACCCATGAGAGAATATCATGAATCATGGGTGAATCTGGGAAGAGAGCTGCACTCATATTTCTCCAGTTGATGTTGGACATATCGCCATTTTCCCAGTCTGTCATTCTGATCACCTGGAAGACCTCATGCAGCACCCGAACAAATCTATGAGACACCATGTCTGTGCTCAGCCAATCCAAGCTCATTGTGATGTTGATTAGCTCTTGCATGACATAAGAAGCTCTTGAAATATCAGATGATGCGCCCGGAAGGTCCATATCAACCCCTAGGTTGGGGAAGTTCAGGGCTGCTAAACGGCTGCGCACATCTCCCATGTCACCAGTAACCTCAAACCCATCAGGGCTTCCAGTTAGTTCGGGCATCCAGATGTCTATAGAATCCGTGGTCACATCCCAATCCCAACCAGGATATCTGGTGGTGGGTGGATGATCACGGGTAGGTGGAAGAAGAGCACGGCTGCGACGTTTTGGGTACGGGAATGGGCCACAGGTTACTGCACAAAAGATAAAATGAGATCAATATGTGAAAGTTCCTCTTCAGTTTCGCAACCGTGCTTGAATAATCTTTTCTTAGTATGTATCTCTTTCCTAAATTTGTAAGGGAGATTCCAAGATTCCAACATCTCTTATATATAATATTAAACAAAAGCGCTTGTGAAAAAATATGATCAATACATTCTAAGTTGCAAAAAATGTCTGCACATAAAATACATGTATACGATTATCACATCTGTCTTTTCTGAAACAAAATACACTCACATTCACAGATCTTGTCTTGGTTGAAAGCAAACCCTGGTTGGCACACACAGGTGTAGAATCTGCCAAGAGGAATGCACTCAGCTTCGTAGATGGCGCATGGGTCTCGCTCGCAAGGGTGGCCTGGCATCGGGGGTAGAGTGGGCTCCTCGGTAGCTGGTACTGTGGTTCAAGAAGATCAGAGTTACGATTTATACAATTATTCACCCATTGCAGCAATTAACATACACTATGTTATATTTATGTTGACTTCTCACATACTTTTGGAAAGTATTTTTCCAAGAACTGATGGACTGAAATGTTAAGATGAACATCATTAAAGTAAAAAATGTACAATAAGCATGTACTTAATTTGTAGTAACAAACCAGAACTACATTGTACAGTGAAATACTGGGTATTGTGGTACATGTACAGTGTTTAATTCTGTTATTGTTCTGTTGATAATAAACATGATTAAAGAATAATAAATCAATACAAGTCACACCATAAAATGGGAGACCAAAACTTAATAGGCATTGTAATGGAATCATGCAGCATGTAGTACGCAGGAAGAGTCATGAGCTGAAGTCGGCACTTACAAGAGCAGGCTCTTCCAGGCAACAGACGGAGCAGCGGAGACTGGTCTTCAAACCCAGGGTTGCATTGACATGTGAACGAACCCTCTGTGTTGGTGCACGTTGCATCGTCATCACAGTTATTGTCCTCAGGGGAAGCACACTCGTCCACATCTTAAAAATGCATTCAGAAAAAAGTGTATTAGAGCTTACCAGGGTGTGGTGCTCAACATACAAAATGCATTCATAAATGCTGTATTAGACATAATGCGGATGGGGTGCTTAAGATGCAAATGCATACAGGAAGGAACGTATGAGACGGTACAACAAGCTACTGTGGGTCCTTTCAAATAATGGCTTTGTTTTAACCGGCTCACTAAAACTTTTTGAGACCAGTGCCAGCAGCCTGAAACATGTTTATTTTTGGCCCATGAACATAACTTTCCATGAACATAAAAGAGAGTGCAGTTTCATTAAAATCGACTTAAAATCGACCTAAAAATGATAAAAGCAGCCCTTAGATTATAAAAGCATTGTGAGCCAAAAAGGGAGCCCTTTCATTCTTACCAGTGACCATGATGGAAGTCTCATCAATGGTGATGTTAAGTGACTCGGCAGCCATCATAAGCGATGTCATGAAGGCATCTGTGATGGTTGTAGAGTTAACAAATGGTGTATTGGGAGCTGTTGTGTTGCCTGTAGAATTCATCATTTGCTCGTTAGCGAAGCGGACGGTGTAATCCACCACTATGGAGCCATTGGTAAAGCTGTTGACCGTTGACCCCAGGTACATATCAGCCAGTGAGCTCATCATGTAGATCATGTCCAACTACAGGTTGAAGCAAGATGGAAAGCCTATGTTATTTGTATGGGTAAGATCACAGCAGAGATCCAATCTGGCTGAATCGCACGATCATGTCATTAGATTTGTGCAAGAAGGGGAAATTGTGTATTCTTCAGTGGCCGTCATGGTTACAATAACATAATTAGACATGCAGATCGTGTCAAGCTTGAAAGGGTAGCCAAAAGAGAAGGACATGGAAAATAAAAACAAAGCCAAACTGATATAAGGCAACTTTGTCCTAACATTAAATGCCATTCACATTCAAATCTAAAATCTTACGACTCTGCGGCTGGCCTTATCCTGTCATTAGATTTATGAAAGAAAGTGAAGTCACATTTCCAGTTGTAGGCTTATACGAATGCAGAATAGTTGCAAAATCATGTCGTCTGCGGTGGCCTTTATGGTTACAATAAATGATAAGATAAGCCGATCTTGTCCAGCTAGAGAGGGTGGCCAAAAGAGCAAGACATGGAAAATACAAATATGGCCAAACTGCTATAAGGCAACTTTGTCCAAACATTAAATGCCATTCACATTCAAATCTAATTCACTGTGATATTTGACCATTACTGCAGATGAGGGTGAGTAATTAAGTTTGTTTCCTCTCGACATGCTACCATACTGACCGTGTTCTCTACATCAGCAGCCAGGGTTCGGAATGCAGGGGAGGATGTATTCTGGAGGTCTTCACTGAACCGAGCACCTCCTCCACTCAACCTGGTGATTCGCAGCATTGCTGCAAACTGCTGGGACGCTACATGTTAAGAACAGCAGTGGAAAAAATGTAAATACTAACATGATGACTCTATCACATGATCAGAGAAGAAAGAAACATGATTTGTTTTATACAAAGGAGCATGGACATATGTGCAATATAATTCATTTCATGAGCAAATGCAGCCAATTTCCATTTGAAAGTAAGGGGATAGTACTGATAATGATCAGGGAACCTATATTCATGGCAGTATGTGTTGTTATCATCACAGGTCTCAGTCTGGTTTGATATCAAGGACTATAATTTTGATATGTCTGGAATCAAATGAGGATCACTTTTAAATTATGATTTGAGTGTGAGATTCAGAAAAGAACTCAAATATGTCCAACAATTAAAAAAGGGCTGAGGATTAAATTTTGAGCCATGCAACAACCGAAAGGTTAATGATCTAATTTAACTACAGAGTATGAAAGAAATAATAAACATCTGACTCACATATACATGTTCCATTTGCATTTCTGGCGAACCCAGCTTGACAGGTGCATGTAAAGGCATCACCCATGGTGATACAGTCTGTGTTGACATCTCCCACACAGGGGTTGGATGCGCACGCATCTGCAGGAGTGGTCTCTGCGGCAACCGTTGTACTGTCTGTGGTGGTCATCTCTGGTGTTGATTCAAGATCGTCCATCTGGGTTGTACCCTCCTCTCCTTCTGTGGACACTGCTTGTTTCTCTGTTGTGGTTGTTTTAGCTTCTGTTTGGCTTCCTTGTGTGGTACTACTGGCCTCTGTAGTCAGTTTTTCCACTGGAATGGTTGTTTGAATGGTTGAAAAATCAAAAGCTTCAGTTGTTTCATCCTCAACTTGTTCAGTAGTTGCTACAGACTTCTTTGTTGACATTTCTGTGGAAGGCTGCACTGTTGTCACGTCATCACTCTGAGTTGACAGCTCAGGGAAAGCAGTGGTCTTTCCAAAAACATCAAAGGTGGTAGCCTCAAAAGTTGTCTCTTCAGTTGATGCTTGCTCTTCAGTAGTCGGGCTTACATTGGTTGTTCTTTGGACATTGTGTTCGTCTGTTGTGACAGCAACAGTCGATTCCACAATGGTGGTTTCCTCCAAGGTGGTGAAGTCCAACACAGTTGTCTGGTCACCTGGTCCCGGCTTGTCAGTCGGGCGGGGTGGCCTCGTTGGAGGTGGTGGTTTAGTTGGTCTGACTCCTGGAATAAAGAACAAGCAAATTATTTGAAAATTTATTGGCAATAATACAAGCTTTCGAAATACAAATAAACTGTTAAAGTATTGATAGAAATGCACTTTAATTACGTCAGTTTCCCAATTGATTTTCTTTCTGAATATCAGCAACATGTATCTCAGGAAAGTGAATACAGGATATAAAATTTAAAATGTAGAATGGCAATACACTGGAGATATGTATACTTCTACATAAGTGACTTGAAATGCATTTGAATGAGCTTCACTATGCTTGCTCACATTAAGATATGCTTTTGTGGTGTGGACAAAATAATACCAGATCAACTTACTTTTACAATATGGTGGCACGCCACTCCATGAGCCATCGCTTCTGCACGTCAGAGTGGACATACCTACGAGCTCAAAACCCCGTCTGCAGACATACATCACTTTATCTCCAGCAATGGGCAGTCGTATGAAATGTGGGAGATGTCCAGAGAATGGCAGATCTATCCAGTAGAAGAACCTAGTTATCCTCCAATAAACTTCCTCAAGGGCATGATGTACAACATGTGAAACAAAGGAATCAATCGCATGCATCAATCCCACTGCATGTTTCAGCATATTCTCTGGTCTCATGGGTTCTGGTATTGGCAAGCCAAAGAAGTCCATTAGATCCATCCAGGAAGTCAGATCCATGTCCATCCAATTACCACTCATGCCGTCCATATTCATCATCCAGTGCATGAGCAGTTTCATCTGGTCAGAGACCGGCAATCCGGAGAGATCTATGACCTGGGTCCAGTCAAAGTTCTCCCAGTCCATCATCATCACTTGATCCAGAAGGCCTCTCATCTCTTCAGACAGTGGTAGTTCTGACAAGTCCAGGTGACTCCAGTCAGGGTTTTCCCAGTCCATCATCATGAGCCTGCTGAGGAACAGCTGGGTTTGGTTAGACAGTGGGAGTCCAGAGACATCTATGACACTCATCCAGTCAATGTTCTGCCAGTCCAGAATCATGATATATTCAAGAACCTCCTTTACCTGATCTGGCAAAGGCATCATAGACAAATTGTCCATTGTGAAAAGGCCAGACAGGTCAATGATTTGTGTCCAGTTAAAATTAGCCCAGTCTATGGCAGAAAATATTGCTGCTAGCTCTTGAAGATCATTTAAGATTGGAATTTGAGACATGTCCATCTCCTCCCAACCCAGAGACGTCATATTCTGAAGAATGTCCTTCAGATAATCTGGGATTGGAAGATCAGAGATGTCAATAACACTAGTCCAATCAAATGTTTCCCAGTCGATAGCCATAAGTGTTTCTAACAATCTTACATCAACTTCTGGAAGCCCTGACATATCAATCAATGAAACCCAGTCTATATTTTCCCAATCTGCATTCCTAATCCAGTTATATAATTCCATCAATTCAGCTGCCATCTCAGTGCTTGTCATGTTCATGTCCATCCAATTAAAGTTATTCCAGTCAACTTCAGAAAACATTGCCAGCAAAGCTTTCACTTCATCTGAAATGGGTAAGTTGGTCAAATCTATGATTTGTTGAATGTCAACAGTGGTCCAATCAATACTGTCAATGAAGATGAAGAATTCTAAAAGTCGTCCTGGCGGCATAGAGGGGTTTGTGGTCAAAACCATGTAAAGCATTTCTGCAAAGTCTTCAGAAATTGGAAGATTGAGGAAAGTCAGGATTTGTGACCATGTTTCCTTGGTCAAAGTCATGTTTGGCATTGTACCCATCATCTCCTTCATGTTATATAAGAATGATAGATTTGAGAAATCCACAGCTCTCCAGTCAAAGTTTTCCCAGTCCAACATCATCAGGTAATTAATCAAGAATGTCAAAGATTCATCTCTGGTACCATTTCGCATTGTGTAGTTGCCTGTTGCCATTTCCTGCCAGTCCATGTTTAGCAACATTAGCAGGAATCCTTTGTTGCCTTCAGGAATAGGAAGATTGCTAATCATGCCTTCCCAGTTGATATCTTCCCACTGCATATTGGACATAGTGACCAAGAAACTCTTCAGTTCATCAGGTATTGTTAGATAAGTTGTATCAATGGTGCTCCAATCAACATTTTCCCAATCAGTTCTCAAAATCAAAATCAGGAAACGACTAGCAGCCTCAGGAATTGGAAGATTTGTCATGTTTTCATTCGTCCAGTAGAAGGTTTCCCAATCTATCTCCAGGAAAGACTGGATAATTTCCTGAGCAGATACCGAAAGGACAGCATTGGACATGCTTGTCAAGTTGAATCCACGAAGAAAGTCCCAATCAAAAGTCATCATCAAGCTGATTACTTGGTTCTTGATATCATCAGGCAGTGGGAATGTGTCCATGTCCACAGTTGTCCAGTCGACCTCTTGCCAGTCGGTATAGAGCAGAACAAAGAGGGCAGCCTTTGCTTGATCAGGGACAGGCAGATTGGAAATTGCATCATATGTTGTGTTGAATTTGCTCCAGTCTGTTTCCATCAGTAACACTAAACCAGTCTTGACTTGCTGTGGAAGTGGGAGGTTGAGAAGAAACCTAATGGTGGCATTTGGCTTAGTCCAGTCTGTCCCATTCAACATGAGCAGGAGCTCTTGAACCTCTTGAGGAATAACGAGGTCTGTAACATTGCTGAGTTGCATATTCTCCCAGTCCATGTATAACAAAGTCATCAAATACTCTCTGAGTTGTCCAGGTAGCAATGCTGTCATGTTCATCCTACTCATGTCCATGTTGTCCATATCAAAATATCTTGCCACATCTATTAGATCTCTGACATAGTCTGGTAAAGGAATAATAGACAGTATGAACTCTGTCCAATCAAGGTTTTCCCAGTCTGTGGTTGAAAGGAATCCCAAAAACATTTTCACAGGGTCAGGAAGAGGGAGGGTCTGAAAGTCTGTGGTATTCCAATCAAAACTCTCCCAGTCAATAGCAAGTATTGCGGCAAAGTTCGAAAACATTTCTCCTGCATACGGAATGTTTGTCAAGTTCATATCACGCCAATTGCCCATGTTCCAGTCAAACAAATCAAATTTGTCTGTCATATTTGCAAATATGTGCGGATTTTGCTGCATAAACATTGATATCAAATTTAAAATGTCAGCACCTGATGCAGGAGTCGAACTATTTGGTAATCCAGTCACATTAAAGTGAGGCCATTCAAAATCTAACAACATTGCTATCACATCAGCAATTTCCTCTGGAATTGGTAAAGTTGGTAAAATCATCTCCAAGGTGATATTTTGTCTAGGCGTAGTCAAGAAAAGAAGCGAGAGGTCTTGAACAAATTCAATAGCTGATAAGTCTATGTTTCCCCAGTTTATGGCAGGCAAAGATCCACCTTCAGGTAGCCACAAGGTTGGATATCCTTCAGGAAGCTGCATGTTGATAAAGGGTATGATCATCCTCCAATTGATTTCTGTAAGATTTCTAGTTAGTAGTTCTCTTCCTACTAACATGGCAAATTGCTGGGTCACCTCATTCACTGTCAGGCGGGTCAGGTTGAGATTTGACAGATTGATGTTAGGCAGTTGCCCAAGATTAAAGCCTGGTTGCTGTGTCACGGCTACAACTTCAGTGACATTTGTCACTTTAGACCAGTCAGTGTCCAGAATAACATTGATGAGTTCTCCGATGAATTGTGGAAGAGGGAGCTGTGTGAAATCGACGGTCGTAATATTAAAGTTTGCCCAGTCTGTCGTTGCAGCCCACATGAACCAGTCCGTGACCATAGATGGGAAAGGCAGCATGGATGCATTCATGCTTCCCCAGTTGATATTTGACATGTCGCTTCCTTCCCAATCAGTTGTTGTTATAATGTCAAGAATCTGTTGGATGAGTTGGAGAACCCACCTGATAATGTGGAAGGATTGTATGTCTGTGTCCTGCCAATCTATGCTCAATGCGATGTCAAGGATCTGCTGTACGACGTTGGTATTTGCATTTCCAAGACCTGGAATATTGGGCAAGTCCACATTGGGCAGATCCACATCTGGTAAGTCCACATCAGGTAAGTCTACATCGGGTAAGTCTACATCGGGTAAGTCCACATCGGGTAAGTCCACATCCCCTATACCAGGCAAGCCAACGTTTGGCAAACCACCACCAATCCCCCCAATGCCATCTCCTCCTCCTCCATCTTCAGAACCTGAAGTCACTGCTCCAGGACCCACGGTGGAGTCATCCTCTCCCCCACCAAAAGGGTTTCCAATTCCTACATTAGGGAAATTCATCGGTCCAAAACGAGAACCAATGTCACCAATATCACCAACTCCTCCGAAGCCATCATCCCATGAGCCTGGCGGCAGGGGAGTCGTCTCTTCAGCAAAAAAGTCCCTAGTGAAAGGCATCTCACTGCTATATCCAGGTGCGGGCGTCCACATTGGAGGCTGAGGGGGAGGCAGCCAATTGCCACGAACGATAAAGCCGTGACGGGGTGGGCGTGGGTATGGACCACAAGTTACTGTGTGGATTAAACAAGGAAAATGCAGGAGATTAATTTCTGGGGCAGGCAATAGTTTACTGCATCAAAATATCTAAATTTAAAAACGAAATTTAAGCTTCAGTAATGAAACATTAATATGATATTCTGACTTGACGGATTGAGCTTCTTAGTTGGCAGTCTAATGATCATATTTTGATGATGTGCAAGTTTTAACGTACAGACAATACACATGTGTTTTGCATGTCACATGTTATGACTTTCTAGAAAAGTAATTTTCATGTAATTTCATGTAAGATTTACATGAAAAGGATAGCTCCTCAAAAATTAATGCATACTTGACAAATTCTCCTAGAGATGTGGTTAATGTTTTTACCTAAGCAGACAACCACTACCTGTACTTTCTAAGTTACATGAGTGACAAATCAACTCTTTATGCATAATTGAAGCATTTTGCATGGGTAATACGCACCACTCTAATAAGGCAGTATAATAGTAAAGAAGTAAATGAAAGGAATTCCTCTTACCTTCACACTGTGGCACTGGGCCACTCCATTCCCCATGGATACACACAATCCATTTGTGTCCAATCAGAACGTAGCCTGGCATGCATGAAAAGACAATCTTCTTTCCATAGAGGAACCAGTTATACTCCATGTAGAAGCCATGAACAGGTGCCACGATTGGTGGGCACATTGGCTTCGGTGGTCTAGTCGGTGGTGCCAATGTGGTACCTTCCTCTGTGAGGTCAGTCGTTAAATCTTCATGAGTCGTTTCAAACATGGTGGAGTCCGGCGGCGTTTGGGTCGTCTCTTCCTTTGTGGCGGATTGGGTGGAGAACCCAGAATCGGTTGTCATGATGGCAGCAGTTGTGGCCGCATCCTGCATCGTGGTAGCTCTTGCTGCAGTAGTTGCTTCTGGTTCTGATGTTGTAGGTCCGTCAGGTTGTTGTGTTGTAAAATCCAGTTCAACTGTTGTGGCCACATCTTGCTTCGTGGTAGCTCTTGCTGCAGTAGTTGCTTCTGGTTCTGATGTTGTAGGTCCATCAGGTTTCTCTGTTGTAACATCCATTCCAGCAGTTGTGGCCACATCCTGCTTCGTGGTAGCTCTTGCTTCAGTAGTTGCTCCTGGCTCTGATGTTGTAGGTTTAGGTTTAGGTTTAGGTCTCTCTGTTGTAACATCCATTCCAGCAGTTGTGGCCGCATCCTGCATCGTGGTAGCTCTTGCTTCTGGTTCTGATGTTGTAGGTCCGTCAGGTTGTTGTGTTGTAAAATCCAGTTCAACTGTTGTGGCCACATCTTGCTTCGTGGTAGCTCTTGCTGCAGTAGTTGCTTCTGGTTCTGATGTTGTAGGTCCATCAGGTTTCTCTGTTGTAACATCCATTCCAGCAGTTGTGGCCACATCCTGCTTCGTGGTAGCTCTTGCTTCAGTAGTTGCTCCTGGCTCTGATGTTGTAGGTTTAGGTCTCTCTGTTGTAGCATCCAGCCCAGCAGTCGTCACCATATCGTCCTGCTTTGTTGTCCCTTCAGCAGCTTTTGTGGTCCCCTGGGCTGCAGTGGTTAGCTTTGACCCGGATGTAGTAACAACAGGTTGACTGGTTGAGGCTTCCATGTTATCTGTTGTAAATGAATGAAAATATATCCAATTGTATTACGAACAATCAAAGGTGTAAATAGGATAACTGCTTATTTTATAGTCATGGCATGTTAAATATTTGTTGGTAAACTTTACACAAAAATGCTGCCCCTCCTGTCTACTCTTTTGTTTCAATTTAGGAAAACATCATCTTATATCACCACTGCCAAATTTTGATTAAAATAATGATTTTCAAACTTGAGAGACAAATAATCAAAAACATCAAAATGTATCCTAAACACACTGGATTTGTGATATATGTTCTAACTATGGTTACCTTGGCAAACAGGCACATCTCCAGAATAGACACCGTTGTCACATGTGATCTGAGATGCACCAATCAGAGGGTAGCCTGGATCGCATTCAAACATCAGGACATCTCCATGATTGTATGTTCCTGACTGACTGCCAAACTCGGGCGTGCCAGGGTCCACACAGTTACCTTCCAGGGCAAATTCAAAAGAAAACAAATGAAGACATTTAAGTATCAAGTAACTATACAATATGACAAAAAGAAAAAAACAACCAGTTTGCATGTGACTTTATTTTACTGATATGGGTATCTATATGGAATTTGTTTCATAGGTTTTGAAGATCTGAAAGAACAAAGTCAAAATACAATATCCCAGTAATGCATAATAAAAATCATTATTAATAAAAATGGGTGCATTTACAGAAGACTATATCAAATATTTCTTGCCTGAAATTCACAAATTAAAAATCAATAGAAGAGATGCATTTTGAATATGAGGAGGGAGAAAAGGTTCCCTGCTCTATCTGGCTCTGTCATTTCAACATGGTGTGTGTAGGCACTAATTGATTCTTGTGTTATACCAAGACAACATCACCATAGGAACCTGGTACACAGAGACGTAGATAGCCTGCAAGCCAGGCTGTTGGCCATTTCTAAACTAAATAATTCAATCAAGGGATCTGGCTGCAGAAGACTAAATGATTCTTAAGTTCTTGAGCAAAAGAGAGAATATTTGATAAAGTGACTAGTCTTTTGAATACTAGACTCTATTTTTCAGTTTGGGTCAGAAATGTACGACAGACTGACAGCCAGGCTAGGGGGAAGACTGCTTGGCTTACCTAAGCAGATAGGGGGGTCATTGTCCCAGCCGTCACTGGTACAGGTCAGAGCCATGGCGCCGACAAGGGTGAAGTCCGCATTACAGGAATAGGAGAGCACGTCTCCGTACTCCACCCCACCCTCCTTGGTGCCGTTTGCAAAGGCACCGGGATCACCACATGGAGCTGAGAGATCAAGAAGATAACATTTAGTACGTTGAGGTCTTGTAACATGGTAAATATATCAAACCGTTCAATAATAATGTTTTATTTCATTTTATATTTTAATATTCATCTAACTTCACATGCAATTTTTTTTTTTTTTTACAAAAAGGGGAATTGAAGTAGAGTGCATTTTCAAGGATCTACACAAAGAAAATTGTGCATGTATTACAAAAATCTTGAGCAATTTTGATGCAGACAGTAACATTAACATCTTTATGGTGTAGCTTTTGAAGTCACTGTAATACCAAACTGTAAGAGCATCAAGGAAAATATCAGAAATACTTCCATACATATTTTTTTTGCAAAAACAGAAAAAGGCTCTGAAACTACGTGTTAAAAGTATCATTCATTGTTTCTAAGAAGTTCATACAAAATAGCCAAACACTGCAATACATAATACTAGCATACTTGTTCTGTATCTGGTATAATGCAGGAATTAACAGCATTTTATACAGCAAGACTACAAACTCTCACAAGTCGAGTTGTAAACTGACCAGTGAAACAAATTATTGTGTGATGCAAAAAGGCACCTGTGTGAAAATTGTATTTTTCTCATGAATAGGTAAAAACAAAACCTTATTCAGTTTATTTCATTCATGATGTCAGGCTTACTAAGATGCCGACATAACTACTTTGTTTATTTTTCCCTGACCAAGCTGACCGACTGGAAATTGGAAACTGACCGATGCAAGCAGGAATGTCATTGGTCCAGTCGCCACTCATGCAGGTGACAATATTTGCTCCAACCAGTGTGAAGGTGCTGTCACATGTGAAGGTGACCGTCTCCCCGTTACCATAGGAACCAGACTGACTTCCGTTCTCTGGAGTGCCGGGGTCTGAGCAATCAGCTGAACGGGATAATGGTTGGAAAGTTGTATTAATGGGAGAATAATGTTGACAGTACCATGATCATTTGAACTTGGAATTGATGGTTAATGTCATACTCATGGTATACGAATCACATGGAACAGGTGGTGGTGAAGGAGTTATTCCTACACTAAAAAGCAAAGTGAAGTTGGTGTCAGTTGAAGCCATAATAAAATTATCAGAATGAAACAGAACAGACGGGGGAGGGGGGAGGGGGAGAAGCACTTCCTACAAATAACAAAAAATCTTGTTGAAAGCTACCTTTAACAAAGAAAATGTGCACTACTGGTTGTTCCCCTCCCACCCCTATTTCCTCCCATCATCCAAAGCTGGTTCTGACTGATGATAAGATCAATCATCATGGATCTCTTACCCTGGCAGACTGGGCTTGATGCAGAGAAGGTACCATCGTCACATGTGATCTGAGATGCTCCAATCAGCATGTATCCTTCATCACACATAAAGGTGACCACGTCTCCATGGTCGTACGTTCCCGCCTGACTGCCAAACGCTGGGGTGCCTGGGTCTGTGCAGCTCTCTGTCGGGTCAAAAAGTTTGGAAAACAATTTAGACATATATGCATAAACATTCAGAATCATTCATCCAAACAATTTGAGTATACCAAATAAGTGAAACAAAATCAACACCATAACCTGGCCTCTATGTGCCATTGGTGCATTTTTGCACAAGAAATGTACACATTCCCCTTGTGTTCACTTAAAGACATTCAATTTATTATCAAACTCAAAGGCCATTGTACAAAACTAGAAATAGGTTTGCTTCTTTCTTACAGACTAGTAGTTTGTTCCAGCAGTACCAGCATCATATTAAAACAAATCAAATCGAGGGTCTAAAATATAGACCGAAAAATTAGTCTCTGTAGGACGTTGGATCCGCTGAGATTCGGGGGTATGTCCAAAAATGTAATTTCGATTAAAGAATTATTGCCCGGAATAAGACGGTTATTCCTGTCTACTAAAATGGTGTCTTATATTGAGTGAAGCATACATGTACATCACCGTCGTCGACTGCCTACCATGCAGCAAAGTGCCACAATAATTTGATAAAAGCAACACATACAATTTAAAATTTAGTTTCGGTGATTAAGCGTTTGCTGCCACTGGCGAAAGCGAAAGCCCCACTAATTAGGACTGGTGTGGTGAGGGTTGTGGCCGTAGCCTTCCTCCGCGGCCGCGGTACTCACGGTAACACACTGGCGGGTCCGTGTCCCAACCGGTGCTCGTACACGTCAATTCAGCAGCACCAACAAGCGTGAAACCATCTCCACAAGTGTACACTAAAGTGTCACCATATTCAACTCCTCCTGTTTTGGTTCCATCTGCGAAACTCCCTGGATCACCACATTGACCTAAAATAAAATTACAGAACAACAAAAATACAAAATAGGCACTTACACTATAAAATCCACACACGAATCTCGGACCGTGAATTGAATGCAATGTAGTCTGCTAGCTTATAATGTACATACAAGTTACATGTCCGTGCCAATAGATGGCAGTATTACTATTACAACATTATTTTTTTTTAGAGTTTCAGGAACTCTAAAATGCAAATGCAAATGAAGAACAGGGGGAATTTCATCAAAGGACTTGTCGGACGTTTTATCCGACAAACTGTTATAAGCTACTGAAATGCTTGCATCTTATTGGCCGAGAGCAAAAAGTCCATTGATGAAATGCCCCCCAGAGCAACTTAAAGAAACCATTCCAAGGGAAATGGAGCGAGCAAACACTCTTAAAGATATGGCGTAGTAGTGTAATCTAGTTTAAGATGTTCACACTGAATTGAAAGCAATGCTAGTGCATGCATGCACTGCTGGTTCCAATGCATCACTGGGGTGCGGAGAGGCGTGACGTGCGCTGTACTTGTCTAGTCAACGGGAGCGGCTGATTGAGTTTTAGCTTAACTATTGTAGCAGTCTGTAGAAGAGAGATTACTTGAATCTTGAATAGTTTAGCACCTTCGTGCAGCCCACTTGTTGAACGACGCCCTGTATTATACTTTACTAGATACACCAAAAATAGTTCACTATTTATCCCACAGCCACAAACAAATTTTAAGAAACGTTCATTCGCATACATAGCATGTTCTTTGTTTAACAAACTACCAATTAGTGTACAACCTCCTCCTCATCGACATTTAAAGGGTTACTAAATTAGACAAATAAGTTCCCATTAATCAATGAAAAATTATCCACTAAAAACGAATTTCACATTCGTTAGCCGCAAAAAATTATCATTTTGAGAAAAATTTGAAGAAAAAAAAACCCACACACCTCCAGTGACGTCAGAGAAGTCAAAATTCCATAAATGACAACGGCGTGAATAAAATATTGTTCACGCCGTTCAAACAACAAGTTACCAATGGGAACCCCAAAGCTTGTCCGAGTAGCAACAACTAACAGATTCAAAGTGCATTCCATCCATTGAATTTGAATGACAAGACACAGATGCATTCGCTTAAAGTTTTGAATACATTACGAAAATGGTCTATTGTTGACTTTCGTACACGTTGTTGTCATTTATGGAATTTTTAATTTTCTGACGTCACTGGAGGTGTGCGTTTTTTTCACATTTTAGTCAAAATGAGACTTTATACCCCCATCTCACTAGATGGCGATTCCGCTGCGATCGTAGAAAAACGAAAAAGGGTGGTATGTCGTAACTTGATCGTAGCTTGATCTTATCAATCTTCTCCGTCGCACCTTGATCTTTTCTGAAGCAGCAAGGATCGCCACCATCTTCCTGGTCAAAATTTCAAAATTTTGAACATGTTCAAAACTTACGTAGCGAGAGCGCGGAGGTGCTAAAGCGCATCACAATCAAGTCATGGGCGTATTACAAACGACATATTCGTAGTTGTAACGGAGCTCCAACGCATAAAGCGTAGAAGAAGCGCATTAAAAGCGGCACCGATCGCCCGTGTTTTCAGACCCGTTCTCAAGACGACACTGCCACGCTGCTTCCATTTACAAGGCGACTGTCTTGCGCTCGACACGCTTCACACCGCTTCCACCGCGACGCTTTCTTCTTTGGATGGCATGTGGCACACGTTGGGGCAGCGATAGCGCAACGACCGTCCGTGCTGCTATAAAACGCCGTGCCGATGGTGGCGGATTATTACATTAACAACATATTACGAGGCGACACCACAACGTTTTCAAACATGCCTCCCAGAAAAAGGACCAAAAAAGGGAAAGCTGCCCAAGCTACCCCTGTTAGCCCGGCGGTCCAAGAGAAAGAACAAGAGGCTATGGTGGTGGTAGAGAAGGGGGAGGAGGAGGTGGTGGAGGAGGAGGAGGAGGAGGGGGAGGAGGAGGTGGAGGAGGAGGAGGAGGAGGGGGTACAGGGGGAGTGTGAGTGTCCTGCTTCTGAATTCTGGGGCCCACTCTTCTACAAATTTCATCGAACATCTCTGGTTCCATCCTCAAGAAATTGAAGAATGAGGCTGTGTCCTCCATTCTTAGCTCTGTCATCAACCTGTTGTAATGGCCGAATTCAAGTCTTCTTTCTGCAGATCGACAGCCAGGATCGGACCCAGTGTCGTTTTGGCCTCCTCCTTCTCATGTCCTTGTATTCAACTTCTAACTGATGTTGTTGTAGAATGCCAAGGTGCGTAAGTCCAACCAAACTCTGGACATCCATCTTTGTCTGAGGTTGGCAATCGTCTGAAGAATGTCTCATGTGCCGCGATTGATATGCCGATTGCTTGAAATCGTTTCAAGAGCCCATCATGAACGTAACACAATCGCTCCATTCGTAGCCCCACCGTAGCGAGGTCCTGATTAGCGTATGATCCTCGTTGTACGGTCGCTTTGATCGCAGAAGCAGCGCATCACATCTGCCTCGAATCGTGGCAAAAGAGTGGCAGAGCTGTACTATCAGCGTATTACCATCGCCTTCAGCGCAGGTCGGTCGCAGTGAAGTTGCAGTGCAATCGCCTCGCAGGCTAAAAATATAATTCGAGGAAGATTCTGCTACTCTTTGCGGGATTTAGACAGATCGCCATGGTTGCCATGATCGCCTTCCTAGTGAGATGGGGGTATTATTGCGACAAACAAATGTGAAATTCGTTCTCAGTGGATAATTTTACATAGATTAATGTGGACTTATTTTTCTAATTTAGTAACCCTTTAAACGACACATTCGATTACTACATTGTAATGATTATCATGTTCCGTTTGACGTCTGTATTTGTGTGTATATGCGTGTGGGTGTGTGTGGGCGGGCGCGCGCGCGCGCGCGCGAGAGAGAGAGAGAGAGAGCGCGCTCGTGTGTACATCTGTGTGGTTAATTTTAAATCCTGTTGATATTTATCAAATATGGTTAAGTTTGTATTACTTTCAATGTTGTTTCATACTTTGTTTAGCCAAATGTCTTTGTATAACTACGGCCCTTGGACTCTGAATGATACTGCTCAGTCAAAGAAAATAAGACTCGAATGAATGAATAAAAATCTCGACTCGAAATTTGACGGTCAATTTAATTCAATTAGGAATCGGGTTTCAGTTGAAATATTGTGACGGGGTGATTTTTTAGGACTTAATCCATTTCCCGTTATACATGTATAAGTTACTCAATTTATTGTTTGGACCTGCAAAGTGGCTGTACTACCTTTAACCAAGGATAAACTCTTACCGTAACACTCAGGAACCTCGTCACTCCACGTGCCTGACATGCAGCTGATCACATCCGCACCGACCAGCGTGAAAGTCGCGTCACACGTGAAGGTCACGGTGTCCCCGTTACCATAGGAACCAGACTGGCTTCCATCAGCTGGGGTGCCAGGGTCTGAGCAATCAGCTGTATCGGGTTGGATTACAAGACGGGAGAGGTTAGGTTTGAACAGGGAGGTTTTAGGAAGGAGAAGAAACTCGAGCGCAATACATTCAAACATCTGTTTGGTTCTAAAGCGTGTTCATGAATGTTAAAAGCATTCCATAATCATGACAATGCTTTGATGTTCCATGTGCCGCGCCGACATTTAGCTGTTGTCAATTTGAAAAAGAAATTTCTTTAATTGCCCATTTGTCTCTAGAAGCTTTGTTTTTGACAAACTTGTTTGCAAATTATAAGGAAGTTAAGTACAGATTATGACAGATCCTTTACTCTGCTTTTGTTTCGAAAAGTAATGAGGAATCTTTAAAAAATCGGACATACAAGATACTTACAAAATTGACCAATTTCATCACTTTCCGACATCGTGTGCATTTGTGGGATTCAACTATTCTGAAAATGATATATTACGCTGTGTACTGTCATTACCGGTGTTGGTGTGCGTTTGCGTGCAGCGGAGATATTTTACTTGAAAATCTTGTTTATTTGTGTTTGCTGATACCTGTTATGCTCATGGAAGTATCAATGCCATTAACAGAACGGGACAAGTGAAATGAAACTGTGCATTTCTTTTGTTCTCTCTGAGAAGCCGTTGCCACGCAATCATGTTCATAATTGTTCAAACACCTGAACAGCACCTGTCGAGAACACCATAACTTTTCAGCGGCTTGGCACATGGGTTCAAAGAGAGAAAGTTGCTTCATATCCTTCCATAACACATCCCTGGTTTGAATTATGATAGCCGCAGATGTTACATAGCGGGCTTCCATGATATTGGAAACTTTGAATTCAAACTCTTTTAGCAGGTGTAAGAACATTAATGATATTTAAGTATACGCGTGTCAAGTCACTATTCCATACAGTATATCAGACCAGGAAGGTGTTAGATCTGGAGTGGTTAAGTGGTTAAGTCGCTGCCCGGTAAGCAGTAGATTGCAGGTTCAAATCCCGTCTGGTTCCAAGATTTTTGTCTGACTTGTTTTTCCTTCATTTACGGGATGGAGCACACTATCCTTACTACTGGGTGTATGCCTAGAATTTCTTTGCAAATTGAATATGATATACTTTACCTAAATATTACTTTTAACAAATCTCAAAGGCTACCCTCACGGGTACCGATGACTGCAAACCCATGTGACTTTTTTTTTAGTTTATCGGCTGTCGTTTGAGGACGCCAATGAAGCCTAACGGTACTTTCTATTCAATCATTTGAGTGCCAAACAAAATGGCGCTCACTAGAATTTATGCGTATGCACAAGTACTATAAGAATTATCGTTGACTGCCATGATAAACCAAGCGATCAAAATTTTGGTCTACGTACCTACACAGGTGGGCGTGTCCCTACTCCATGCCCCACCGTCACACGTGATGACGGATGCACCAATCAGTGTGAAGCCTTCGTTACACTGGAAGGTAACGGTAGTACCCTGCAGGAAGGTCGGGGAGCCGACCTGCGCTCCATCAGTTGGGGTACCCGGATCGGCGCAGTTCGCTGGAGGGAGATGCAGTTAAATGATTGGTGATTTCTGAGTACTGTTTGCATTGATATTCCAATTGAGAAACATAAATATAGCCATCGTCATTAAAGAAGTAGTAAAACAATTAGTGCTTTCCGAGCGCTGGCTGTTAAATATTCCATACAGTAATACCAATTATCGTCATTGGATACTGGCGGTAATATACATTGTTCTTTGCAAAGAAGAATTTGAGATACGCCTCTCTCGATTTGCAGTACAGTTAAGATTTTGATATCATAAACGAAGAATGTTTTATGTGGTTTTTTTTCGTAATGAAATTCAACAAGTCGCGATGACTCACCGACGCATGTTGGTACCGGCAGGGTCCATAACCCTCCGTTACAGGTGATGGTGGGGGCGCCCACCAGGCCAAAGCCCTCGTTACAGGAGAAGGACACGGTGGTGTAGGCCTGATAGGTAGGCGACCCGACCTGCGCCCCATTCTCGGGAGAACCCGGGTCGCTACAGTCAACTGTGAGTAAAGATGGTCAACCACGGTCAATCATTGCTCTCTAAATTGTCTACTTTGTTTTGAAATTAATCATTTGATATGAAAAAGATAAGTTCAGTTTTTAAGTTGCGCATAATTGTATGCGATTTAAAGAAGAAAATCAAGTGATAGAGATGGAAAGGTTTGATAGAAGGAAAAGAGAAAAGGTATCATCCATCCCATTACCATGATTACTTACGGACACATGTGGGGACAGGTAGTGTGTACGTCCCATCCAGACAGGTGGTCGAAGGAGACCCGATCACGCTGTAGCCTTCGTTACACTCAAAAAATATCGTGGCTCCCTCTCCGAACCCTTCGTCCGCGGTCAGGGAGCCGTTGTCGGGTGCAGTCAGGACATCGCAGGCTGTGGACGGAATCACGGGGAAAACCTGTTACATAACAGCATCGCTCATTTACTATTGTTGTATCGGTAATACACACAATAAAGCAGCATTTGGCCTGGCATTGATCGTATCAGATACGCCTACCCTTCTTACGCCACTGCTGTATTTTTGCACAATGCGTACACAAATATTTCGTAGAAAGGCATTGTGTCTGGAAAGGGTTTAGGGTTATAGACCGTTTCATTATTATTTTAGAGTTTTAGTACTCGAAGAGTAAAAGGCACACTCCCAGTATGCTCAGTCCAAGTAATTGCTCACGGTTGTGCCAAATTGAATGCTAATTTTAATCATTATAAGCTGTAATACGGAAATAAATGAAGCAATTCCATGTTTGCATTGTGTTAATATATAGCACAACATAATATATTCTCCTAATATTCAAACTTTCCCTGTAACTGCGTAGTAGCACGTTAAAAATCTGTTTCAATGGGTGGTATGCACTCCGAATGCATTAGTGTTTGCCTGTCAACGAACATCGGACAAGCCATGGTGTTACCAGGAAGGTGTTAGAACTGGAGTCAGCACGAATAATAATTTATTCCTACACCAGTCGCGTTCATTGATATTACAATAGAATATTTGACGCATTTGGTTCTTTGATCCAGTGACAACCGCCGCCAAATATGCAAAACGAATTTTGGATGCATTTAGAGGAATATATATTCTGTATGCGCAGAAGATTTCAGAACCATTTCATGAACTGAAGTGCAAGTGCATGTGACGACCGCCGCCAAATATGCAAAACGAATTTTGGATGCATTTAGAGGAATATATATTCTGTATGCGCAGAAGATTTCAGAACCATTTCATGAACTGAAGTGCATGTGCAGTAGTAGTAGATCTTATAAAGATACGATTCTGTGTATTTCAGATTATATTGTTGCTTTGTTTTAGTGATTAAAGGAGAATACTGTAGAAAACATGCCAGAGAAATGCCTTCATATCGCACATTAAGCAGTCATATTTCCTTAAAAATATCTTTTAAATCGTTTATTGAGTGTTTCATCTTCCATGGAAACAAGCTCAATTTTGTGTCCGGAGGTGTCCGAAAAAGTTACGGGCCAAATTCTTTCTCCAATTTTTCCAAAATTTCCCTTCGCTCACCCCAAAACTAATTCACAGTGTGTGTAAAAAGATCAGCTACGAGCTCTCAGCGAAGGCTGAACGGTTGACATATTTCTCAAAACAGATTTTCTTTTAGTGAAAAGGTTTTCTGGGGTAATTTCAATTTACAAAGAAATGAGACTCTTTCGGGTATTTGTTTCCATGTTGTCGTGTCTTGACCCGTGAACTAGAAATAGCTTGCGTGGTTAAGTCGCTGCCCGGTAAGCAGTAGACTGCAGGTTCAAATCCCGTCTGGTTCCAATATTTTTTTCTGACTTGTTTTTCCTTCATTTACAGGATGGAGCACGCTATCCTTACTCCTGGGTGTATGCCTAAAATTTCTTTGTAAGATTTTCTTTTGTTATTCAGAGGAAGGCACTGCCTAATTAGAAATACAGCTAATTGTTTAAAACACCTAAATGCCTTTAATTTTTATGAGGCGGCGGTCATCATAATATCAAAGGAAGTCTATCCGAGCACAGTCCATCCATGATAGGTCCATGGTTTGACAGACCTGTGTAATATTGTGCAAACTTAACCAAAATTAGTTATCATGATCCTTAGTGTGATTTGCAACAGAGAAATATTATAAGAATAATTATGCAAAATGCGGCATGTTAACGTGCTTTTTTAACAAACAAAAATCGGTTCATAAATGGGCCTATGCTGTGCATATCGAGCTACCGAAATTGTTATTTAGAAGAATGGGCACGAGTTGTGTGTCGATCTGATTGATCTATGCAGGGATGTTTTAGGAAGGAGGGACAACTCAATATATTCAAACATCTGTATGGATACTATAAGCGTGCTAATGAATGTCAAAAGCATTCCATAATCACTACAATGCTTTGATGTCCCATGCGTGCCACCGACATTTACCCGTAGTTAACTTGGAAAGCAGTATCTTTAATTCCATATTTTGTCTCTCGAAGCTGTGTTTCTTATCACATTATTTTGCAATTTTCAAGAACGTTAAGGACAACACCACTAAAGATCATGTAATCGGTTTTCTTCTAAATAATTGTTGAATGATGCACAAACGGAGATATAAGATAATATTCTTACTAACACAATTAACAAGTTTCTGAACTTTCCGCAGATTTCCGCAAATGTGGGATTCAATCATTATCAAAATCATATCTTAAGCTGTTTATTTCCATTAACAGAGTTTGCGTGCATTTGTGTGCAGCTGAGATACTTTACTATAAAAAATTGTTTATTTTTGTTCGCTGATATCTCTTTTCCTCACAAAAGTATTGATGCAATCCAACAGAACTGGACAAGCGAAATAAGACTCCACATTTCTTTTGTTCTCTCTGAGAAACCGTTGCTACGCAATCCTGTTCGTTATTGTTAAAACACGTGAAAGGCACATGCTGAGACCACATAATTGTTTAGCGGTGGCACGCATGGGTTCAAAGAAATAAAGTTGTTTCATATCCTTTCATAACACATCCTTGATCTATGCTACATGACGAAAGTGGCTGTGAGTGATGATGTTTCACAAAGTGGATAATTATCCCTTTAAAACGAGGTTTGATACCGCCACTTATTATTCATGACTCGTTTATGCTCTTAACTATATACGATGCATACGCAGTTGTCATGTCAACCTGGTTTTGCAATGTCATGTACATTCGTCAACACGCATTCATTGTGAAATATCGCCGATAAACTAGAGAGCTATTAATGTTCAGTGTATACAAGGTACAGCGAGTGCTAATTTCGATTCTTGCCTAGAAACACTTTTTTGTTTGTTCCGTTTATTCGAGCAGATTATGTGCAATCTTTTTTTAAACGATTTTGATAAGAGGATTTACTTCTGATGCAATCTTCCGTATTCTAGACAGTCATTTATCCTTGGGACCTGTTAGCCCTATTACATAATGCGTTGAAATGAATTGAATTGAGTTGAGCTCATTTGAATTACTGTCCATTCATGCAAACTAACCAGGGATGTGTTAGGAAGGAGGGACAACTCGAGCATAATATATTCAAACATCTGCATGGATACTATAAGCGTGCTAATTAATGTCAAAAGCATTCCATAATCACTACAATGCTTTGATGTCCCATGCGCGCCACCGATATTTACCCGTAGTTAACTTGGAAAGCAGTATCTTTAATTCCATATTTTGTCTCTCGAAGCTATGTTTCTTATCACATTATTTTGCAATTTTCAAGACAGTTAAGGACAATATCTCTTTTCCTCACAAAAGTATTGATGCAATCCAACAGAACTGGACAAGCGAAATAAGACTCCACAATTCTTTTGATGTCTCTGAGAAACCGTTGCTACGCGATCCTGTTCGTTATTGTTAAAACACCTGAAAAGCACATGCTGAGACCACATAATTGTTTAGCGGTGGCACGCATGGGTTCAAAGAAATAGTTGTTTGAATATATTTCCATAACACATCCCTGAACTAACTTTGATCTCAAACGGAATTCGTGCATAAAATACGAGATGAAGTTACAAAACGTACACTATATATATTTTGCAACAAACATAAACATCACGTGAATAACTAGATTAATGATCATTCAGGTCACATGGAACGATAAAACACCATTTTTGTCAATGATAGTGTCATGATTAAGTATGGAGTATGGAAAATACAACAAACTTTATAGTCATGATAGTATTACAGTTTTGTAAAAACAGATTTGTATTCGTGTAAAAACATAATCAAAAACTTTGTGTCACAATAATTTTATGATCTTAAGGATTTTGTAATGGTCTGGTTTTATATAAGGACTATTTAACGCACTATATCAAACGTGTGAATCGTGATCAAATATGCGAACATATTGTTTGTAAATTTCATGGAATATCACAATAATCTCTCTGTCTGATTGGTAAGATGGAGCTTCATCTTTTATGTGAAACACTATTGTTACATTTAAATACAGACATGCCCTATTGGCGATAGCAGTCGGTTAACACCATTTTATCCTGTATTCAATCATAATTCGTTATGATGGGTATCCGTTCTCTTCGCAACTGACGATGCAAGCTGCGATAACACATTAACACCTTTAATTTCCAGATACTAAATTCACTATTGTTGATGATAGAATGGCAAAATAAAGCCCGTCTAAAACCCTATGACGTCTAAAACCCGTCATATAATGTCTAATCAGAGAGAAATATTTACCCTTTCTCGTTGTAGCGTGTGTATTACAGACGGTGATGTTGTCTTCACCTGATTGCTGTTAAGGTTCTTGTTATGGTTATGGTTCTTGCATGGATTTATTCACATCGGCAAGTTTTCTATTAAGCACATGGCTGTCAGTGAAGCAAAGAATCCGGTATTAGCAAACGGTACCTGTATTCAAAATTATCCATGGGCAAGCTCCTCGCTACTTAAATACATTAATACCTTAATACCTTAACTATACAACTTTGTCATACATTGTTAGTATACATTTTGTTTAGCATACATATTGTTACCATACATTGCGAGACAAACGATTATCACTATACTAAGTATTGTTCCTTTACACGTGTTGATTATTATAGGTGATGTTTACAAATTAAAGATACCGTATGTAAGGAATACAAAAACAGGTTGTTCATTATTGTTTATCTCATGTAAACATATCTAGGTATTATTTCTTGTAAACAGAAAGGAGTAAACATCGATGATCTATAAGAAGTTCAATCAAGGACATTTAAAGGAATGGACACCCATTCCTTTGAACGACGTTCGATTCCGTCACGTATTTTTCAGGAATGTACTAATGTACGACTAAATGCATACGCATTTGCGTCATACCCACCTGGGTTTTACAGTAGATCATGCATATTCCTAAACATTCATACACTCTAACTTTTAAATGTTATTTGAATGTTTCCGTGGTGAGAGTGTACTAATGAATACTATTAAAATAGTAAAACATTCGGAAATACCACGTGGTTGTATTCTTTCGGATAATTGACCCACTTATGGGGTGAAGAAAAGACAAGTAAAGTGAGATAGAGGAGAGGTGATTTGTCATATTTTATAACACTTACACAAGACAATTTTCAGCTTTAGTTTTCGGTGTTTTAAACCGAAAATGGGATGAAATTTCTTTTCATTTCTTTCTTCTTCTTTACTCTTTATAACTACTTTGTGGCTATAGCTCACAACTCTCAATCACCACCCACCCTCTTCTACAATAATGGGAAATGATGCGGAACAAAGTGATATCGATTTTTTTTATTGTCGCACTAAACCTTTGTGTGCCAGATGTGCTTTTATTATTATCATTTTTTTTTATTCACCAGTAATCTACACATATCATATAGATCAATATTTTGCCTGGCACAGGATGGGTTAAATCACGTTTAGGGCTTGTTTAGCGTATTACTGCAACATTCCTTGATGACACCTTAATGGATGAAGTGTAAGAATACATTTCACAACTGCACAACCATCAAGGGTTGGTATATTTCCCCCCAAATCTTCTGCGCGTCCTACTTAAACTTGTGATTAAAGAAATAATCAATGTAAAGCTTCTTCTGTGACCCGAATGAGAAGTAATCTGCATTGATTAAATGGCTGAAGGAACACTATGTGATTCAAACAATCTTGCCTCAATACACGTGCGATTTCAACACAAGCAGGATCTGCAGAGGAGTTACATTGGGGCGCAGACAATAGGCCCCCTTTAATAATAATAATAATAATATTGCATTTATAAGGCGCTCTATACGGCCGTTTCTACATGTTCTACGCGCGCTGGTTTTCTGTTTAAATAAAAACACTATACATTATATTGGACTTACGTGTATACACTACACTGTACACTAAAATATATATAAGGATTCACAAGCGATGCAATGCCTAGTAGCTGCGTGCGCCTCCATAAAATTGTAGCTGCTTGAAAAGTGGGTTTTAGGGAGAATTTTAATAATTCAAAATATGTGGCGTTCTGAATGTACAGTAGGATGGGACTTTATTCCAAAAGAAGGGGTTAATGGATGAGAAGGCTCGGTCACCATAATGGGTTTCCGTACGTGGGCCATGAAGTAATTGGAGAGAGAAAGATGAACGGAGAGGTCTGACAGAATTAAGGGAGAGTGAAGGGAGACTAGGTCTTGAAGATATTTGGGGGCAAGATTGTACGAAGAAGAATCTTGAAATTAAAGAGGAGGTGAACCGGTAGCCAATGAAGTGAGCGGAGAATATGGGATATATTATCATGTTTCTTTCCAAAGGAAAGGTGACTAATCTAGCGGCTGAATTTTGAATACATTGGAGGGAGATATATGAGATAGAGGGACTAATCTAGCGGCTGAATTTTGAATACGTTGGAGGGAGATATATGAGATAGAGGGAGGCCGGCACGAAGATACACCCGGTACCTTTCCTCTCGTCGGGTGAAGGTTTAAATAGAGAAACGTACAAAGATGACTAAATCCAAGGGTCAAGTTATTCGGTCCAACAACCCGAAGATAAAATTCAGAAGGCTGAAGTAGACTTACCTTGTGAGATGTGAATTAAGCCTAATATGATCGCAAGTGGAATAAAACTGAGAACCGCTTGGCAAGGTGAGGAGGCTCTTTTCCGCTGTTGTGTTCTCATTTTGGCGATTATTCTCCTGTTGTTGTTGTTGTTTTTTCGCCCCAAACGCTTTCAGAGCAATCAGCGAATGTACATCATCGTTGCCGTTTATATACCAATTTAAATGGACTCGAATGTGCTACTTGGAGAAGAAACATGGAATAATAATGATCCAGTGTAGTTATTCGATCCTCCTTGCTCCTCACTGCACATTCCAAGTGATGTGACGCCTACTCTTCATAGCCTAGCTATGACGCAATTCTACTAGTCTAAATCCGTACGTGAAAGCATTGTACACCCTATGCACCGCCGCCTGGCATCACCCGGTACCACGGCGGACTAATCAAACACCAAGGCCTACGCCCTGAGACCACTTTCCCTTTATGTTTCCCTAGTCGTGTTTGTGGGACACTCCCCAAGACAAACAAAAGTTATGCAAAATTCAATGGTGCATGCGGCCTACACTGATCAATGCACAGACAGCACTGTGGGTGTTTCAAGAGTGCATCGCCCATTCGCTTCAACTAGCCGTGCACGTGAAACTGGTTGCTCCTCGAAATATCCCCGGGAAAAGAAGCAAAACCTATTTGGTTTTAGCGGTCACAAATATTTCAACACACGCACACACACATAAAAAATAGTGATGAAAATGTGAAATAAAACATTGGTAACGCAACTATTTCTACCTGTTATAAGCCTGTTGGTTATTATTTATGACATCATCAATATATCACAGGTAAAGAAATATACACACAACTATTAATTACATGAGTTTTCAACCTTTGAAAATAAAAGCTAATATTTCTCTGGAGCTCTGTATATGATTTTCTGTGGGACACCCGGGGCCGTGATGAGAGGAAAGCCATGACGTTAAGTCACGTATACTGAGTCGTATTTCGTGACTGGTTTTAAGGCCCGGAAGAGAGGCTATTTTTGTGGTACTTTAGTTGAGGATATCAAGAGGCTAGACGATTTTTGTGATATCATTTGTTGATGAAAAGATTTTAAATAGCATATGCTTTCATTAGATACAAAATTCATGGATATTTTTTCCCTTCTTATATCAACTTTAAGAAACATTACAAACGATAATTATTTGAATAACAAGTATAAGTTCTATGTATGAATAAAGAACTTCTAGTTTCTAGAATTCTAGTTATAGTAGTAATGATTGGATAGGGATGGAAGGGGAAGAGGAAGATGGAGGGGAAGAAAAAGATTAAGTGAAGAAGAAGAAGAAGAAGAAGAAGAAGAAGAAGAAAAAGAAGAAGAAGAAGAAGAAGAAGAAGAAGAAGAAGAAGAAGAAGAAGAAGAAGAAGAAGAAGAAGAAGAAGAAGAAGAAAATAGCAAAATAGCACCAAAAATAGTATTAATCAGGTAGTGTTCACTGGTATTATGATTACGTAAAAATATCCCGACTGCCTTACATTCAATTTACAGGATTTACAGGATATCAGTTCATAATCATTTGCATTGTGGACTAACATAATATATGGACTTAATCGTAAACATGATAAAGTCGCAATGCTTTAAAGGTCCCCTGTCATCAAAATGTGTCGACTTATGTTGATGCAACTTAATATGTACATAACAAAATCACTAACTGTTCAATGGAAATGTGTGTCCTATATTTTAAAATAATTTTTCTTTATTTTTTTCTCAGCACTGATAAGCCCCGCCTCCAAAATATCCTCCAACTCAAGATTCCCCCTGTGACATCATCAAAGGTAGAAATTAGCAGGATACTAAGTATAATTTATGCACAAATTAAGCACTTGCAGGTAGTCATTGCAATGTTTATTTTGTGCATGCATTATGTCTATTATCCTGCTAATTTCTACCTTTGATGATATCACAGGGGGAATCTTGAGTTGGAGGATGTTTTGGAGGCGGGAATTATCAGTGCTGAGAAAAAAGTATAGAAAAATCATTTTAAAATATATGACACATATTTCCATTGAACAGTTAGTGATTTTGTTATGTACATAATAAGTTGCATCACCAGAAGTCAACATACATTTTGATGACAGGGGCCCTTTAAAGGAAAAAAAGGGTTCAAAGTACTTTGAATTGGCGTATTTGAACGCCACACTAAAGACACTATTAAGGAATGCTCCAAAGAGACATCATGAGGCTACGCTCCTTATTCATAAGATCGATCTGCGTCCTTGTTACCGGTGTGAGCGGTTATTTTCAGTCGGCTATCACGGAATAAAAAGGTAGACTCGCTCGAGTCGATCTCTCTTTTCAAGCCCCGCCCTTTTTGTTTTTGTGTCCCTCTGCCTGTACCCCCCCCCCCCCTCTCTCTCTCTCTCGTTCTTCCAGTTCTGATTCTCTCCCCTCCCATTGCTTCATGCGTAAGTATCTAATTCCTCCTCTCTTTAATCACTCACATACATTTTCCCTCATAGATTCATCAATGAAATAGTACATAGAAATAACACACAAATATATATATATTTTTTTAGATACAAACAGTAACACACACACACACAGGCACATAATTATATGTACACATAATTATACACATACACACGCGCAATCAGGCACTCACATACACAAAGGCACACATAATTATGTACACATATATACATACATAACAAGCGCACTCACGCACACATTCACGTACAAACAATTATAACACAAACACACACGCATACTTATAAATACATTCATACATCCATATACACGTTGATAGCACATACAGATGTACTCTACAAACTCATCGATGTTATCTGCTACATCTTCCATCCAATTATGTGGATATTTTCAGGTAAAACAAGGTGAATTCCTTTTAGAAAACAAGCATATTTTATGCAAAGAGCTTCAAACGTAATTTGCTTTTGACAACTAAAATAAATTTCACATATCGTTTGCTCGACCTTTAATGAGTGCAAGTGCAATATTATATGAAGACAGAACTGGTTAACTATCGATCTATCTGACTATCATGTTGAACAAAAGGAGCATCAAGTACACAAGAGATGCTAAACGTGGCTTCTCCATTTTGCAATAACGGGGCTAAGGCGTCTTGTCAACATAACGGTCTGAAGACAGAATGTGAGTGAAAGACAAAGTGCTAGAAAGAAGACGGTGCTTGTTGACTAAATGGATAAATGGCTTGGACAAGACAAAGAGAAGCACGAAGGATGACAAATACATGTTGAATAACCTTTTTCTCTTGAACGTTGAACAAGCTTCGATTAAGGGCCCGTTATATTATACCCCCATCCCTCTACGCCATGTAGCATTGGCCGAGACGATTAGGCATTCTTTGTCCCCTATAACTGCTTGCTCTGAACCAAAAGCTTACCGACAAATTGACTTTTACAAACATGGATTGGTGTAGATGGGAATAGTTTGCGTTTATTATTGAACAAAATATTGAGGGAAACCGCAATCACTAAGCTTGCAAATCCTGCAGTGGTTCAGTAATTGTATTGATCTGAGGTCATTTGTATCAGCAATAATCTGCTCATGTGCACATTGCAACTACGAATTGGCTTATAATGTTAAAGCAAAAACACGTAACGAGGAGAACCGGCTCTGTCGCCAGTCAATCCATGTAAACTATGACTTGTCTATTAAAAGGAAGAAGAATTCCAATCCCTCAGCTGTCGGCCCGTTCAGTCTAGCGAAGAGAGGGCCACAAGATCTATGCAAATTGACCGACCTCCACTTACAACAAGCACTTTCACACGGAAAAAGTAAATCACACGGGCGAAAGTATATTTATATATATCATACACGCACTTCTCCTCGCAAGCTTCTACTATATCAATGCTTGACGAGGTGTGGTGTTGCGGGAAATTGGTGAGAATGGATTTGATCGGTTTTGTGAGTCATTATTGAACTAGCTGAAGGGAGAGAGGAATGTGAAGTGAAAATATAAGTATGTGCAAACGAAGCGACGGTTTAATGGCAGTTAATAGTGAGAGTGATGCGAGGTGGGACGGTAATTTGATAGACTTCTCACTGGCATTTGCATAGCGCCTCGGTGAATGGGGAAAAAGTTAACAAAGAACAAAAGAAACAAACTGAATTATAATATCAGAGGAATGAGAGAAAGTGACTCCATCTAATCAGCTCTTGTTTCTGAAGAGTTCCTGTGGGCACGAATTGTATGGGAATATAAAGGATGCTGAACACATTCAGCTTTTTCATGTCTCCCATATTTCACACACAGGCGTTATGAATTTCATTATTTTCGAGGGGGTGGAACTTCAAACTATTCAAAGGAGAGCAAATGGAAGTTCCATGATTCGTTTTAAAATAGTTTCTTTCTATAGCCAGTTCACGTATTAATCAGTCCCTCTCTTAACTTGCTGAATAGAGGTATAATGAGGCCTAGCAGATCGGTTAAAGCTGCTGCTCAGAATTTCAGTAAGAATTGAAACCTAAATTGGAAACAATTGATATTGATACATTTTATAATAATTACCACCCCGAATGGAGCTCTACACGTAGGTTTCTTACTTTCTATCACATCCTCAGCACGCCCGATCAGTCTTTTATTTCCATATCCCATTACGTAATACCCAGCCAGGCGGGCGTGGTAATGCTCGTGTCTTCCAAGGGCACTCGCTGAGTCGGTGCTCCTTGTCTTTTGTTGAGAACAATGAATAATTGAGCAATCGAACATATATGTACGTGATATAACGTCGTTCGTGCATGGATCTTACAGTAGGCCCATGGTATGAGGAACATACTAACCCTAGAACCCGCTGACGTCACAGTGACATAACATTCCAGTGCGAGGATGCAATTTCTTATTTGGTTTGAAGGGGAATGGAATACAGACCACTATTTGGTTTGGACTCTGAATAGTTTGTCAGTGTACTTACTATTATTCCAGCCCCTTTTCTCTCTTTCAGAAGCCATGCATCCGTAATCCTGTGAATGCCCCCGCAGAGGCAGTTTTCCGCTGTACAGTCAAAAGTCAGATTTTTTCATTACGTGCTATTTGTGCGTTTGTGCACGGCTAACACCTACAAACCACATACTCCAGTAGCTTGGCACACACATAGTTAGTCCTCGTTCCATTTGTATTGTTACTATGTGCACATGCTTAATTTCTCTAGTAGAGATTTAAATGATCTGCTCCGCCTATTTTTTGCTCATAACTATTTTCTGCTCAGCCACGTGGAGCATGGTTGGTGACTGAATGGGCGACTATACTTCCAAACATTTGAAAAGGAAATCTTATTTCGGGCGTATAATTCTTTACAATGTCTTCTCCCGGCTAAAGCATGTCGGAGATTGGATCATGACAAACAGGCACAGACAGGACAGATCGTGAAATGACTTGCAATAAGTGTCATTCGGTGTTTTACTCTTTACTTCTTCTCCTTCTTTCTCATCATCTTCTTTTCCTCCTCCTCCTCCTCCTGATCCTTTTCTCCTTTTTTTCTTCTTCTTTTTCTTCTTCTTCTTCTTCTTCTTCTTCTTCTTCTTCTTCTTCTTCTTCTTCTTCTTCTCCTCCCTTTTCTTTTTCTTTTTCTTCTTCTTCTCTGTTTTCTTTTTCTTTTTCTTCCGACTTCCTCGTTTCCTTTTAGAAATTAAGTACTAGTACACGGGGGAAGAAAGTTCATACTTGATTACCAAAATAATTCATGATTAGAGCTGATTAAGGTACCACAAGTACAATTATGCACTCACAGAGCAATAGTTATGCGAGAAGCAAAACGTTATCACGCCATCTCTCGTTCATTCCCAGTCATAACTATGAACATCCATTTCGCATTGGATACCCCGCAGAAACTATGCGTGCTGTATACGTATGTGTAAGTGTATCTGATTGTGTGAAAGAGAGATAGAGAGAATATTATTCTCAATTTGTTTCGCTGTGATGGATGAAGTCCCCGCCCCCCTTTTTTTCTTTGTTACGTTATGATATGACGTGGTATCTGCGTGTGCTATATCTCCCGCTATCCACGGCCAATGATAAACGTCCCCTGCTTTGCGTGGAACTACTACATTGTACTAGAAGCGCAATCACGGTATGCAAACGGTACAAATTTGACAAATTCCTCGTAATGCGGGGCCCAATCCTATAAACACGCAGCTCCGAACCTGATGACAGAAATCTGGAATGAAATGTAAATAAATATTAAGAGGTAATCATAAGACGACAGGATGCAGCACTGTACACACTGCCTGGTGTAAGGACTTTTCCCGAAGAAGACCAGAGGCAATGTGAACACGGCGAATGTGGTCGTGTTTGTCTTTCATCCATCATGGGCTTGGAGATTGCGAGGACCGCTCAGGCTCTTATCAACAGTTCATGTTACGAAGCCAATAACCTCTCCCTTGCCCGCGGAATGTAAGACTCACAGTCTTAACATAGCCAGGTTACCAATACGTGCGGCGGGGTACGGTTTCACCAAGTCGTTGGGTCAAGAGGAAGTGAAGCTACGGCTTGAGATGGGGCGGTGAATGCACCTTTGGAAGCAATTGGATGCAAAACAGATACAGATGTGTGCAAAGACAAAATGTTAAAGATCATTCAACCACCGCCATGTCCGTGCATTGGAGTATCCAATTACTCATTGTAAGGTAAGAGATTATTTAGTAAAATTGGATGTAAAGAAAGCTTCTGGCTTTGATAATATTCCAGCCCGATTGCTGAAGGATGCTGCTGATGTAATTGCAAAACCGTTCGATCATATTTTTAACCAGTCATTTTTGAACGGTGTGTTTCCAGAGGCAATGAAAGTAGCCAAAGTTACACCGATTTTTAAAAAAGGGAAAAAATATATCCCAGGCAATTATAGACCCATCTCAGTTTTGCTTCTTTTGGCCAAAATATTTGAAAAATTAGTGAACAAGCAACTTCTTGATTATTTAGAAAAGAATGATGTCTTGTAGGCACCGATGTGGGTTTCGTAAACATTATATTATTACTAAATTGTCTTTAATTAATTTGGTTAATGATGTGCTAAAATCACTGAATAAGGGCAGTGCAACACTAAGTGTGTTCCTAGATTTCCAAAAGGCTTTTGATACAATTGATCATGCAATATTGGTTGGTAAATTAGAACATAATGGGATAAGAGGCCTGCCTTTTAAGTGGTTTAAAGATTATCTTTTTAGTAGATTTCAATTTGTGAATTATGATGGACATAGTTCTTTCCAACAGATGCTAACATATGGTGTTCCTCAGGGTTCCGTGTTGGGACTTACACTGTTTTTGATGTATATTAATGATTTTCCAAATTCAACACACTTCTTCAATTTTAGTTTTTTTGCCGATGATACCAATTTGTTTCATACATTTCCACCAAGATTGAACACGATTGATATGGATGTAGTTAATATGCATCTTGACAATGTGTCCATGTGGTGTAAGGTGAATAAACCTACAGTGAATCCCTTATACCTAATTATTTGTTAATACGAGGGAACAGACAATCAGTAGTAACCCAAGGAGTGCTCAAAGTTGCAGGGACTGAAATAGTCCAAATGCATTTTGCATCATTTGTAGGAGTTTATATAAATCAACACTTGACTCGGAAACCTCATATTGAAAGGATTAATAACTGTATCAGAAAAATGGTTGGTGCTTTATATAGATTAAGACAGTTTTTGCCAGGGCATATTTTATTATTATCGTATAAGACATTAATCCAACCGCATATGACATATGGAATTGAGGTTTGGGGAAGTAATTATGAAACGACAATGAAGTGTTTATTACTAAGCCAAAAGTAACACTGAGAATCAAAACTTTTAGTCCAATCAGGACTCATTCAAAACCAATATTTCAGGAGTTAGAATTATTGAAAGTGTATCAACTCCATAAACTATCTATCTATGTTTTTATGTATTAATTATTGAATGGTATATTGCCGCATTCCCTAATTCAGTATTGTAGTTTTATAGAACACCAATGTGAGACAAGACAAAGGGAAAGTAAGAAGTTGAATGTGCCTAAGGTTAGGACGACACAGGGAAAATTTTCAGTGTCATTCAGAGGCACATGCTTCTGGAATGATTTACCCCTATCCATACGGGAGAAAACATCAATGTGTTGCTTTCGTAAAACTCTAATATCTCAAATGTTTTTTTTTTTTTAAACCAGAGTTCTTGCCTTTTTATAAACAGTGTGTTAGATAATCTTAATCTTAATCTTAAGATACCAAAGCATTTCATGCTTTGGTATAGCATATCCATATTTAATCACAAAATATATTTCATACTAGATGTAGAATATCTTATCCATTAGCTCAAGTATGCATTCAACATTTATTCATTATATTGTATTATCATTGTTGTCGTAAAACTCGATATGTCAAATGTTAGTTAAATCAATTGTTTTGAACTTTTAACCAAGGTTCTTACCTTTCTTGTGAACATTGTGTTTGATAATCCTTTATCATTTTATTTAGTTACGATACCAAAGATTTGTATCTAATCGCAGAATATTTTACACAATATGTATAATAGCTAGTAGCGTAAGTATGTATTCAACATTTATTCGTACTGTATTCTCATTCTTATGTGTGTTAATGGTACCAGACACGATTAGCATTTCATGCTATTTTCTGGTTCCATTTATCCTGTTATTACCTTTGTAAAACTTTCAGTTTCGCAATGTTTTGTTATATATCCTTTTTATTTGGAAAATGAAACGTCAAACTCAAACTCAAACTAAACACAACAGAAACGTAACCCCCCCCCCCTAAGCAAAATATCATAACTTTTGATCGAAAAAGTATTGAGCAATATACTTTCTCAGGAATCTTCTTAACATTATTGACTAACTTCCGTGTGAAAATCGCATTAATCTACTAAGTCATGCATGAGTGAGCACACATTAAAGGAAAAATTGTCACTTTTCAAAAGGCACAAAGGTAATTTTGAGATTCTGTCATATGAATTTTTAATAAATTCCATTTCTGGTGCATAATTTATGTCGTTTTATCATTTATCATCCATCTCTGGATGCACTAACACCTATCCCGACACTTCATCCATTGTTCTGGTTGAGTGAGCACCGTTTAAAAAATACTCATCCCTCTTGAGTTTGAAACTTTTAAAAACCCTTTATTTTTGTGGAAAAAATAAAACTCTAGATATTTTGACAAACTTGTAATATGACCTAATATTTGAACATAAGAAGTCATTTTCGTGTCATAGTTGAGTGAATACATTTTAAAACTTGCACAAGAAATGCCAAAATGTACTGTTAAAACTGCATAAACAATCACACTTGTGATTTTTGAAAAGTGACAATTTTGCCTTTAATGTGTGCTCCTTCATGCATGACTGATTGGATTAATGTGATTTTCACACGGAAGTTAGTCAATAAGTTAAGAAACAATCCTGTAAAATTATTTTGCTCAAAGCCTTCTCGGTCAAAAGTTATGTCATTTTGCTTAGGGCGGGGGGGGACTTACTTTTTTGTTGTGTTTAGATAAGCTCGTCATATTCCTTCAGTCGATGGGATGTTCGCCACTGTAGACATCTGAATGAGATTTGAGTCATCGATGTAAATAAAGCAGGAAGCGGAACTTGATACACGCAGTATGGAGATTGAATTTTATGCGACAGGTGAATATCGACTCCCTTCCATATGTTGACTTGTTTTTGTAACGATAGGGTTTTAGTTAATCATAATCACAATTGCTGAGCTCAGATATGATGGAAAAAATAGACCATTTTCATTATGCATGCAGATTTTATTCACGTTGTTCAAACAATACGTTACTAATGGTAACCCCAAAGCTTGTCCGAGGTGTGTCCGAGACTAGCAACAACTAATAGATTCAGAGTGCCTTCTATCCAATCAAACTGAATCATGAAATACAACTGGATGTAAAAACGCGTCACCAGGCAGTTTTGGGGAAAGTTGTGACTACATTACGAAAATGGCCTATTGGTGGAAACAAAGGGAAAACTATCGTCGTGGTATTAATATGCATTATATTGAAGTTTTATTTTTATCATGTCGGGGAAAGAACCACAATAATGCAGTCATGAAAAAATGTGATTGACACATCGATCTCGATCCATAGATGAATATACGAACACAGATGGATATATAAACAATGAGACACGTACCTACAATAGATTGATAAAAAAATATATAACATATTTGTTGTAGATAGATGCACACTAGTTTAGATAAGCTTATAAAATAAAGACTGAGAAAGAGAAAGGGGTGAGGGGAGAGAAGAAAGAGAACACAAACAAGTTCGACAGACAGAGACAATGGAGACATGGAGGCAGAGTGATAGGGAGACAGGGAGTAAGTGTAACATAGAGAGAGAGAGAGGGAGAGAGGGGGGAGAGACAGCCAGACAGACAGACAAACAGACAGACAGACAGACAAAGAAAGAGTAATTGATTGGTAGATATACATCTAGTACAAAGGAAACACAAATCTATGGCGACGTGACATAAAGCATTAATGTATCAAGAGTGACGAGGTATTGATATACCCAAAACCGCTACTTAACGAAATAGCACGTAAAGACACAGTCCTGGCAGAGTACTGATGTGAAACCCGTGCCTCCTCGAAAGAGCAAGAGATGTTCATGACGCTTCATGACACCATTAATCTGACAAAGGCGACCTTTGGGAGACTCTTTTATATCGAGTGTAGTTCAGAGATCAACAATGGCGCCTATAAATTGGTGTGACATCGAACGTCAAACCTATGTTGATTGCATCTGATATGGTGTAAGAGTTGAACAAGCCCTTATTTGCGTGTATTTCTTGATGAATACAAAATGGTGTCTTCGATAGACATATTCAACCTATTTGTTGAGATTGCGTTGAAGAGAAATGGCAAGCGCGTGTATGCATACTTGCATTTTGGAGAAAAGACACCTGATTCATTTTATACAAAGTGAGATTGCGGGTGAATGCAGTTTTTCTAATTGGGTTGAGCAAAAGTACAAGGATTTTATGTGAGCTGATCCTGACTTAGACCTAGGACCTGTGTCTATTTCGGATTGAAAGAGAGATAGATCCATCGAGTTGTTCTAGCATGTCATACATAACCTGTCATTCCGCGTGTGGACTCATCTCCCTGTTTCTCCCGCTGCCTTGCCGACACGCTGTTTGACACTGTCATTCATAAAACGATGACATCTGCCGGCCAACTGACGCACCATATTTCAGCTCCCCCCACCCGGGGTGTCTTTCCTTCTTCCTCTATCCATCAGCTGCGCACCGTGCATAAACCCTCACCGCGGCATTCTTCATTTGCACAACCCGCTACCCGTGTCAGCTGCCCTGCTTGGCTGCTCTGCGTTCTACACTCCGAGTTGGATGATAGTCTCGCGCGCGGTGAGACGTCAGAATGTAGGATCGCATCATTTCGCCGATCCGGACGTGCGTGAACAGACAACAGACAGCCATCTCGCGTGTGCCTGTACCACCACGGCCTTGCGTGAGATACTTTTAGTGGGTCGAGGCCTTTATTGTTTCATTATCATTCTCCGCGGTCAAATGAAGCGTGATTGGGTGTCTTTGCTAATTAGAAGAGACCATACACAGTGCAAATGATGATGAACACGGCAGACTCCGACTCAGACATGCTATATTGACATTCTACGACGTGTCTACAGCGTCGCCACAATAGTCAATCGTAATCTCTTTTAATCATCGGTTGGTCGTGGATGCTCCGGGGTGTAATGTACCAAGTTCGGAAGGGATCACGCACTCCTGACTCAGTATTTGATCTTGAGACTCACGCCATAATACACGTATGATCCTTTCATTTTCACCGCCTTTAATCCACGGAAACGTTACATCTTCTGTAGATGTTAAGAGCGCAGCCGACATCCCCTGAGGACGTCGTTGCTATAGCAATTCAACTTCTCAAGCAAGATCAATTTTGAACCATTTTCCTAATGCATCGCAACCACCCGTGCTCAACAACGATGATTTGTCAGTCGCCAAGCCGATAATAGCTTGCCGTCGCTTGTATGACGAGGGAATTTTCTTCGAAATTGATCTACGCTCACAAATGAGGAAGCACTTTACGCAATTTCCCGCTCAAATTCTACCGCGAATTGTTAACGTAAACTGGGCCTATGGCTGAATACATCTCCGGTTTGCACATAGGAATATACAGGCGATACGCTTGATTCGGGAGGCGATCTACACAGACATACGTATGAACTGTTCTGAAGTCCAGTGTTTGAACAATGGATCGCCGTTTGCTAGATGTCGAACTAATGGTAATAGTTGGTATCTTTCTACTAGACGACATGTCCCGCATCACCACTGTTTCAGCCCAGAACTCCTCCAACAGTATCAGACCTTGCTCGTAAGTATTGCATTCAGTGTACAAAAAGGAACTATTACCAATCAGATTCATTGTTTCAGTTATGTGTAACTGTGAATGCGCTCCCGTATCGTGTAGATACGAGATGGGGAAACCTAGAGATGTGATCATAGAGGATTTGATTGCGTGCACAAATATCGTAATGCGAGGGAGCCAGAAAAGAGTGGGTTCACCGGCTGATTTCCAATCATCTATGTTTAATCCCCTTAGTACCATGGGTGCGTAAAATGTTAAATAAGTCAATGGGCCTTTTCCTGGCTTAGTACGGGGTTAATACGAACCTCTGATTTTTTTTTTTTATTCTTTATCATTGTCGAAATCTTTCGGGAGCCTCCACAATGGGGGGGGGGGGGGGGGGCGTTCGTCGATGTGAAGCGCTGACATGTTCTGTCATTTAGGCCTTCGAGAGAGTAGCTTTCTAAGCACCATCATTATTCGAGATTTTTATTTCCACACGGCATACAAACTATTGTATATCGTGTATACAATATTTAATCCTCTCAAAACGATTTTATTTAATCTGGATTTATTTGTATCTTTTTAATCATCATTCATTGCCTAAATGTATGTTTCACGGACAGAGGGCAGTGATGGTGTGGATTTTATTTTCAGAGAAGAAGTTCCTAGTAAAATGTACACTATGTGTACGGGCCAATCTGAATATGTTGAAGGCTGCTCTGAAAGCTACGTATAGCGTAACTGTATAGGTGCACATCCATTGGGGGCGGGTGGACCTCTCAAAGCTAAGGAAGAATATAATCCAAGAAATTGCATGGTATTCAACACCGTAGGTCTGGTCTGTTAGACCCCTGGTGAGACACGAGCCGTGCCAGCAGACAAGCATTTATAATGCATTCTTTGAACCTTGAAATACTCTCTTTCACACTCTCTCTCTCTCTCTCTCTCTCTCTCTCTCTCTCTCTCTCCCTGTCTCTGTCTGTCTGTCTGTCTCTCTCTCTCTCTGTCTCTCTCTCTCTCTCTCTCTCACCCCTCTCTCTCTCTCTCTTTCTCTCTATCCCCCCCCCCTCTCTCTCTCTCTCTCTCTCTCTCTCTCTCTCTCTCTCTCACTCCCTTCCTCTCTTTCCCTTGTTATTATCTCTGCCCGTCTGCCTTCCCGCCTAGCTGCTTCAATATCTTCTTGCTATTCTCTCCCCCACCGTATTCTCACTTCACCTCATCCTCATGTCCTTCTATACCCCCCCCCCCCCCCCCGTCTTCCCTTCCATCTCACGGACACCTGATTCCCCGCACTACCGCAAGGACAATCTCGCCACCCTTATTCTTCGAGCTTATGATACCGTTTATGAGAGTTATATGAGAGTTATTCATAAACCACATCAAATCCCGGAAGCACTTAACTTATTTCAAGGCCGATAATGTTAATATATGGTCGAGAATACTTCCTGTGAAATAATGATAAGTTCCTTCAATACACTCATACGTTCGTGTATTAAAGATAAAGAGCCGTGCAAAAGTTGAAATTAAACAAGGATACAAACATAGTCTGAACGATGATACTTTCCAAGCAACTAAACTATACGTTACAGTAGGACGTTTTCCCTTATCCCTTCTTGTGTCAGATATCATGCTTTACTAGGAGAATTCATGTGCATTAGCTGTTTTGACATGCGAACATTACAGGGTTATCCCGAGATTATGATTGATATGCACAATCACGTGTTACACATGGCTGAGTAAAATGATAATGTTCGCATGTATTTCTGAATAAATTATTGCATAGAAGTGCGCGCCTCTGAAACACCGATTCTGGAGAAAGAAAACAACGATTCCGTCATGCACGTACTGACGTACTAGTATTGGAAACGAAAGCAGCGTGATGATCACGATCTCTCCTATGCTTCTATTCGATATCGGGCATACTTAAATTGGCGCGGCATCAGATGTTGCGCAGTTTGCATGAATGTGTTACTTCTCCTGAACATGCTGAATCATCACGAGCTTGCATTTTTAGTATTACAATGCAAACGATGTGGTACACTGCGGTGCATGTCATCACACATTACAACCACGCACAGGAATGGTGGAATTATTTTGTGGATCTTGGTTTTCACATGATGAACCATCAACCCAATTTGGATAGGCAATGATACCAACTTGTATTCCCCTCATTCCACGCTTTATGTTGTACAAAAGTGCACAAAATGTTTGTGATGTTGGTCCATTGTTTTCATTCTCTATATCGTATTTTTGTAGTATCAACATTTTCCTTTAGTTCGAACTTAGGCTCATGTGTGTGTGTATGTGTGTGTGTGTGTGTGTGTGTGTGTGTATGTGTGTGTGTGTGTGTGTGTGTGTGTGTGTGTGTGTGTGTGTGTGTGTGTGTGTGTGTGTGTGTGTGTGTGTGTTGTGTGTCTTGGGAAGTGCTCCTTTACATTCTGAGTATCCTTGTGCTCTCTATTTCTCTATTCTCCTTCTCTATGTCGTCTGTCCACAAACGCGAAGACACACACAATCCACACATACGCGCACAATCATATGTATACTCGAACGCACATACGCGGAAAGAAAATTTATACACTTCTTCCGCTAGCTTTTCTGGTAACTATTTTTTCTCTCAAAATGTCTCACTTGATCACGTACATGACATATGAATACAATAATGGTTCGACGACAGTGACACGAATGACTGATATAGAAGAGGCAGAGAGTGGGAGATATACCACTCGGGAAAAGGTCAACAACATGGCAACTCACAGTGACCCTTAAAGGGATAGTTCACCCTGGAGATAAGCTGGTTTCAATCAAAGCAGAAACATGAAAGAAACATCATTATTAGCGAAGGTTTGACCGGAATCCGTCAAAGGATAAGAAAGATATGATCTTTAGCAATTTCGATTTTGTGACGTCACGTTCGAGGTGCTCTACCATATGTTGTGTGATGTATTATTCCACAAATTGTTCTTTTCCTGTTTTTGACAACGGAATATTGATATTGAACATCGATAGAACGTGTTTCTGATGAAGTATCAAATGCACAGGTAAAAGGATGCATATCTTTTTGAGAGAATTGAATTTTAAGAAAAAATTTACACAACATTATCGGCGAACACCTCGGACGTGACGTCACAAAATCAAAACTTTCAAAGATCGTAACATTCATATTCTTTGACGGATGTTCATCAGACCTCCAATAAATGTTTCTTTCATGTGTCTGCTTTTATTTGAATCCCCCTAATTTCAAGGAAAACTATCGCTCTAAAAAAAAAAGCCGGTTACTTCGGGCCATCTTACAGCCCCACCTCATCCCGATCTCCACCGCAGAAGTTAAACCAGCAGTGGCTTATAACAAGGAGTGACAATGTTGAATAATCAAAATGTATAATAAGACAATGGGCGGAGAAAAAGATCTGACGGCTTTACCCGATTAAGAGAAAGATGGTTAATGTCACTGAACGTCACACGAAGAACTTGACAGTCCTCTGGCCTTAGGCAACGTGCACAACACACGCGGATTTCTAGTTTTGATTTCTCTGCTTGTGATACAAGTACACGAAGGCAGTTTCGTCTGCAAACTGAATACAAGCCTACCAAGGAATGAGAAAATACGGAACAAAGATGGTATGAGTGAGGATTATGGGTGGAATTCTGGTGATTTCAAAGATAAAAGTAGGAATTGAAGGGTGAAAAGTGAAGGGTGGTACTATAAGAGTACAGGTACGTCATCTTGCTTAGAACGCATTAGTTCAGGCGGGGCATAGAATCATTCGGAAGATCGAACAGTACTTCTGCGGCTTCGCTCCAAGATTAGATTAGTTACTCTCACAATCATGCCTCCTGAGAAGGAAGGATTGATCAGGAGAAGACGCTGATTTTGTTTGTGTGTGTCCCTTATTGGAAAGTTTGATTGCATATCGAGACTCTAGAGAGGCTCTCTGCGCGCGGAGTAATACGAGTTTGTATTTGAGGGTTAGCTCTTTTCATGCTTGTTGCGACAAAGCATGAGCGGTCGACGTGCTCAGAATGGTGGATATGGTTGCCGGGTATGGTTGTCGGGATTAGCCACTAAGAATATGCAACATCTATCAAGATCATTCGTTTCCTACGTGTTGGGTAAAGCGTTCATCCTATTATCAGGCCCTGATTAGGTTTGATTCATCAAACCACAGAGAAGAAAGGAAGAGAGAGGAGAGAAAGAGAGAGAGAGAGAGAGAGAGAGAGAGAGAGAGAAAGAGAGAGATAAAGAACGATACAGATAGACAGATAGCCATACAGACACAGAGAGGGAAGGTGGAGGGGGAGACATTGAGAGGGAGATAAGGGGAGATTAAGAGGATGGGAAGGGGGAGGAAGGAAGAAGAGGGGAAAGAGAACAAAGAGAGGCAGGGAGGAGGGGAGGGGTGACAGAGGTGGAGGGGGAGCTAGATGGAGAGGGAGGAGTAAATGGGAGGGGGAGGAAGAATACAGGGAGGGGGAGGAAGAATAAGATAGCAAGCAAGGTGCTAGAGACTTATGAAGATTGTTCTGATCTACCACCACACACCCAACCAAACAAAACCACACACGCGGAAAAAACGTTCTTCAATAATCATGAAAAGTGCAGGTTTGAGTTTAATCGTAAAAAACAAGAAATACCTATACTTAAGAGGGAAGAGAACAGGAACGCGATTTCTTATTCATTTGCTGCTTGATGTGAGAATAAAAGAATGGGGGAGGGGGTGGGGGTGGGAGTGGTTGAAAGGAGAAGATCTGTCATAAGCACCATGCAAACAACACTCGTGATCGAGAATGATATGGACTGCCACACCCTGCATGGTATCCGTTTGGATGCATCGATCGATAACCAGATTGAATTTGTTCAGTTTAACCTGATTATTTGCTAGGCAAAGTCGACGACAATTTCCCTGTTATTTCAATGATTGAACCCTCTTCCATATACTATAATATGCACTCGCATGTCGTGGGTGCTGCCTGCTCATGACATGAGTCATTTACCAGATGGAGCGACATGAATATTTAGCTTTCCACTCAACCTGCAGACACAGCGTCGTGTCTGGCGTCTGAATAAAAAGCACTGCTTTACCCCTATATCCTATACTCTCCATTCGCCTGCCCATTCCTTTAGATTATGTCATTATACTCCCAACTCCAGCGGATTGGAAGGGGACGGTCAAGTTGTCTTACCAAATGTCAGCTTGAATTAAGGTCACTCACCGTGTGGTCCACGAACAAGATGATATATGCCTTCATGTATTATGGATTGGGTCGCTGCGCTATAACTGCGTTTCCATCTCGGTGCATTGACTTAACAAAAAACTTATCAGTATCGCCCGTATTACGTTTCAAGGGTTTTGCGGTAGTTAGTACTCGAGAGAGTATATGCCCATACGTGCCCATTATTTCCATTTGATATCGCACAGATTATGCCAGAGTTTGTGAGTAGTTCTACCCTCTTGAAGGTAGGGTGAGAAGGAGAGGGGCGGGGAGGGGAGGGGGAGGGTGGTCTGAGAGGGAGGAGAAGAGGGAATAATCAAATAGGGGAGATGGGAGTGAACGAGAGACAGAGAAACGTGACTTTTCGATTCCTACATCATTTCTTCTGTGTACCATAACATTAACACTAGTATGAACCCACAGGCCTGCAAACAACAAGGGAAAACAACATTTGAAATCAAATACATTTGTTGAGGAATTGCAGGAGGTTTAAGGATATTCTGCAGCAGAATTCCAATTTGTCAACATGCTTGTGATTTCTGTATACGCACAAATCTCATAGCATGGCGTTTTGTCTGACATACACAAGGTGAAACGAATCATAGTGATCATAAATTCGCTCAAAAGAATATTCCATTCGCTATGAAAAGTCTGAAAAGCGAAAAAGGTAGAGAACACGCATGGGTAATGATGGGGGTGAGAGGTAAGAGGAGCCCGGGTATTGGAAACGGAAAGGGCTCGGGAAAAGTGGAGTGAAGGAGCGAATAATTGCATAATTGAAAGAGCGAATACAGAGTAGGGTGAGTAAGCGTGTCAAGAGATGAAGGCGAGAACGCATCCCAAGCAAAGACCTTACCATTCGGTCACAAAGCTATCAGTCTGACGTTAAAAAAAAGACAGAGGAAAATCCCATTCCATCAAGAAATTGGGTCAGTAGTTCCTTCTCCCTTCACGTGAGCTTCCAACCGCATTTCATTTTAAAACCAATTTCAATGACCGATGAATTAAGTTCTTGCACCCCTCCCTCACCCCCACCCCCTTTCGTCCCTCTTCCCTCTTTAATGAGAAGTCATTCATTTAGTGAGTGTCCTGATTTTATTCTGGACAGCATCAATAACCCTCATTCATATACAGCGAGGAGGCCTAGGCTGGAATCTCATACATGTCATACATTAAGTACATATCATTGCTGCCTTCGCCACGCAATATCTAAGCCCGTCATCACACTATACTGAACTGCATCTTGGACGTTGTTCCTTAGAGCATCTACGTAAAGTATGTGATGATATTAGTATTACTCTGCACGAGGCTAGTAACGAGTATTCGCTATAGCATGTATTATTTATCAAACATATTTATGCGCGTACAAGAGAAAACTTAAAGAGCAAGAGATGAAAAAGAGGAGGGAAGTTGGCACAATTTTAACGATCCAAAAATTATGCTTAAATATCATGAACATATATCAAGTGAGCCTATAGCTTAATTTCGTCAGGTAATCAATCTGTTTCATGATTTTGCTAATGCTGCGTAGAGTGATTGAGATCCATGAAAGTTGTTAATTCATGTGGGGTAAAAAATAAGGGGTTCTTGGAAGATCTGCGATGTATATTAGGAATATACCCTGAGAATAATTCTGTTGGGGTGAACATTAAGTAGCTCTTGAAAGATCCATGATGTATACTAGGGATATATTTTGAGAATAATTCTGTCGGGGTGAACATTAAGTAGCTCTTGAAAGATCCATGATGTATACTTGGAATATACCCTGAGAATAATTCTGTTGGGGTGAACATTATTAAAGTAGCTCTTGAAAGATCCATGATGTATACTAGGAATATATTTTGAGAATAATTCTGTTGGGGTAAACATTAAGTAGTTCTTTTAAAGATCTACATGATGTGTACTAGGAATATATTCTGAGAATACTTATGTTGGGGTGAAAATTAAGGAGTTCTTGAAAGATCTACGATGTATACTAGCAATGTGTTATGAGAATATTGTTGTTAAAGTCCAAAGAATTGAGTTCTTCCAAGATATATGATAGAAACTAGGAACATAATCTGAGAATGATTCAGGTAAGTACACATGGGATAAACCACGCAGGAAATTTGAAAGTAGAAGATAAATTCAATCAAATGATTTGCAGTAAGACAGTGTAGGTTGACGATTGCGGGATCTCATACCAGGCTGCAGAATCTTGGATTCAGTGAATTCGATTCAATTGAGAATCTGGCACATATTATACATGAGTAAATTGCAGTTGTGAATGACGCATCACAAGGCGTCGAAAAAAACACACTTTATGTCCTCTTTAACATGTTGAATGTCGTAGGCTTTCTTATTTGTCCGAGATTACTTAAAGAGAGCGAAACTTTCGTTTTTGTACAAATCTTTCTAAACTTGATCAATTATTGATAGATTATATGTATTTGTGTTAGATAAGCATCTAATTTATCAAATACACATACAGTAGTCGCCAGATACATGGGAAAATAAAGAAATTTTATATGAAGGTTTATTCTAGTTTATGCACGAGTGAAAAAAAAGGGAGGAATGTTATAATTCACACACACACACACACACACACACTTCCCCCTCCCTTTGACAAGAACAATTTTGCTTCACAATCCATAATCACTGGTGATCTGCAATCGCAATGCTCAGGCGTTTCTTATTTATGAACTCTCCTCTCGCTTAGACAAACTGCAGACAGAGAAATTATCGATGTGCGTGGATTTCGATGGCAATACAAGGATGTTTATTGACCTACCTTTTTTGCTCCAGGAGAATCAAAAAAACGCGATTGAGTTCCTCTACATTCAAACAAACTTTCATTCTAAACAACCTAATTCAAACACGTCTTGATTATCCCAGTCCCATACGAAATAAGCTATGTTGTAATTGAAATGGGACAATGAGTGTTGGGTATTATGAGGGTTACATGCGAGAGAATTAAATCCTGATAACAAGATAAAAAGAACAAAAGCAGACTTATTAGATAAACAAATCGACAACAATTTGAGAAAAATAACAAACAATTTTCAAAATCAGATTTTACCAATATGTTTCTCTGATTTGTCTCCTTTGATTGAATTCAAGGTATTATCGGGGTTTTATTTCCCTTCATATCAGATGCTTAATCAAGTACTGCAACCTTTGTAAGCTATGTGTTTTTATTGAAAACAAAACAGCATAATCATATGCAACGATAAAGACAAGACGTATTTAGAACGTAAGAACGATTTCAACAATTCATGATGATGCAATATAGAGAGTGCAGACAGCCACGAATATTATTAGACTGAATTGAATTGTTTTATTTTTTTTCAATCGAGTTTCAGTTTCCTATATATAGGAAACAATAAACAGCATAAACAGTACAATCATTTTTAATAACTATATCTAAATGTCAAGGGGGAGAAGTGAACCTCAGTGAAGCTACGCTTGCTGAGCGAGATTCCTTAGTAACTCGGTCGTATGTAAAAAGGACAACGTTTTCATTTGGATGGACAGAAGGGAGAAGAAAACTACACGAAGAGAGCATAACGTTGTGAAAGTGAGTGAGGGTGAAAGAGCTAGAGGTTCGAGGGCCACAAAGAGTGTCATTTTGGGCAGTCTTTGAAGAAAAACCTCGGAATATTTTGAAGTCGGTCTATTCTGAAACTATAAGCTAGGTTTACATTTCTTTTTCATTATATCATATTCTTAATCGTTACTGTTATTAACGTAAGCTCCAAGACCTTTCAATTACGGGGAACCTCCGTATGATTGTGTGTGACCCAGATGAGAGACTATACAACTTGTTTGTCTCTAGAAATCTTCCAAATGATTATATTTCGATTGTAATCGTATAATGGAGTTTCTGCACACGCATCATTCGTTGCACGCGGGCTGTCGTGCGAGTTATAAGTTCATTATTAATGATGATGGAGATGATACTTTGCAAACATTACGAGTTGTATGACTGAACAATCTTGATTGGCTCCTTAATGAATGAAGATGAGATCAGTTAGCTGGAAAATTTGTACTTTTCGCTTTCGTTTGTTCAAGATCACGTGTACCAATCAAGAACAAGAAAACTTGGCTCGTTGGGTGACCTTCGCCAAATTGTTTTCCGCTTGGAGTTCCGTTCATATTGGCTCGGCGAGCTCTTCCCCTCCACTTCAAATTCCTTCCTTTAACATCTCCCCTCAACGCGATCCTCGAAGAAAATGTAAATAGAGCCTTATAAGGCGAATGCGCCTCGTTTCACCCCTCCTCCTGACCCTCTTCCCCCGGGAGGCTGCGGCGAGGGGGTCGGCTTTATGTCCGCATCATCCCTCTCTTTGCATGCTTTGTGATGAGCTGGGGAGAACCTCTTCAGTATCTTCATTGCTTCCCGCTCCTTAAACAGTTTGCACAGGCTGCCGTGGTCGGGTGTGTGAGGTCTCGCCCATTTAGAGACTTATAGCAGGACATGAAAGGTAATGATTGAGCAGCTCGGGAACACATCGCTTTGATGAGCATGGAGTCTGCTTATCGTATCGTGGCATGACCAGGCCAGCACGCTGGCGAAGCTAGTATTTTTCTTGGGAGCGTATACATACGTCGTCACCGTAAGGAAGGGATAAAAACTTGATTGTGTCTCTATAGGTCTGGTGAAGCTCTCGTTTCTTGTCCTCCTATAGTATACCCATTATGCTGCCAGAGTCATTTGGATGTAGGAGGGGAGAGAGTGGGGGGACAAGGCAATAAATTCTGAACAGCCCCCCCCCCCCACCTCCTCCCACGAACACGCACACCTCCACCAGTCAGAACAAATGAATCGGCAAAGGCTAAACAAATTGCTGACGGGAGGAAAAAGCGGGGGAGGGGTCGGGGGTTGTATCTCCCAATCTCCAGCAATGCCCCCAGTTCTACAAGAAACCTTGCAAAGCTAACGAAGCAAAGCGGCCAAAAAACCGTGAGATCCGTCGGCAAAACCAACGGTGATGTTAAAAGCTCTGTCGTTAAATGGAGGTCTGATGAAGGAAGCGATCGAGGAACGTTGTAGCGGCGCCATTACCCCGCCATGACCGTCCCTGCGTGGAATGTGGGCGCGTGACGTGTCCTCGTTATTCATGTTATTGAATGATAACGAGAAGAAATATAGAGCGACTTTTACAGGGTTGTTGATCCGTGGAAGGAGACGCGGGTCGCCGGGTCTTTGTTCAGGGTGACAGCTTCTATCTTGTCTTGACATTTGAATACATCGCTTCCAATAGTCACTGTACATGTATGTATTATATTAACCTGGCTACAATGGAAGTATGTATGATATGGAATCGGAGTCACAATCTTACTTGACACATAAACTGTTGGTCTTAGCGTTCCTTTAAAATAAACGTGGGTTCGTGTTAGGTAGAGAACAGAGAACAGAACAGACTCTAAATGACACGTTGGGGTATAATAATCATAGAATATGTCTCCCTAATTTCCTCTATGACGTTCAAACCACTCAATATCATAACTAACACATGGTTACTCTCAGTTAGTCTATAAACAATGTCAATTTCTATTTCTTTAGGGGGAAAGCAGATGACTAACTGTAAATTATGCGCAGTTCTATCTTCGCCTAGTTACTTCCAGTATGGTCCAGGGCGTGCACGAAGGAATATAAATTATACAAAATAGCACTGTCCGATTAGACACTTAGACTCGTTAAAATGTGGAAATAGACCTTTGACAAACGCTGACTTCTTAATGGATTTCCAATGCTATCTGTGTTGCATTTTGCCATGTGATTTTCGACCAAGGTTCAAACGTCTGACTCTCCCTCATCATCAATCAGCAAAATAAAATAACACTTTTGCTCACGCGCTGCACTTCAATCGTTGATACTAGCCGTGTCTCATCGATGGTCACGTGACAAGGCGGGCGCGCCAAACGTGTTATATTACCATGGGTGTTAGAGTTCGCGGTGCCGTAAATCAGACGAGCTTTGTGGGCCTGATAGGGAGCTGAAACATGTTATGTTTGTATGTCCGGGGCTGCCTTTAAAACACCCACTGTAATTCGACTCTGGCCTGCTCAGTGCCGTGAACTTGATCAAGACGTGATGAAACCTGGAATCAGTCTAAGGTCAGGTTTCACGTCAGGACACGGGTCAATGCCAAAACCAACACCAAACTGATTCATGGACTGCCACTTAATGTCGCTACACATTCTGGTCAAAGTGAATACATTCCGCTGATGTAATGTTTTCTTTAAAAACAAACAAAAAAAAGGAAATAGAAACGTCTAAAAGTGATAAAATAAGTACCAGTGCCAACGTCTGAAGCTGAGGTGTATGTTGAGATGAGTACTGTATGCATTATGTATTTACATCTTGAGGCCTCCATTTTTATATAAGCACTTCATGCTACACGTACAAGGGACTGAGACAGAACCGATCAACCGTTTGGTGTCTCTAATTGCGTAGGATTTGTGTCGATGTATTGGACACAGCAGAATGCATTAAGTATGAAAGGGGATTGTCTTGCAATGACGACTGGAGACAGATCAAGGAAGACGTGCTGAGAAATAGAAGTGAACAGAACGTCGAAAGAGAATACCTGTCTTGAATGAGTGCATTGACATTGATTCGGCTTCCTGTATTAGCTGCTAAAGATTATCCAGCAACATACAAAACAAAATGATGTATGCATTATAAGCACGTATTATTGCACATCAATTATTTTTCATACTGCGACCAAATTCCCCTTTGGTTAAGCCACCTTTAGTATAAATCGTAAAGGCATTATACTATTTTATTGCTCGGTTGTACTTTTAAAATGCTTTAATGACTTTAATCGTGTTAATGATGATTGCAAATCGTTTTTTGGATGGTTTTCATAAGAAACACCGCCATAACTTCAGATCATGATTTTTAATTACTAGTCGGTATGAGATGAATCGTTTGTGTTCGACTCTCCTTCTTATCTGTGTCTGTTATTCCTTTGTTTAATTATGTTTTCCTTCGATTTCTTCGAGTTGAGTTACTTCCTTCCTCCATATTCCTTTCCAGCCTACAACTTTGATATTTTTGTTTGTACTCTATATTTTTCCTCGGCGCCCTCCCCCCCCCCCCCCCCCCCCCCCCCCCCCCTCCCCCCCCCCCCCCTCCCCCCCCCCCCCCTCCTCCCACCCCCGCCATCCTTTTCTCCTTCCTTAAATCCAAGTTCACCCTTCATTCGGCATCCATGCCTCAATAATATGTATCCACCACGACTCGCTCACGCGAGCCTCTTACTAAGCATCCCTCCAGACATTTAGCAAATTGTCAGAATACATCTTCAGAAACATGAAACGTCCAGTCAGCCCTGCATGTACAACATTAATGGGCGCAGCTTCGCCCGGTGATCAATACACGCATCGGGTGACTGGAGACGCGCGAGTTATTAAAGATGGCGCATCCATTAACATTGCAGACCTACAATGCACATTTGCATAATACAAAAGTACATAAAGAAAGTGAGGAACATGCGGTTGGCCAAGAAACTCCCCTCTGAAAATAACGCGGAACTGATAATTATACATTCCTGGAAATGTGTTGACCTTTACATTTTAAATTGATTTTTCAGGATGTTCGTCTGTTTCTTTACCTTCAAACAAAACCTGTAATCACTCACTTCAACGTTGTACACAATTGCTTGCCAATTTAACCTTCATCTGGTAGCTAAAATACTGCTTCATGTGATTGGTGTGCGTTAGACCTATTGGTGATAAAATGGTCATGTGACACATAGAGGGTTAATGGCCATTTTGAATATGAAAGGAAACATTAATTGAAATGCATATATAATTATGTTTTTGAAAAGGAAGCCTTATCTGAAACGGAAGTACGTTACAATGCGTTATGCGTGTGTTCTTTACATTTATCCCCGTGAAATGTTATTTTTCACAAATGGACGTATACTATCATTATTGTGGCTCGTGTCATGTTTTGACTGATATTGGTCATGTCTGCAGAGGGTACATACCACCTTTAAACCAACACAGCTCGATTGCTTAATGATGATGGAAGCGCTGATGTAGCTATTTCCCTCCCCGACGTGTTTCATCATTCATTACCTTAATGGAGGTCTCGTAGGACGGCAGACCTTGGCTGACTTTGCCATCATAAAGACTGATTCCCCCCTGCCAGTATCCCATAGGTAGATTTAGAGCGAAGAAACACATTGCGTGCTATCCATATTAAAACGAGGTCCATGGGAGATTGCCCCATTCCTATGCCTATCCATTTTGTGTTGAATTTCCAATGAGAGTCATTTTTGCACACTAAACTACTCGACCCCAAGTTTTCCCGTAATAACGTCACAAATTTATAGCGTGCAGTGTACACTTTTCCAAATTAGGCGTAGCTATCTAAAATTAATTACGTGATCACGAGGTAGTCATCATAAATTACACCCGGGGTGTCTGATGTTGCGCTGTACACTGAGATTTGAGTGGTAGATATAGATGGTGCGGAAATAAACCACTAATATCATTACTTATAATTATGTATATCATGTATCATCGGTGATCATCGGGTGTCACAACTCTCTTCCCTGAGCACTTGTGTGAGCTCCACGGCATTTTAAATAGACCCTTGCTCTGCGAAATACAAGTAATCCTCGCTCATCCCTTGCCTCTTTCCCCATATTGATTCCCGTCAATGCCAAAGTCTTGCCCAAGGTACTTTTACGGTGAACATGCCCCGAATATATCAAGTGTCTATTAACTCTAAGCTCACGTATTAACTTCTTTTTCACCATTGTTCTCTTGAAAACATCTTCTTTGGTTACTCTATCAGTCCTCGTAATCCTTATCATCTTTCGTAAAAAAATAGATTTAAAAAAACCTCTAACCTCTTCCTCAAAACCGATGTTCATGCATATACACGTTTCACCCCGTACATTGATACAGGGTATACGTAATATGCAGCACTGTTAAATATACTGCACATCCTTATCTCTATAAATACGTCTACTGCTGATGTGCCCTGCTCCGATCCCAATGCGCCCCATACCTCGTCTACCCAATCGAAGTGGTAACCGACCGAAGAAAGATTCTCGCTGCTTCTATCCGTCAAGCCGGTGGACGTTTTCGTAACAAAATCAACCCCTTCGGGGGAATTCCCTGGTGGTGATGTAACGGTATAGCGGAGCAGGGTGTGACTCAGTGACTGGCACGATGAGCCGAGACACCCACGTCATTGATTTACTGTCTGTCTGCTGATGGCCTGATGCCTGCTGTTTGCCTGCTCAATGCATGGCAGATGAGGGAAGCGAGGGGGAGGAGTGTCATCTGCGCGAAGGGGGTGGGTGGGATAACTACGAACGTGAAACGCGATAAAAAGTCGTGTCGGTATCTTTACACTTCGGCAAAAAAAAAGGGGGGGGGGGGACGCGATTCACCAACAATATCTAATTTCGCGAGACTGATTGGCATTGACATTTGGGTGCTCATCAGGAAAAAAATACACAACACTTTTGACCCAAGGGGCAAGGGGAGAGAAGCGGAGATGTGTGTGTGTGTGTGTGTGTGCGTGCGTGTGTGTGTGTGTGTGTGTGTGTGTGTGTGTGCGGTGTGTGTATGTGTGTGTGCATGTGTGTGTGTGTGTGTGTGTGTGTGTAGGGGGGGGGATGGGAGGGGGGTGTGTGTTTGTATGATCCCTCCACGCGACAATCAGGTTTCAAACCCGACCGCACACATCAGCCTAGCAAGCATGATGAGAGCCACGCATGAAGACATGACAATCAACTTCTTGCTGTCAATCATGTTGATACATGCGTAATGCACTCGTGAAGTGGCCCCACCTACACTATGAATACATTATGTTATTTTGTAAACGCAAAACTAAGGCGGCAGTCAGTGAATCTTTCTGAATTGTTCTCTGAACTTCTATTTCAAGTTGTATAAACAGTAGTTTGTGTACCAATTATACATATTCTACCGATGACAGTGAGAGAGAGAGAGAGAGAGAGAGAGAGAGAGAGAGAGAGAGAGAGAGAGAGAGAGAGAGGGAGGGGGTGGCAAAGAGAGAAAGGAGTGGGCGTTCGGGAAGAAAAATAGATATATGTCATGCATATGAGATGTATGAGCTTGGGGTAATGATGGAAGTCTATTTTGTCCACTATCGATAATTAAATGTCAGCGTTTTGTCTAAAAGCACCAAATTTGGCACACATGTAGAATTAATTTGGATACTGAGCCCTCTTTAATTTTGCCCAGGGGAGGCAATGGCGCCCATTTCGAAAAATGACCGCCATTTAAGATTTGAATGGAATATTTGTTTCATCATAAGATATAATATCAAAGCCAATCAAATTCTCTACAATGTGGTACAAACTTTTTGGTAATGCTATTTTTTTTTTGGCCAGAAATGTAAAATCCCAAATTTTCGTCACTTACGTATTGGTTCATATTTCACAAATCCTTCTCATTAAGGATTTGAAACGCTTAGAATTTGTTTATGCCCCACTTAGTGTGTGAAAATCAGTTACATTCCATTACATGATATATAATTCTAGTTCTATACATTTTTGCTAAAGCCGCAATAATACGCATATCGTTAATATGGCTGATAGTAACTTGCGTTTTGCGAAAAAAAAAAACCCGTGGCTACAATAGGTTCATCTCATTACAGGTTATTAGGTTGCATGTCGACGAGGTAAACATGATACACTGTACAAGAGAGTTACGAGCGTAGGCGGGTTTTTCACATTATAAACCCACGCAGTAACCATGACCACTGAGCTGTTCATGTGGATTGGATCAGATCAGTCATGCGCATGTGAATGAGAAGACATCGATCACATCGTCTGCAACATATCCTTAAAGCCAGTGTAGACCTTTTCAAGGACAAAAAACACAATTGTGCACAAAACATGGAAAATGGAAGAAAATACTGTAGAAGATGATAACTATTGTCTCTTTTGAGTTTTTCACCATGATTATGTATATGTTAACACGATTAAAACATGCAAAATGATATCAAGAAAGTGCACCGGTGACATTACTTCCTCACGACTGTGTTACCGAATTGCCTACCCAAGAAGTAAATGTTCGTATCATTAAAACGTTCCTAACTTTCCTCTTAGTTTTCCGGTTTTCTTCAAACTTATTTTGATTCTACTCCTCAGATTTTCCTCTTTCTATTCAAAATGTCATGCTTTTAGGCTGAAATTTCACACTGCCCCTTCCCCTCCCATTGCCTTCTCTCCCTTCCCTTCCCATTGCCTTCTCTCCCTTCCCCTCCATTATTTCGTGAATAAAACAGTGATTACTATTAAATGTAATAGATTTGAGCTGGCACAAACATGCGTGAACCAGAAAGAGTACCAAAATTGTTGCCATCACCATCGTCATCATTGTCATGATCGTCATCATCATCATCGTCATCGTCATCATCATCATCATCATCATCATCATCATCATCGTAGTTATTCCGAAGCAGGGGACAGTCATTTCAATTCCCTCAAACCTACCGCAAACCTTTGGTCGTGAAAACAATATTGACGAAGTTCGCAGAAAGCTGGCAAACGGCAACAGCAGTAGAATAGACTAATTATTCAATCAGGAGGACCCGAAAAACGGCATGGGTGCGTTGACTGCATGCGGTCGCCCTGCAGTCAGAATTGAAAATTGAGCTTGGATCATTAACGCCACTTCTGAGTGTACTGACGAAAATGAACCAAATGACATCATGGACGGACTAATTCCCAATTTTGGAATTTCGTGACACTGGTGACGAGTCCTATTAAATCTGAGGTCAGTTTCGTCAAATGCTTCGTGCCATTGCGGTTGAAGCTCATGTGAATGAATTTGGCGTACGGTAATCTCATTTTCTTATTCAGGCACATAATTTATATCACAAATACTTACAAGCGTTTCTATAGCTGATAATAATACTGGTGATAATGTAAGCTGCTATATGAATACTAAATATTATTATAATAATTACTACATGAAAGTGTTTGATTTAATCAAGTAAGCGAATGTAATGATAAAGATAATGCGGTAAAGAGAAATAATGGAGAATTAAGTATAAAAGAATAAATATAATATAAATACTCGTTATTATCGTGATATCATAAGTGAAACAGGCTTCGTCTTGTAGGATAAATCACTCTCAGGAGATTTAACATGAATACTCTCAAAAAGTACACACTTCTCCTCTTCTAAACCCTTTTATTAGTATTACTATTCCTCTTTGAACATAAAGATCCCATTATGTTGTGATTTATCCGTTGATACACACTCGGATACCCCCCCCCCCCTCCCCCATTCCACAACACCACCACCACTACCATCACCACCACCAATATGTCAACAAGAACAAGAAACTCTATTTGGACTGTGTTTAAATCTTATGTTACTAAGTCGAGGTCCGTGCATTTTGCATTTCTTCATTACCCAATCCTTGTTTCATATGACCTTGGGTATGCATTCAAAGGAAAGAAATGATTGTTTTTTAATCTTGTTTGTTCCTCTCATGATAACCCATCCACGAAGGTCTGAGAAAGCGAATCTTTGGAAGTAAATCCCCTGGTGTCCTTAATACTATTTTTCAGGCTTGTGGGCTCAGTTGATGCTAAGCTCATCATCATACCTCCCTTATCATGTAGCTTTATCAGTCGTCCAGTTCCCCAAATGACGTCCCCAAACATGCTATAATGTATTTGTGATCTGACACATTACAATATTTGGCCGAAGGCAAACTATGATACTGACTTGAAGCCCAATTCTTACAAATAAGCTGCACTAGATCGGTAAAATGTGGGTTTTCTTTTTTTTTTTTTCTTTTCGAGAATTCTGACCACGCAGACGTCGAAGCTTGCAAGTTCCCACATATACTGATTCATGTGTGTTTTTGTTTTGTTTTTATATCACATACTATTTTATATATATAATCGATGTTGATGATTCACGTAACGTGAACTAAACACCTATCATTCTACAAGACTTCAAAAAGACTATTACCAAATTGTCCATTCATCTCAGGCAGACTCGTTTAAATCTTTGTGAAATAAACGTGAATACATAATTATGTTGTTGGGACCAGCGCAAGTTCAGGCACTCGATAAATCGGGCATGACATAAATCGTGACGTCAGTGAATGCACAGAGGAATATAAGCAGGCGATTATCGTGTATGGAAGCGATTACCGACGCGAACAACACAGAGGTGCTGTGAGAATTGTGATCGCGTTAAAAATTAAAAAAAAAAAAGAAAAAAAAAAAGAAATGAGATAATTTGTTTCTGAGCAAGTAGAGTTCATTCCAACTAGATCATGCAGTCATGTTTTTCAGACTAGACAAAAATAACTCACTAATCATATCAACCGCAAAACAATATTCCGTACACACCTATAACATGTTTGAAAACAAGATGATTAAGGATGGATCATATCACATGAGATCGATAACACATGTTTGGAAAGATATTTCGCTACGACAACTATAAGACATATCGGCATATTATTTCCACCTTAAATAATTGATATTATGTTGAAACGGATACTCTAATCTAATAGAGTCATTATCTACAAGCATTTGTGGAATGGAGGTAATACCCCTTCTTCATGGAAGGGGTTATCCCTTAAATCTATATACAATAACAAAATATATTATTACGAGCTGTTACGACAGCATTAAGCTTGGTCGGAGGGACAAACAAACTGCTCTCAAACGATATTGGCAAAAAGGCCACAAATCAGGAATGTTACTTTGTCATGTTTGTCAGTGTGATTATGTGACGATTTACAACCGTATTGCGAAATTGTCGTTTGGGAATATTACTGTGTCAAATATCCAAATGTACTAGGTAAAAGGTGGAACATAGACAAACAGAGCATGGAATAAAACGCTTTGTGATATGTCTCATTATCCCTCACAGTGCAGTACACTATGAATATATGACTTTGTCCTGATTGAAGGCAGCTGGACATTATTATTATTTTTTTTATAAAATAAAGCATAGTCTTATTCAGTTAAGTGTTGCTACACTAAGCTATTTTAACCGTGCCTCTGTTTTATGCCCCCCCCCCTTTTTTTTCGAAAGGGGGGGGGGCGGCGTCGATTGATAAGATCACAACAAAATGTATATAGCAAAGATTACTGGAAAATTAGACGATCCTAATTTTGTCAAAAACAGCAGCATGTTATTTAGCACACAGAGGGTTAATGACTGTTGACACACTCGCACTGCATGTCAGCTAGCACACATATGCGTGAATCGAGCTTCATCATCGGTCATCGCACGATTGTTCATTCCTTCTCTGCCAGACTCCATACTGGCCAGTGGGAATGTTGTGCCTCAATCTGTGAATGGAGCATACAAAGTTCATGTAATCGATTCAACATTCCCCGTTGTAACCATAGTAGATACATGACAATACGTACACAGAGGTCAATCAACTATCTTGTTGGATGGGTAATTAAGCGAGGACATTAAAATTGCGCAATACCTGCATTAGCCTTCCCCCACGTTCTATTAAGACTATCGACCGTTCATTACCGTGATTATACATCACTCGATGGTACTGCATGATCATCACTGCACACGACACGATTTTGCAGTCGCAAGGGTCTACGACTGGAAATGTGACGTCACCTTCTTGCACAAAAGCAATGACCAGGTTCTGCGATTCAGCCAGTCGCAGGGTCGTACAACTCAGGTCGTGTCATCTATGGTGGCCTTTATGTGTTTGAAACAAAGAATTGTTGGTGAAACATGAGGACTCGGGTCGTGTAGATAAAATGAAAGTATAATGTTCGATTATGATGGTCTATATGCCGATGACTTGTGTACATTGGATAGCATAGATAGGGACAGTGATGACATGTGTGTACATGGGATTCAGTAGATCATTAACTCTTTCAGCACCAAGCTAGGAAAAACACATTTACTACATACTCATTTCATGCTTCTGTCGCACTGATAGGGTTGAAATAATAATTTTGTAATAGATATGAAGAATATATGATACGTGTAATATATACACCTTGTTCACACTAAGCCAAAGTAGGAGACTTACATCATTATAAGCGACGCAATATTTGTGAGATCTGTTGCACCCCTCTCTCTCTATCTGTCTCTCTCTCTCTCTCCCACCCTCTCCCCCCTCCCCACCCCCACTCTCTCTCTCTCTCTCTCTCTCTCTCTCTCTCTCTCTCTCTCTGTCTCTCTCTCTTTCTACATAACATGATCTCTCTCTCTCTCTCTCTCTCTCTCTCTCTCTCTCTCTCTATATATATATATATATATATAACATGATCGATCTCTCTCTCTCTCTTTCTATATAACATGATCTCTCTCTCTCTCTCTCTCTCTCTCTCTCTCTCTCTCTCTCTCTCTCTCTCTTTCTATATAACATGAATGTATTACGATTATGACTTCTTCAATCCCTCTCCCTCCGGTACACCTTTCTTCTCTCCTTTCCTCTGCTAGCTCTTCTTGTATCACTCTCGGCTCGTATACATGCCCACTCTCTCAATCATTAATTTGGCCGTATACATGACGATCGAAGACGAACAAATCGAAACACACAATGGCGAACGAAAAGAAAATGACATTGAATCATGTTCCATCCTTTCATCTTCCCTCATTTAAAATGGCCGAAAGACACGAGCTGTGGGTAATCAAATGCCATATGTTTCTATATCAAGCCATAAAGTACGAACCAGCGAGCACTCTGAAACCCGTTTCCCCTTCCCCTAATATTCGTTGCAGACAAAATGATTGCTGGAATGTACCGACGTTGAAAGCTTTTTACCCTTAACATGCTGCTGGTGAATTACATCACCATTATTACACATAAATCCTCCAGAGCGAACGGTCTCTCTGGCACACAAAAGGGGGAAAAGGGGGGGGGGTACCCCCCCCCCCCCTTTTTCCCCGCTCTCGCCTCTAAACCCGAATAAGAAATATAACTCTAAATGTTTTTTTTTAAAAAAAAACTAAATGTTTTCGTTGTGTGCATTTCATGATTTTTCTTGAGCACATGTATGCATGAATAATTTGTATGAAATTGCTAAATAATTAATACCATTTTTTTTGTCTACTCACGGGAATGAATATTAGTGTGAATAATAAACTTGTAGCAAGACTTATGACATAATGCGGAGTATTTGTCCTACTCCATATAAAAATGGAAACAATATATTGTATTCAAATCTTTGAAAAGTCGATTGGTCAAATACTGCTTGATAATTTAGCAATTCATTTCTAGTTTATTATTACTGTCTAATAATTGTACATGTCTTTCAGTTTATATGTAACTTGTTTGTATTTGTATCAATGTATCATCTTTGTAAACCTGTAAAAATGAAATTTCCAATTGGACAATAAATTGCAATACCAATCAATCAATGATAATTCCTTTATTTGTAATGATGGCACTGACACGCGTGCATTCCAACTTCTCAGGTTTCATCGTGAGCTCTGCTGCAGGAAAGTACTCGAATGTAGATCTCTTTTCCATCTTACATATATAGTCAATCATGGTCGTCTGTCGTTATTTTAATCGTTCTGCTTGCTCTCATTTCAGACCCATTCCTACAGACATCAATGCCTTCTTTGAGTGCTGCCCTCTAGAGGTTGCATTAGCCCAGTGTATAGAAGGTATGCGCATGAATTTTCACGATGTTCCATCACGTCGTATCACGCGCTCACATTGAAAGCAATTTTGATCTATAATTGTGAATTTGAAGACAATGCTGCCTGTAAACCCTTGACTAATTATGTGACTCAATTTTTATATTAATTCCGTTACAAACTTAAACCTATAGGCTTAACAGAAAGTTAAACTATATACTGAATGTAGAAACCGGCAATGAAATGAAATGTAATATATTTCTAGCACGGGGAAAGAGTTGTTCAACTTTGCAATATCAACAATGTCTTTCATGTTCATGAAGTCACGTACGCTTGTCAATATGAAGGAGAATATGCTTGTTAAACAGCCCTACGGCTATAAGTCTATAATTGTAAACACCGGTGACCTACCTATTGTTATTGTTTCTTCCCCAATAATTGGCTGTAATTGATCAGTCATGACTGACCCAGTTTTGTCCACCTATCTTTACCTTTTTTCTTGATGACGTCATAGCATGTCCCTGTCAGTTCGGCGGGTACTGCGACTTCACGGCCCGCGCGTGCCGCTGCCCAGCGGGCCGCACGGGTCCTATTTGCGAGGAGACGTGCCCGGTAGGAGCGTATGGGGTGGAGTGCGTGCAGAGGTGTACTTGTGGAGGAGGGGCGAGGTGCGATACGTACAGCGGGCTGTGCAACTGTCTTCCTAACCAGAGGTATGGGGATATAGACTCAAGTGGAAAGGAAGTGATGGGGAGCAAAGAGGGGAAGGTGATGATGAAGTGCGATGAGTCGGAAACGTGGAGGAGATGAAATTCAGCAAGTCCTGGGAAGGTGGAAGAGGGGATGGAGAGAAGTAAGGATAGGGGTAAGATGCTGTAAGGAGGAGGAGGAGGAGGAGGAGGAGGAGGAGGAGGAGGAGGAGAAGGAGGAGGAGCAGGAGGAGGAGGAGAAGGTTGAGGGGGAGGAGGAGAAAGGAGAGGAGGAGGAGGAGGAGGAGGAGGAGGAGGAGGAGGAGGAGGAGAAGGAGGAGGAGCAGGAGGAGGAGGAGAAGGTTGAGGGGGAGGAGGAGAAAGGAGAGGAGGAGGAGGAGGAGGAGGAGGAGGAGGAGGAGGAGGAGGAGGAGGAGGAGGAGGAGGAGGAGAAGGAGCAGGAGGAGGAGGAGAAGAAGGAGGGGAGGAGGAGAAAGGAGAGGGGGAGGAGGAGAAAGGAGAGGAGGAGGAGGAGGAGGAGGACAATGAGGAGGAGGAGGAGGAGGAGGAGGAGGAGGAGGAGGAGAAGGAGGAGGTGGTGGTGGAGAAAGTTGAGAAGGACGTTACTCAGCCAGTTATTCTTCTGTGTAATATCATCTATTTCTGTAGACGTGGGTTCATGATTGTTTTTACAACGGTCTTGGAAAATGCCACGTAGGCTTATCATAAACAATTACTCATGGCATGCTGAAGATTATGATTATATGTATACAAACGAAAACAGCATCGTAATTAACATATCAATGGCAGCCTTAAGGGTGATGTATTAATCACGTTAATGGGTTGCATATTTATTACTCTTTATGTTTTGTTGATGTTTGATGTAACTCGGACCCCCGGGAAGAACAACGTCTAGCACACTGACTGGCTACCCTAGATAAAGAAAAATAAATGAAATAATAGATAAATAAGTGAAATATCATGTTGTAATTCTCTTGCAAAGAAATGCCTTCGCCTTTCTGATAGGCTACTCTCCTACGTCACATGAATTTTGAGTGTTTAGCAGATATTACACAAACCGTCCAATCATTTCAATCATCCTTATAATTATTATACCATGCCCCTCTTTTTTATCGTGGCAATGACGTCACCCCGTAGCTGCACACTATGCCAGGAAGGCTTCTATGGACCAACGTGTAAGCTGCCTTGCCCATGTGACCCCACCGTGTCATGTGATTCCTTCACTGGCCAATGCGATCAAAGTACGTGAACGCCGTCTTTCTTACAATCACTTCTTGTCCTCTTATTTCTATATTAAAAGATACTTATTTCCAATCTGATCATATATGACATAAAAATCAACATTATTGGCACAAGGATAGATTGTCGAAATAAAAAAAACTCAAGATACGTACAGTAAGCCTATTTCGTAAAGTTTATAATCTTTTCTTTTCGTATATCCATGTTTCAAATATAATTCTAACAATGAAATATACTCTAAGAACAGTCACTTTTTATGTTAATTACCTGAAAAAAAGGGATAACAAATTGAGTCTTGTTTGTTTTTGTTTCGAATCTGTTTCAAGATCAATAAGTGATACGGTAGGTCTTATTTTTAAGGTTTGGTACGTAGGACACATTTTTATGAATTTGTATCGATCTGACAGTAGAACATTACACATCAAATCAAATAGCTGCTTCATAATAACGAGATATCACTTTATAACAATGTTCAGGACAAAAAAAAGACATATTGATGTTCATATGATTTATTTCGCTTTTGACTTTCGTTCATTCTGGCAGCTATCCAAGTCCACGATAATAATTTCTGGACGCATTTCTCGATCAGTGAGATGGCCGCCATAGCGCTCGGAGCTGCGCTGATCGTCGTCATGGTGATAGGGGGCGCTCTTCTGATTCGGTCTTGTTGTCGAAGACGCTCATCTCAAATGCTCACTTTGTAAGTTCTTATCGACTTGTCCAAAATCGCAAAATATAACTTTGTCCCTCTTTGCAACACCAATCATAATTCTTTCCATAGCCTTTTTAGTTACTCAAAGTTTTCTCTCCAGCCTCTTAGTTGTGATCCATGTTTCTGCTCCATAAGAGAGCACAGGTATGATGCACGGGTTAAAAGTCTGTTTCTTGAGAGAAAGGGGGAGCTTCTGATCACGAAAGATAAAGTTGAGCTTGCAAATGTGGCCCAAGCCACCTGGACCTTTCTATTCACTTCCCCTGCTGTTTCATTTTCTATGGAGATCTTTTTGTTTATGTAATTGTCAACCTTTCTATGGTCTTCCCTTGAACTGTGATGGTGTGTTCTTTAAATCTGCTGCTAATCATTACCATTGTCTTTGTGATATTCATTTTTAGTCCAGTTTTTCTGCTTTCTTCATTTAGTTTTCGGATAATTTTCTCCAGTCAAAGATTAAATACATTTATATTGTATAAGCATACTATGCCTACATTTTTAAAATCTCACAAGCGTGACTACTATGATCTACTTCATTATCAATCAACACGAAAAAAAAACACACCAGAGAGTGACGTGTATACTCTCGTGACTAAAATCCCTACTTGCCCTTTGATAGGAGCACATCACGATATTGAATTCCGACCGTCTTCAAGACTTCTTGCGAGTCTCGCACCCCCATTAGGATGATGGTTATCACGCGATGCTCCGTTACCAAGGACGCACGCGCTGCTAGGGGAGTCACTAGGAAGCTCACCCGATTAGACTCCGAGAAAACACACGTGGGATATGAGTCATCCACCACAAGTTCACATCTGAGCCGCGTTAAAGGGAGGCGAGAGTTGCCACTATTGTGGGAAATCGACACCTATAATTCGCTGGTCCAAGGTATTAGGGCAGGCACAATAAGCTAGCTTGGACGAGCGAATGTTAAAGCCCGTCCAGCCAACTCGCATCTCGATTCAGACCAGCTGTCGTTATGTAGGCCTGCTGTCTTTATGTAGGCCTGCGATATTTTCAACTTAAATACCTTTGTTTGAAACTCGATAAAAGGTGACAAGAGTCGCCAGTAATGTGAGAAATCACCATCATTTAATTTGCTGGTCTACATGCTGTTGATTAAGGCAGGCACTAAGGGCTATCTTGGACGAGCGAATGATGACAGCCCGTTTTCCGTCCAGCCGACTAACAGCCGGATTCAGGCCGACTGCTGCTCTGTAGGGCACCGATGCTTCAATGTTAACCTTAAAGGGTTATTTCACCCTAAAGATTAGTTGTTTTCAATAAAAGCAGAAACATGAAAGAAACACATTAGTGAAAGTTTGACGAAAATCCGCCAACGGATAAGAAAGTTAGGATCTTTCGAAATTTCAACTTTGTGACGTCACGTACGAGGCGCTCTCCCATATGTTGTGTACCCAATAATTCCATGAATTGCTTTTTTTTCTGTTTTTGACAACTTAATGATTCTTTCCCCTTCAGGTACGTGTGTATAAACGTATTTCTAATGAAGTATCAAATGCTCATGTAAAAGGATGCATATCTTTTGAGAAAATGTACACAACATAATTTTGGAGAGCACCTCGCACGTGACGTCGCAAAATCAAAATTTTAAAATCAAATTACTTTCTTTTCCTTTGACCGATTTTCGTAAAATCTTCACTAATATGTTTCATTCATGTGTCTCCTTTAATTAAAATCAAAATAATATAAGGGTGAACTATCCCTTTAACAAATTGCGCAAGGTTTCAAATGGGTCGCAACTTAAAGATACTTTTTACTTTTTACTTTTACTTGTACTCAAAATGCGATCTAATGTTCCATAATTATCCATACCTAAAACATTGTTTCTATGACATGTATGAGCTGGTCTATTATTTGATCAGTGAACATGTTCTCTCCCCGGAACATTTCAGTTTCAGATGATGGTGAATGTCGATTGCACGTAGACCTGGTAAGAAAACAGTAGTCTTAGTGGAGACTATAATGATGATGATGATGAGGATGAAGATGACGATCATAATGAACATAAAATTGTCATATAAGGAGGCATTGGAGAGGACAAAAGGCTAAGATCTGACTGTCACGCTCTTATCATCAATACCATGTTTAATACATAATAGTTATAATTTGTATAGAAGCTATGACACATGCACCATGTAGATTGTAACTCTAAGAGCAGGATAAGAGACCGTCTTCCCGGCCATTGCTGTTATGTACCCAGTCCTATTCACATGCTTCAAGATACAAGAAGACCACGATAAACATTAATGTACAGTCAGCATAGCGGCGACATCGCAGTTTCCAGTTTCCTTCGCTATCTTCTTTCTTCTTTATCGTACCAGACCATGACCTCATGATGACGTAATGATAGATCACGACTGTGTCCATGATGACACGAGTATGATACTTCATGTAAGGCAATTAAAGAACTGGTATATTCCATCATTACCCAAACGGTAGTGACTTTACAGCACTTTACACGTTATTATTTTTTTCCTCTCTCGGAAATTAAGTGGGTGATAGATTCAGCAGCCCCAACCTATACTTTCACATGATTTATGAATTGAGCTTTGAGCTCCACGGAACAGAAGTATGTATATTCAAGTGACAGAAAAAACGTCAGAAGGAAATGTGATGTAGTCAACGTTGATGGCGTGCTTCATACTCCATGTCATTCAAACATGATACCCGGTATGTCCTAACCTGGAACATAATATCCTCTTTCTACATAATCTCCCCAGAACCCGCCTTCCGTCCGATGAGCCGTGCCGATACACAGTGGATTCCGGTAAGATAAATCTCCCAGCTTTAGTCCCTTCTGCCATTGTCTGTGCCACACACAGTGCTGATCTATCTGCCTATAGGTTCTGTGAATGTTACTAGTGTCAACATCATCGGCACATAGGGAGTTGATTTCCGGAGAGAAAGTGCTGCCATCACATTATCTCGGATGTCAATTTTACGCGTCTATAACGTATTTCACTACAGTATGTAGATATTGTCGCGTCATCATTTCGTACGACTATTTCAAACTGAGTTGATAGTAATGATGGTCATGCTGAATGCTGTTTAGCATAGGTACTAGGCTGTAAGGTGCATGGACACAACCCAGTCTGTCAACAACGATGTCTGATAACACATACTATTCCCCAATCCCATCCTCGCTCCTCCTGGAAGAAACCAGAGGAGCTATGACATCGTCATGGTGTAGTCTGTGTTACCAGACATAGTTGTTGACAGACTGGGTTGTGTCCATGCACCTCACAACCTAGGCTAAATTTGGGTTAATGGTGATAATCAATATCAGAAAGCAATCCCCTTCCTTTTTGTAGTTTTCTATGACTGTTTGCTGAAACAATGTATCCGATTCTATTATCCGAATTATCTTTTCTCTCCTCACATCCCTTGTGTGTTATTTTTTCCTATTTATAAAGTTTTTCTTGGTAATATCCGATGAATCATGACAGTGCCCTCGGTTTCCACGCAATACACAGCTGACACAATACATACTTCAAGCATACAGGTGCCTGGTCCCTCGTAAAGGTGCATGGTGTGTTGATAAATGGTGACGAGTCGTTTCCGCAGATAAAAAATAGATTAGTACCAAAATAAAAATCATTTGTCATTATAGTAAATTAGTCATATTAAATCAACACAGACTATATTTTATACGACTGTACATATCTAACACACAGGTTCTCATTATAGTTTCAGTTTTATCTACTTTTTTTTTATCTATTTATTTAATAAAGATGCATATTGTGTTGATATATGGTGACGAGTCGTTTCCGCAGACACTTGTCTAAAAAAAGATGAACGACAAAATTAAGGTCATCTGTCATGGTCATATTAAATCAACACAGGATATTAATCGACCACACCAATACTATAGGACGTAATATGTACAATGATATTTGTATATCATACATATACTAAGAGATGGGTACTAATTAACAATACATTTACGTAAAGATTTATTCATTTATCTATTTATTCCGTCTTTTTTTTACCAATCAACTAATATTACATAGACCACCAGAACAATTTGATAATCAATCAGAGAACTACATTAAAGACAATTCAATTAACATTCGAGTAATGGCTTATGAAGGTGACTAGGCACCAGCTCTCGCCTATTTTTTTTATGTACAGTCCATAAAAGGTAACGAAAGGATTAACAGATACAATCACGTACTCTGTATCATTGACTGTGTACTCTTTGCGACATAAGTCCGTAAAAAGATTAATTGTTATTGTCCTGATATTTGATGTAACTTACCTAACATGATTGCATCCAATATTGTATAAAAAAAAGTATGATTAACTTAGAGATTTTCTACATGTACATGAATGAAAGCCTGGTCAATATGTTTGACTGTATTTATTTTCGTCATCATGCCCCCCCCCCCCCCTTCCGACCTCAGACCCGACCGCCACGGTGACGACCACCAAGCGTCATTCGGCCGTGCTGCTGACATCAGATGGAGATGCCAGCATCTACTGGAACCAGCGAGCCAGTCACTTCGAGCGGCAGCTGCCAACCATCCCTGGGGAGGGCCGGCTACTGCGACCAGTCAGCGCCCAGCCCCTGATGAGACGTCCCTACGAGCGACGCTCCCTTCGCACCGACCGCCCGCCTCGGTGTGTTTCCGTGGCGTGCGGGGAGAAACTAGAGCTGCATCGTGAAGCCACGGGCGCGACGGCCAAGCTGCCGATCCGCCCTCCCAATGTCGGCCGCCTGAGCGGCAGCGAGGGAAACCTGTGTCTGCCCATGCGGCAGGAGAGTTTTGGGTGTAGCGCGAGTGCGAGCATCCCGGACTACAGGCAGGGCCGCCATGTCGCGAGGAGGAACGGCAACTACGACCACCTCTCCAGACCCGTCAGCTGGGTCTCGCACTGCTCACGTGACTCGTCACCTGAGCCGTCACCTGATGGTTACCACAGGCTGGAGACGCCGCCTACACTCCGAGTCAAGCGAGGAGACTCGGCCAACGAGGGGTCCACACCGGGTGGCCCGGGCCCTAGACCGGGCTCCTCCTCGAACGATCTCGACTTCCACTCCCTCCACGATTTCGACCACGCGCCCAAGCTGCCCAAGAGATCGCACCTTGAGAAGACGGAGAGTGCACCCCTGTCCGAGAATAACTACGAGGAGCCAAGACTCGTCAGAGATTCCAAGAGTGAAAGCCGAGCAAATGAAGAGAGAAGGAGAACACTAGAAAGAGAATCGAGTTTTAGAAGGAAAGATTCCGAAACATCTGTTGAAAACATGTATGAAGTCCTAACCGCGCCATGATGCGTATATGCGAATGGGGTTATTGATGAGATAAACCTCAACTGAAAACACCAAATCGTGCTCAAGGCTTTAACAACAAAGATTTATCTGCAAGCGTTCTGTTGTCAGGAAATCGTACCATGATGTTACTACTTTCACACATTTGTGCACAGCGCAGACTTTTATACCGTGATTGTGTTTCCTCTCGCTCAACGTGACACCCATTTGGCACTACTTACAGCACCTATCCCACAATAGAAGCAATCTTGATATTTCATACAATTCGAATGTATAGATTTTTTTGTAAATCGAAATTCCTTTGTGTTGAATTTTACACCAATTTTAAATATATATAACGCTCGCTCACGGTGTCAATTGACAAAAAAATGTAATCTGTTAGTATACAATCTTACAATATTTATTGTGCTATCAAATCAATGATGTTCAGTTGAACACCCTGATTGTTGCAACGTCACTGTATCATTTCAGTTGATAATTTGGCATGTTGCCTTGTTTATGAATCTCGACACATCAATTATCAGATTGCCAGGAATCATTCTAATCGTGCTACTAGTAATATTGAGAGTAAACATTTCCTTTTCAATTTCTACGTGGTGCTTAATATGCAAAGGTCACCGCAGTCGACACGATTTCCCCACAATTTTGTAGTCGTATGGGCCTACGACAGATTATGTGACGTCACCTACGAGTCCCGCGATTCAGCGAGTCGCAGAGTGGTATGACTGATCGGATCTTGTCCTCTGCGTTTTTCTCAACACTCTCCGAGCAGTACTTCCTAGTCCATTATCAACTGCAACACAGTTCACTGCCTATGGGACTGTGGGGGTTAGGAACAATTCTCAGTACCACAGACAGAGTAGAAAGACAAAAAAGAGTTTTAACATTCTGATGGAAATAGAATCGCTGAGCGTTACTTTGTATATCTCGAATGTCAATATAATGTATCGAAAGACCTCTTTTCATAACCGCAGAAAGGAAAAAAGTTTTAACACTCTGATGGAAATGGAATCGCTGAGCGTTACTTCGTTACTTCAGTATCAATATAATGCATAAAACAATCGCTTTTTATAGCATGCGGATAGGACGTGATACAGGATCAGGATCTGGCAGCCTTCCAAAGGACGATATCTAAATAAGGATGTGATTTTTCTTAATATTTACGTACAACATTTATATTGTTAGATGAGGTTAGAAAAGATATTTCCTTATTTCATTTTTCCTCGTGTTGACAATTAGGTGTTGAGTCTAGATTGCTGGGAACTAAACGCATTTTGGGGTGATTAACAATAGACAAGTTGCGATGCTGTTTAGGAAGTTTTTATTGTTCGTAAGCGAAATGATTTCAGATCATAGAATGAGGTTTCATGGTGATTTATCTATGCAGTAATGTCAAAAGTAGCACATTGGGATATCTTGAAAGGAATGTGTCATTTTCGTATAAACATTTTTTCATTCAAACATTTTCGACGTTATCGTTCCTTTCTTTCTCACGTATTATGCAAGACATATAGCTATATTCTTTCAGCTCAGTGTGCAAGCTTAGAGACCTACTCATTTTATTGTGAGGGTATCGGTCCGATGAATAACGCAATGTTCCCTTACTAGTGAGCAAATATACCATAATGACGTTGTAGTTATCTTCATTATGTAGTTTATAACAAGAAACAGTCTTACTGCGTTTCCAACGTTAAACAGGATTTATATTGCTTTGTAATATATTAGCACTCCAAGATCGCATATGTCACATGATATGGCAATTAGACAGAATGTGCTATCATGCGTACAAATCGGGCAAAATCAGGTACATATGGCTGGCAATGTAGTACAATGACAGCACTATCTCCCCCAGGAATTAGTCTCGTTTCATGATACATTCTTAAGCAAAACTTAACGATATGGGCGTCACCCTTCCAACCAATCACCAATGGCGACAATCTGCAAAGGCTTGACCCCGCATCAATTTAAACATGCTCCGTGGTATACCTTCACGATCGCCGTTCACGTATTCGTCCAATATCACTATAAAACATCGGCGATACTTTTTTTCTTCCGCTGGTAAACTGTGGCTGGTGGAGCCTGATATAGAGATGAATTCGTTAAATGGAAGATTTGATCCTTAGGCTGAACGATTCCTAAACAGGGCGCAGCAACAAAACACTCATATGAACTATGTAATTATATAACACATCACTCCTCCTAGACTGACCGGAAAACATGCCAGACTTGGTTTTGTTATTGGTCCCGTCATGATCGTGTCCCCTGCACGTTTTCATCTGGTGTTGTTTTCATGGAAATGGCACTTGTATCTATATTATCTTCGTCTTGACGCCATGTTACTCGAATTTAGGTTGTGAGGAAGTGAGTGAGTGAATGAGTAAGTTAGTGATTGAATGAATGATTGAGTGAGTGAGCAAGTGGGTAAATTATTGAGAGAGTGAGAAAGAGAAAGATATGTAGGAAGAAGGAGATAAAAGGATTGAGGTGTGTATGTGTAAGTGTGTGTGTGATTGAATGAGTGAGTGAGTGAGTGAGTAAGAGAGTGAGAGAGTGAGGGAGAGAAATATATATATACATATATTTAGGAAGAACGAGAGAAAAGGATTGAGGTAGTATGTGTAAATGTGCAGAAAGAGTTGCATGGAATGCTTTACCTCCCTTACCATCACCTACCTTTTGGGGACAGTGTGTGAGAAGTTGGGGACATGGACAAGGCATTTGCGTGCTTAAGATTGAGGGTGGTGCTGGTGGTGGTGGTGGTGGGGGGTGGGGGGGGGGGGGTATTCGTGTGCGTATGCAAGGTGGTGGAGTGTCAAGCGAGTATCAAGACAGAATGCCATTGAGTTGTCAAATAGAGCACATTACCATAACTTGACATAACCGAAAACCGAAAATCCCTTGGTGCGAAATCGGAAATAGGTGAGAAATAGTCGGAAACGATGAAACTAACCGGAAGTTCACTTCGTGCTCTGTATTTTAAGTATAAACACTTTTTAAAAGTACACAAAGTGCACGTGTTCATTCATAGGAGGGCTCGACCTATACGGCTTGACCTGAACGTGCGGTCGATCTCTATTAAACTCTCCTCTGCAAGCCTTATGACTCGCCAACATGACATGTCTTAAGCTGTATTATGTTGCCAGGTGACATTGAACAAGTTACATGAATACATACACTATAAGTAAGATACAATTTTGATGTGTTGTGGGGCAAATATAATCACCTCCATATAACACCGCCCCCACTTCCCCCGGAATATAATCAAACCGTAGTAACAGTGACACCGGTAGTTGACCGTCACGATATTTAACGCTTACAATCAATAATTAATTTGAAAATAGGACGATGACATCAGCATTTTGATAGGCGTGACTCATTCACCTTGAACCGTCATATTTTGATTTTGATTTTGTTTAAAGGACGGCCTGCTCCAACACGGTAGTATCGTGAGTCAAGCTGTTGGCAATCTGTACCCCATAAACCAGGCCCGGGATGGACTTTCCAAAGAACTCCTACGCACTAACCTCCAACACGATTAACTATCAGGATTGACAAGTACGCGGTATGGATAGACACTGTCCTACTTCGAACTTGCAAAATGACTAAGAATTTTTCTTTTCCTATTCCTTCACCTCTTCCTCCTCTTTCCGTTAGACTCAGTCTCCACCTCCTTCTTTTCTTCATTCTTCTTCTCCCCTTCCTCTTCCTCCTTTTCTGTTTCTCCTCCTCCTTCTCCTCCTTTTGTTATTGTTCTTCTATACCTCCTTGATTTCCTCCTAATTCTTCTCCACCTTAGTTTTTATTCCTGCCAGCTACCATTTTTGTGTCCCTCTGTTTCTTTTGCCTCATTCTTATTATTTTTCCTTGAATTCTTCTTCTTTATTGCCTTCTTCTGATTACTGATTGACTTTGTTTTCATATTTCGTTTTATCTTCTGTTATTCCTCTCCCCTTTCATTGAACTATCTTCTCGGCTTCACCTCTGTCGACACATTAAGAAGTTAAACATTGAGAAAAGGAATACCACAGCTACAAAGTCTCCTTTGGATTACAAAACAAACTCATGACCTGATGGTGAGAAAATGGTCAATCATCATGATCATTTCTACTTCATGCTTCCTCGTAGTGTATCGTCATGACAACACTTCGGACTTCAAAAGAAATGAAGCCAGGCAGAGATATCACATAATGCTTCTCCTCTTTCGTGTGTTGGAGTCTGTCATTAAGTGGACGAACGCAGTCAGACTCTATAGCACAACCCACTTCCCCTACGTCGCTTTCCGAACCAAATCAAAACCACGATACCGGATGGCGGTTCAAGATCTCTAAGTGCTCTAGAACAAATGTTTACCAGCCAGTCAATCCACGGTGAGTCTGAGACTAGACGGACGGGAGATCACAGCACAGCGATGCGATACATACGGGAGGACTGAAACAATACAAGCACTCCATTTAATCAACTCACTGGAATATTGACAACACGCAATATGGGTAAGTACGCTTTGTTTCTTTTTGAAATGACATTTATTTCCTGGAGACCAATCTTGGCAGTATCATACGTTCGGGATAATGATGGTATGAGTCGAGATATAGTGACCGTAACCACAGGCTTCCCAGCCAAAGCGAGAGCTGATTGCGTGGTAGCTCGAGCTGATGTACGGTAGATGGATTGTGTGACATTGTGATCAATATCTGGCCATCATGTTTACTGCGTCCGTTCACTCTAACATCAAAGTCGTAAGTTGAAGTTTTGTCATTTATCTTGCAACTTGTATTTCGTACTTATCAGGAACAGATTGAGATTCAATTGAATCAAAAATTTAATTACATTTCATTTGTCTGCCTTTTAAACTAAGGTACATTTACATTTGTATTTTTGAACGATTATACTCAATTTTAAATACATAATGAAACAAGGTGTTTTACAGTACAGAGTGCAACAATACATCAGAAAAATGGTACTTTAAAAATGAACAAGCGATAATTAGAGAAAGAAATGGAGAGAAGAGATGAAAAAGTCAGACTTTGGTGATCGCAAGGCCTTCTTAAGATCGTTCTCTCTTTACTCGCGAGGAAATGCTTGTACTTGCAGCCATGTATGGAAACACCCCATCCCACACTAATTCAGAATAACATCTCACCACAAATGTAGATTACCACCTTCCCACACTCTTAACCATTAAGTGTCAATGAGGCCAACAAGCGGGAAGAAATAATTAATATCCGCACGTCATAATGGTCACCGATTTCATATTGCGTGTGTGTTGTATCTATATACAAACGTTCCAGCTTCATTTACGTATTAAACACGTAAAGTAACCACACGTTGACGCAATACGCCAACGATAACGTGTTGTTAGGCGGTTAATCAAGTTATTCCTTTAGCTTAATACACCTCCTCAATATCATATAAAATTAGCAGCGTTTGAATTTTGATAAAGTCATCGTATTTGTTGGAACACAGATATTTGAAAAGGCCCCTTATTTGTTACAGTAGGAACTTCATTTTTATCTTAATATCCATGTCATTCAGGAGTCCTTCAATGAGAAATACAACAGTAGATACGTGCTTTTCACAAATCAAGATTTCTTTTTAAATGGACAATAATTCAATAAATAAACATCATTGAATGTTAACCATTATTCCTCTTATCAGGATCATCACTTTCATCTCACTTTCATTTTCGTTATCGTGTTTATTTGTACTTCAATCATACAAAAATAACATACGATGGGAAATAAGGGAATTTCCTAGATACTGTTAGGATATCGTACATCCCTGCTCTCCTTTCTGCTCAATTCTGCACATTCTGCGCAGTTGGAATTGAAGATTGGACGGGGGTTCCCCCTTTGTTGGCCCATTTTTTTACTAAGACCCAGGGGGAATTATTTACTGTATCGTATGCGCCAATGTTGCATCTTTGTAACACCAGGGTATACATTACACGTAAATTCTGTTTAGAGCAACAGTCTGTGTGCCAAACAAAGGGCTCATCAAACTTTATATATCCATGTATATACATATAGGGAGAGAGAGAGAGAGAGAGAGAGAGAGAGAGAGAGAGAGAGAGAGAGAGAGAGAGAGAGAGAAAGAAAGAGAGGGGGTGGGTAAGAGGCGATAAGCGAATCCACACAGTGGGTGTATAAGGACAACGTTTGTACAAGTCATGTAAAACAGAATAAACACTGTCTATATCAATAATAATGGCTAGCACAAGTTTTCGAAACTTTACCAGGTCTTTGAAGTATACACCCACGCGCTTCACTCCTCATTTTCAGTTTCATCTGTATTGTATGATGTATGGGTTTCTCCCGCAATGGTCCAGTTCAGTATGAGGATGTGTGTTTCCCCGTTCAAATGCATTTCTCGTACACAAATTTAGCATGCACTTACTAAAGAAATAATCATAAGGGGATTTATGTCTCTCCTCCATTTCCGACACGGTCATTTACTTACGATTGCTTTTTAAGAGTTTATTTGTTCCACACTTATAAGGGGAAAGTGTCGGGAGGTTAGAGGGTGTAAAAATGAAATGAAAATATTTCCTAGCGTCTTCGGTGATCATGAGCCTGTAAACATAGAGAACATAGCAAAACTAACATGAATAATGAAATGACAAAAACAGAACGTATGGTTATGAAAATATGCATCTGTATACTACCAACGTACCTGGGTGCAATCCACCTGTTTATTTCACATTTTATTTTATTTATTAGTTTATTTTATTTTGTTATATCTGTATTCTCATGTCATGTATGTGTATGTGTGTATACTGAATGTTCTCTTATACATACTAGTATGTGGAGGTATACCAATGCGTCTTATATTGAATATGTTACACTGAGTTAGTTAACGTCAAAACTCTTTTAAGTTGTAGTATTAGCCCATATGTTATGTATTGCCATCCCCCCCCCCATATCCCTCCTCACCTCCCCCTCCGCCCCACCCCCCCCCGACTCTCTATCTCCCTCCCTCCCCTCCTCTGTCTGTCTCTATACATAGTCTCATTTTATCTTGCCCCAACCCCTCCTTTTCTCCCCCCTCTCTCTCTCCTTCCTTTTCTCTCTGTATATATACATAATCTCATTTTCTCTTGCCCCCCCCCCTCTTCCCTCCCCCTCCCCTCTCCCTCTCCCTTCTTTTCCTCCTCGACTCTGTCCCATCCTTTTATAATCATCTGTCTTTCTCATCCTTTTATAATCATTTGTCTTTCTCTATGTCTTTCCACCCTTCTCACTCTGTTTTTCCCCTCTTCCATCTATGCACTGCATACGCCCAGTTGCTGCCGAAGACTTGGAAAAGCTGACTATGATAGGCGTGGCTTTGGGCGGCACCGCCCTCTTACTGTGTCTCGTCTTGATCTTGGTTATCAGCAAAATGTACCGGCAGCTCTCCACACTGATGTGCATGCAGAACAGGTATAACCCTTCCCTTCTCATTCTTCTCCTTATTCTCCTCCTCCACTTCCTGTCCCCTTAATCTTTTCTCCTTCTTGTTTGTTTTCTCCGTCTTATTTCTAGTTTATCTTTTCCTATTACTATTACCATCATTACCAAAAGCAAAACACTATCTTCCTTCAACATTTCTTCATCTTCTTCTTCTTCTTCTTCTTCTTCTCCTTCACCTTCTTCTTCTTCTTCTTCTACTTCTTCTTCTTCTTCTTTTTTTCCTTCTTCTTCTTCTTCTTCTTCTTCTTCTTCTTCTTCTTCTTCTTCTTCTTCTTCTTCTTCTTCTTCTTCAGTCTTTTCCTTCTTAAATTCTCAATTTGCTGGGATCTTTCCTCTGTCTCTTCTTCTGAGCTTGTATCATTCGTTGTTTCTACTTTTATTTCTCTTCCGACACCTACACGACCTACTCCTCTTTTCATTTTGCTTCGTTTTCCTACATTCCTCATGTGTCTTCTCTTCGACCACCTCGTCTTATTTTCTGTCTTTCTCTTGTTACTCTCCTTCTACATTTATAATATGTGTTCAATTTTGTTTCACATGTTCTTCTTCTTTTTGTCCCTTTCAACCGTTCTGTTCAATCTCTCCTTCCCTTTCACTGTGGATGCAGTAATGACTCCGAGAAGCCTCATCGCAGTATAACAGACAAAGAGAAACGTAAAGAAACTAAACATGAAGGTAGGAGCCTGCTCATGTATATGATTTATGTTCAAGTGTTATTAATCAATGTTCAAGTATATATTCTAATGATTAATTATCCCACTTCTGTATTCATTGTGGTTTAACCGGCTGTTAAATTGGATTGAATCAGTTTAGGCCAATGGAGACTCCACGTCGGACTGTAAAAACGAAATCAATCATAAAGAAGACAATACAAGCTATACTATCATTTGTTATGGATTTCCAGGCTTATAATTATCCTCATCTTTGTAATAAGTAAATCATATTACATGTTTATACTATATCCTACATTCAAACTTTTTCAAATAAAATCATGTTTAGTTGTAGAGCGAAAATCAATATGACTCAATATGACTTTCCGAATATTACTTTTGATGATACGCGACACTTTCCTTGACCCTCTATTCAGTTTCATTAAGATCTTAAGTAGCGGTATATATATGATGATATTGCAATTTATTGTCCAATTGGAAATTTCATTTTCACTGGTTTACATTGATACAAATAAAGAATGTGACATCACACAAGGTACATATCAACAGAAGGACATATACAATTATACAAATTCTATATATATAAATATAGGAGGCTAGTTATATGGATTGTATATTTTGAGAGGGTAATTCTTAATCCCTCATTATATTGTCGTTTCCATTTTACACATGTTTGCAGGTGAGAGCACCAAAGCATCGACTCCTAATGACCCAACAGGACGCCCTCCTGCGATGTGCATGCTCCCACTTACAAGCTATCAACATGATCATGGTGACCAAAGGGCATCGCAACCCGCGTCAGAATCCGACTCACTGGAGAGCGTTTCCAGTGAGTCTGATAACAAGGAGGAACCACTTCGCTCTCCAACAGTAGCCGAATTGAAGAACAGCTTAGCCCTGCCTCTGAAAAAGGTTTATAACAGGAGTCAGACCCTAGACTATCGCGGAAAGTATCCAGTCTGTGCCAAGTCGGGGACGCTGAAAGACGGGCGACCGCGCGCTATGACCGGAAGTGCTCTGGTGTCTCCAGACAGGCCAGGAATGCAGGCATCCATGCTGGCCAACCAGTCTGAATCGGATTCCGTCCTGAGCACACCGGGATCGACCGGGTCGCTTTGTAAGAACCCCCAAGCGTATGTCGTCACAGAAATCGTAGACGCGAAGGATACCAAGAAGCGCCCGAGTGTCCGCCTCCGAGAGAGCCGTCCGAGGAAGCAGTTATCGATGTCTATTAAGAAGCAGCTGGAGCAGCCGGACCCGTTTTACTTCTCTCTTGAGTCTACTGGGCAGTCCTCAGGTGGCGAGTCTATGGAGCAGACGACCACTCCAAGCCCCACGAAGAAGAAGGGTGTTTGCAAGATCGGGAAGCAGGTGTTTCCTACGGCTGGCCACGAGGAACAGAGTCCGCCCACACCAAGTGACATCTATGAGAACAACACTGTAAAAGGTTACAGTAGTATCAGTCAGGCAAAAGAAACGAAGTCCCACGAACCAGAGGTACAACACAAGATTGCGATGAAGCCGCCTTTAACCAAAGCTCGTCCGCCTTTGGTTAAGTCGTCGAGTGCCGCCGGTCTGCATCGCGGCGGCACGTGGTCGCCAAGAACTCTTGAAAGACACCGCATGCTGCTGGGAGAAGCAGCGGAGAACAGCAACGGCCTCGGAGATAGGGCGCGCGCAGGGTCCCTCCGTGAGCACTTCCCTCGATCCATGTCGCCGTACGAGCTGGTGCAGATACCCTCCGTGACGTCAGTCCAGTCGGTCACGTGTGCGGAGGAGGTGGGCTGCTACTCGAGGATGATTCGACAACCAGATGGGAGAAGACGCGCCTCGTCCATCGGAGCTGCGGACATCTCGGGAGCACGAAGCGACAGGGCCTACAACAAACTTGCCGTCGGAATGTGATTATAGTTTGATTGTCATCTTAATGCAAACAATGATTGTGATGAGCGTGAAATGCATTGGGATTGATACCCAGCGCTCGGTACTGTTTCATGAACTTTCGGACAATAGTTTGAGCGCTTGTGTACGGATCGATGAATGACCTCACTGAGAAGTGCAAAGCAGGGAGAGCATTTTTGCCCCACACAGTACCATCATGACGCCGCAAACCTCTGTGAGGCGTCTATGTGGGAGAGGTACTGGGTGCGATTGATCAGTACGAAACAATGTCAGAAATGTGTCAGAAACCATTTCCAAACCCGTTCTGCTTTTCCTACTAGAGATTTTTATCTATGACTAAAACTGTAACCGTGAGCGGTAGCTGTTCGTCAACCTGGATGTTACAATAAGGCTATCAGATCCTACGTCACAGCCACAGTCACAGCCACAGTCACAGTCGCAGTCACAGTCACAGCAGTGGCAATTTAAAACTCTCTTTTGTCTGTGGATATTGAGCAAAGGGAACACCAGCAGTACTTTGCACCAGTACTCGAGACTGTCCTGCAAATTATGAGAACTGTACAACTGTACTATTGACATTTATTTTTTACCATATTATGTTCTCATTTGTCACATTCCACTGCTGGAATTTGCTAAATCAAATGTTGTCACCACACATGCACCGTGATTATAGTTTGTGTATTATATCATCTCGCTTGTAATGGAGTACTGCATATATGTTATATGAATGCCACTCATAAAATGTAAACTTGTACTTTTTTAAGCACTTATATCTCTCTGGGTATCGTTATACTTGAGCAGGCAGTTAAATCATGAGTCTTAAATTATTACACATAAATGATACTTTGTCGTCACTTTCAAATGAACTTAAGATAATAAATTGAGGCTGAGATTATCGAGTACTTGACTCTTTCATTAATCTCCAACATGTCTGATGTGATGTGAAACCATTTCAGAGTGAACAATGCATTAGCAACCCCCTTGGAAAAGTCAATAATCAGTGATAATGGAAGTGATATTATTTGTAGAAAGAAGGGGGTCATCAATCAAAAAGAAGAAGACGAGGAAGTAAGAGAAGGAGGAAGAGAGGAACATAAGAATGAGAAAAACAACCTAGGATGAGAAGGAGAGGAGAACAAGAAGGAGACAGAAAAGGAAGATAAGAATGTGTGGAGTGAAAGAAAACAAGATGATAAAGAAGAACTAGAGGAAGGAAAAGACAACACAGATTAGGCGAATGAGTAAAGAGATGCATTTTTGCTTACTTTAAGAAAGGGGGGTGCAACGAAATGAAGCAAGAGGAAGATGAAGGTGATGAACACCAGGAAGACTTGGGGATATGGTGAAAGTATCATAAATTTTCATTTGATGCACATAAAACAGAAACTCAAATTACCTCTCGGTGTTTATGGCAAGTATGGGAGTCCATAGTGCTCCTATGTAGACATTGTAATCAAATCTAAATATCAAGACATACTTCAGAGCTTATCGAAAACTAATCTCTTGCGTGTTATTTCGCTCTGAAAACTCAGTCACTTGATATTCTTCAGTAAACCACATTTTCAAAGTGCAGGGTTCTATATCATGATTATGTTGTGGTAATTGATGACATGCAGGCAATTAATGAGCAGAACGGTAACAAACAAATTTGTCTTCCTTCAGCAATTACTCTCTCTTCGCCCATCATTCTACCGCCTCTACGCTCATATTTCTTCGTGTTTTCCTCTATCTGTCTCTGTATATCTGTCCCTACCATCATGATCATCCGTATATCTGTCTCCCTCCCTTCTCCGCACTCCCTTCCCTTCTCTCTTAGAACTCTACTCCCCCCCCCCCCCCCTCTCTCTCTCCTCTAATATGCTCTGTGCACCCCACCCCCCTCCTCCCCTCCCCCGTGACTACCATTTCTATTAAACACTAAGCTAATACAAACGCATATGCTTGAAATGACTGGTTTTATTTACTAAATTTCACTAAGGTTTCAGTTGCAGAAGCTGTTCGCAGTATATTACGCAATACACATATATATATATATATTAATATATAATAGCTATTTGACAAATTTACAAATATACAAGGCAAAATATAAAATCAATATTCTAACCAAGAATCTATAAGCGATAGATCATATGTTACGATTCAGTTAAAAATCATCATAGGACGTTTAGGGCTTGTATGGTGATTATAAGGTGTCTCTTCCTTTTATCTCAGCAGCTCGCATTTCAGTTTCCATCGTTTGATGGAGGCTGTTATACTCTGACGTATATTCTTGTTTCTGTTTCCCTGCATACTCATACATAATACTGCAATTATATCCCGTCTACTATCATGTGACAGTGACGGTAGCAGAGAGCCTGGTAGCTGCTTGTCCAGCTTATTCTCTCCCGTATACTCAGTACTTACTTTCACTTTGAAAGTTTGGAGGTCATTTACACCGCACAAAGAGCATGTTTCTCGGAATACCAAAGAAGAAGATGACATCTCGTGCATACATGGCACTACCAGAACCCAATATTGGTCTATCGAAAAATGTCAGCCCGTCAGATGCTATATTGTGGTATATATGAATATAGCAGCGATCGTAATCTCAAAATGTATTGTATATTAAGTATCAACTTCGTATTAGGAGAAAATGGGTTTCCCTTTGCTGAATATACGATGTTATAATGCAGATGGTAATGTATGTGTGTATTAGTAAGACAACACTCAAATTTTAAGAACATCAAGAGCAATTTTGTTGTAGGCATGTCGATCGTCACGTGGTTTGAAAGAATGTCTAGACCGGTCAAGTTTATCATAGCTCTCCTCTAAGGCATTGGCTGCAGTGTTGTGTCCTGACCCTTCCCAGTCGACCTTCAGGTTGTGCTCTCCCCTCTGCGCGACGTGGTCCTTTCGTGCAGGTCGGTCATCTATGTGGTTATACCGCTCCTCGCTCCGAGCTAGTTCCGTCTCCGGTATTGGACGGTTTGCAATGACGTCAGGGATATTCCGATCCGGCACTGCCGCTTTCGCCTGGAACTTGTCTGGCTGATCGTCTAGCTTGAAGTAGTACGGGTCAACGTCGCGCGGGGGCCTGACGGGACTGTTCCGCCCACCACCGCCGCTGAGGGCGGGCTGCGGGTGGCTTCCTGCAGGAGGGTTGGGCCGCGTCCCGGTGATGTGTCCTCCGTGGTGGTGCGGTAGATGATACTCATGGTTGACGGCGTGGGTTATACATGGTCGCGGGTGGTTCGGCTGAGCAGGTGGCTTGGTGTCTCCCTCAGGACGGGATTTGATCAGGCCCATGTATCCTGCGGAATTGCCACTGTCCGGAGAAGTAGGGACTATAAGCTTCCCATCGTTACCACTGCTGCCCGGATACGGCGCGGACTGCGCGTATGGAATGGCGTGCGGTACTCGGTTGGATTGCGGCGTTACCCTGGTGACGTTGTGTGAAGGCCCGTCGTAGTGATGGTGTTGGGCGCTGGTGGCATTTCCCTGAGAAGGGCCACTGGCTGACATACAGCACGGATGGGTCGCATTGTCACACGTACACACGGCACCTGAAGGCAGACAAAATTAAACCCAGAACTATGATTGATAGGTCACAAGAAATTATGGAATAATCATCTTTTCATAAATATATCTAGGTTGAGACATAATCTGAGGAAAATGATAATTTTTTACACGAAGAAGACGAAGTACATGATAATTAAAACTTGTACAAGCTACACGAATCGACACCTATGTATATACATTTCCTCAAAATGTAGTCGTAGATACCATAACATAATCTAATATTATACAACGGTACATAAGTACCGTACTTAACACAACAGCCTCGCTAGTAGTATATCGTAATATATATGTTAGTATATCGCGCGAGTGTGTGCATCTGTGAGTGTACAATATGTATTGGGGGTATAAGTGGGTGTATGGGCATATATATGTGTGTGTGTATGTATGTGTGTGTGGGTGTGTGTGTGTGTTTGTGTGTGTGCATGTGTGTGTGTTGTATGTGTGTGTTTTTGTGTGTATGCGTGTGCGTGTGTGTGTGTTGTGTGTGTGTTTGTGTGTGTGTATATATATGTATATATATATTTATATATGTGTGTGTGTGTGTGTGTGTGCGTGTGTGTGTATGTGTGTTTGTGTGTGTGTGCATGTGTACGGGTGGGCCTACGTGTATAGACAGAGGAGACAGCGGGAGTGCTGATCCGAGGTTGATTTCACTTATTGTGCCTGTAACACAGACCTGTCAAGTCAAAGCTCCGACAACACGCGCGAGGAAGTGCCAATTAACTTGGGATTCAATTACGAACTAACTTATCTAACGACACATAATACTGACCGCAAAGCTACGTGTATGTTTAATCGCAGTTATGACACAAGTCGCGTTAAATGACAGTTCATTGTATCACAAACCGGCTGTCAAAATCCTTGCATGTTAAAATAATTGCTGGAAATGTTCAATCGACTTTCTCAATTTTTCAATTTACAACCAGGAAAGATATAAGATGTAATATATTGTGTTTAATTATAGAGGATGGACTATTACACCGCTTTGTGAAATGATAATTTGGAATGAAAATGATTCATATCTAAATCAGACTTTAGAGTAAAACGTGTTTGCTTTCTTATCTCACAAGGTGTAACTTCATCTGTCATATCCATCAGCAATATAAATAACGATGAAAAATGGTATTTCCGGTTGATTTCAAATCACGTACAGGCAACAACATCGCAATGTCATTCAGCATTGTTCAGAGAATGAAGAGTGAGAGAAAATTTATTTATATTTCTCATCGAGAACGCCTTTAATAGCAGTGGGCTACTCAAATACTTGCTTATCTAATCATAGGAATGTAACTACGAGCGAGATTCATTCACCATAATCATTTCTGACAGATTAGCCATAACAACTCAGTTAAAAAAGGCGCATATTCCTTTGGCGATGATTCCTAAGCAGGTTTCATTCTACTCCTGGGTGTAAATACAATTAGTCATGGCTATGAATGATCAGATTACGTCATTCATTGTCACCAAGAACAAAGTGCAAGAGGGTGTCTCGTGTACCGCACTTTCTCGGGAGGTCTTGATTGAGTTGAGTTGGAAAGAGGTTCCACAAGACTGGTTTGAGATGTGGTTTCATGAGACATCGTGTTCATACAGGGTAGGGGCGGTTGGGGGGGGGCAGTCCTCGAGAGTTAGAGGGCAGGATGGGGGATGAGTAGGGGTGACGAAACACCCTGTTTTCAGTGATTACAAGTTATGTCACAAAACATCAAGTTTACGAAGCATATGGAGAAGAAGGAAAGTAACAAGAGGAACAAGCAAGGAATTGAAGAAAAGTGGAAGGGGAGAGAAGAAGAAGAAAGGGGGAAATAAAGTGGAGGAAGAAAGGGAAGAGGAACGTTCAAAACCCGCAAATTAAATTTGAAAGTACAAGTTATGTGTAATAAATGAACACATGTGGGTAGCGAAGACATACTGTCACAATTTTTTATTTCATTTGAATCACCCAGTCAGCTCCGGAGATTGTTCGCCTTTATATAATTTGTATTATCGTTTTTCAAAAGACACCGCATAATGTTGGCCCCCTGGTAAAACATCAGAGAACAGTAAACCACATAACCGATGTCGGGAATGATCTCCAGATTTTATGTAAAGCGCTTTTTGTATAGATTTATATAATCGTGTTGAAAACGGCGGCAAGAAATTGAAGAAAGGATTCATGCAAATCATTGGGAATGTTAAATTTAAAAACAGTCAATTAATCAAGCTAGAATGCGCAAACAAACCCTAGCTATTCCAAGGATGTACATGGTGTGTGAGGCTGATCTTGCACCATAAAATACATCTTTGCTAATTCTTAAGTCTCTACAATTCTTATTCTTGTCGTTCACGCTTCTTCGTGAGGGCCGAGGGGTATTGTTCCTTGTCTCTATCTTCAACCACTGAGTGTCTATACCCGTTTTATACCCATTTCCTCTTCTTTTCTCTCTTCTTGCTCTTTTCGCTGAAGTCTTTCCCCCGCTTCTCGTTTAGTTTGGCAGATGGCGAGTTTTGGTAGGTGAGGTAATGAGAGATATCCTGCTTCGTCAGATCACAAAACGGTATGATTCATGGGCGGCATGGCAAGTACTTCATACACAATATCATACACGATATGGATATTGAAGGGAGTTTGTTATCACAACATAATCTTTTGTCTGCACGACGATACATGTATTTTTGCGTACATATTGCTCTTAACATTGACTGATTGATTTGGTCGGTCCATGCATTGTCGAATTCGTGGGCATCTCAATATTTTGAAGAAGTATTAGGTAAGATAAATCTTCGTTTCTCATAGATGAATGGTAATTCTCGAAACGTAAGGGAATATAGTGGCACGGCACATCGGCAAATGATGTAAAAGAAATTTGTTTCTATCATTCACCTTGTTCTTATTTCCAAAGCCCAATCTCGGAAACACGACAACCTTATAGGAGAAATATGAGGGGCATACTCCTTGGTATGTCTAATCTTCGAGTGTGTATGGCGTGTATCATGGCAAGCCATTAGCGCTGGTTTTATCACGTGGGTGTGATCCTTGCAAGAACTTCCGCACAGGACGACGCGGTCTTTAGTCCATAACGCACTCACCGGTCATCATAATCATATGCCCTTGATATTGACTATAAAGATGATACGTGACGCCATTGCACTGTCAACTGCGCATGCTCAATAGGCATAATCGGGCCACAATGACAATATTAATCGCAGCCAATTAAAGTGACAGCGTCGTGACGTGAATGCGGAGGGTGGCACGTGAGTGGCCTTTGACGTCGATTTGTGCACGGGAGTTTAAATCAGTTACCCTTTGACCACTTGTATGAAAGCTAGTCATGGGGCTCTGTATTTTTCTCTTTTTTTTTTAGGGGGGGGGGAGATACAGAGCTTAGACAGCACCTATGTAAAGTAAATAAAAAGTACTGGGTAATAGTGGTAAAGATTACGGAATCCGTAATCATGACAGAATTGCTCTGCCGTAATCACGGGTCTCGGTATGGTATAAGTGCTACAGTGTCTGTATCATGGCTTTATTTTGTGGCTTGTAAGACTTACCTGGTGGGCACTTTGCTCCAGGAGTGGCATATCCGGTAATGGCGTTGGCGAACTTCATCCTGTTGGAAATGACACGAGAAATGGTATTCATGGGCAATGTTGCTTCCAAAGTGATGAGGAATGACGCGTGATATTAACAATCAATTCTATATTCATATTCAGGAGAACATAATATATATATAATACACTTTTAATGTGTATCGTGACAGATGTATGGATTCTGACCGGTGTTGTCCATCAACAAAAACAGACATTCAAAGGAATTTAAGGAATGAGATGCATGTCGATCAACGCATGTCAATCGCATCATATACATATGAGACATATGTGCTTGCAAATGGAATACCAATCATTTTCACAACAAGACAAGAGCGTTTAACCATTGAAATATTGCGATGAGTTTTTAATGTAAGTACTGATGAATTTAACCTTGTTAGTTAAGAGCTAAAAGTCTATATAATTATTGAGTTTGTTGTAACGAAGGATGTTGTAAGTAAACACTATGGCAACAACTACAATATTTAGAGCTCATTAGCTTTTTCCGAAGTAGACGTTTTGAGTTACAGTGATACTTCTTACAGTATGGCCATGATAATGTCCTAAGTGTGAATACTCCAAATGTATCTGATGTGAGGATTGGAACAGAACCAAATCATATCCTACGTCAACCAAATTCCTGCGTAGCTTCGGCTTACCCGTTCACCGTCATTTCACGGTCGCGTCTTCTCTTCCACACGCAGTAGAAGACGAGACTGAGCACGGTAACCATGAGGGCAACGAGGATGGCCACGCCGATGAACACCGCTGCCTTGTAGACACCGCCCACCCCATGGTCCGCCCCTGGAAGATGCAAGGGAAGATTGTAGAATCGTTGTCATGGCTGTTGTCATTATTACAAACACAATCATCGCTACCACCATCATCATCATCATAATCGTCACCACGTTCACCACTACCACCAACAAAAACAACATCGGTGTCATCATCGAAGATACATCACTTCTCCCACCATAATCAGTCCCATAAGATGCACCTTTGCCATATCTTACACCATTATCTTTACACAATTTTCATGACCTTTCACGTTCCCCAATTTTGTCACCATCATATCATAGCTTGTTTATGTTTTTCTCCTCCTCCCACCCCCCCCCCCACCCCCGTCCCCGCCCTTTGACATTCTTCTTCTTCGATAAAATTACCTCTATCCCCTTTATCACCAGCACCACCCTTTTAATCGATTCCACTTCCACTTTCAAAACGCCCCCCCCCCCCCCCCATCCCTCCATCTGACACCCAACTGACACCCATGTCCTCACCTGCCTTGCCGCCATCCACGCAGTTGGTCCTGCCAGCCGGGCAGGGCCAAGGCGTCCCCTTCCCTAGATCCTCGTACTCCGGCTCCTCCACCTCCGGCTCCTCCCGCTCCAGCTCCGACTCCGGGAGTCGGTGGTTGGGCCAGTCTCGTCTGTCTGGAGCTTCAGGGCGCTCTGGTCTCTCTGGTTTCTCCGGCCTTTCCGGCTTCTCTGGGGGCTCCGGCCTCTCTGGGCGGTTCCTCCAGGTAGGGAGCATGGGTTGGGTAGGGTGTTCCCGCCTGTTCCCCGGGAGCTCATGCTGGCTCTGCTTCTGAAGGGGGACTGGAGGGTGTGGGAAGGGGGGGGGGGGGGGGGTTGGGCGTCGGGGAAAGGACATCGAATATTTATCTGCATTCTTTTCAAAATGCTCATGTCATGATTATGAGGCATTGTAATTTCACATAACATTGATTAATGTTGAGGATGGGATGATTCTGATGATGGTGGTGGCAGCGACCGTGAGAATGATGACAACGATCATGATTGTGGTTCTTGTATTGACGGTGATAAGGACGATGATGATAATAAGTGACAGTTGTGAAGATGATTTTGCTCTTGTAAATAAAGGAAATGATAGTAGAGGTGATTGCAAGTCATGGAGCGGTGATTTAAAAAGCACTTTCTTTCTCAAAAGCAATCTGCTCATTTTATTTTAAAAAGTCAAACATCTCATTCTTTTAATTTAATTATGTTAGATTCTCATGATGAGGTGTTTGCGAATGCTTTGCATTTACAGCCAGTAGTCTTACAGCATGTTTCCTATTGTGATATGGAAGCACATTTAAAACAAGCTTGGTCGTCTGAATGACATGGCTGTTTCGATTGTGCCACAGTGGTTTCAACATGATTTCATATCGTGACCCAATTCGACATAGTTCATCATGGTTCATGTTTGTGGGAATCACAGGACACACGCATACTCACAATTTCCGGACGACTTCATGCACGAATATGACTTTCCTCAATAGTTCCTTGTCATGGAAATTGATCATTTACTACGCCCCAAAGCGCCAGCATCTTAGAGCTTTAGGAACAGTTGGTCATAGGCAATACCTACGGTATCTTAGGAGAGTTATGTATAACAAACGGATGAGACAGTACCAAGCCCAGCTCCACCTTCAACAATATCTCAAGCCCATGACAAAGAGGCTGGTAAATGTGTGATATTGCTTAAATCCTATATCAAATCTTGGGAGTAATCTTCTATAGGGGACCAACAACTTCATTTCCCGTCTTCTGCTACGTGCCAGTGTCCAAACGCATGCCAAGTCAAATAAAGATACACCTGCTAGAAAGTAATCTTCAATTGTCATTCGGAGCAGGTGATGTTAATAACTTAAGACGTTGTTAACCTTACGTATGTAACAACCATGGCAGATACGACTGGCCTTTGACTTTATCAAGTCAAAGTCTTGTTAGTCATAGGCAATAGTCAAATTAGTGTCTTATAAGATCAGTATAACTAACAAGAAGTATTAGAAGTAGCAGTAGTAGTAGTAGAAGTAGTAGTAGTAGTAGTAGCATACGGATAATTTAATCCAATGACTGCTGAACAGCATCTCACCATTATAACAGTTTTCATGATTGAAATTAGTGTCTTATAAGATCAGTATAACTAACAAGATGTATTAGAAGTAGCAGTAGTAGTAGTAGAAGTAGTAGTAGTAGTAGTAGCAGAGTAGTAGTAGTAGTAGTAGTAGTAGTAGTAGTAGTAGTAGTAGGAGTAGTAGGAGTAGTAGGAGTAGTAGGAGTAGTAGGAGTAGTAGGAGTAGTAGTAGTAGTAGTAGTAGTAGTAGTAGTAGTAGTAGTAGTAGTAGTAGTAGTAGTAGAAGAAGAAGAAGAAGAAGAAGAAGAAGAAGAAGAAGAAGAAGAAGAAGAAGAAGAAGAAGAAGAAGAAGAAGAAGAAGAAGAAGAAGAAGAAAAAGAAGAAGAAGAAGAAGAAGAAGAAGAAGAAAAAGAAGAAGAAGAAGAAGAAAAAGAAGAAGAAGAAGAAGAAGAAGAAGAAGAAGAAGAAGAAGAAGAAGAAGAAGAAGAAGAAGAAGAAGAAGAAGAAGAAGAAGAAACTGGGTTGTTTAATCATATCAATAAACTTACAGGTAGTTATTTGTGGGCAACGCTGACTTCCAGTAATTCCCTGCGCACGCTCCCATCTACGAAAAACAAATGGAAGAAGAAAATAAAAACGTTAACAGTTTGACGAAATGATCATTTAGATATATTAGTGGAAGAACAGATAGTGATATGATCATAAAAGACGATTATGATCACATTGAAGGGATATTCCTTTAATGAGAATACGCAAAATAATTCCGACTTTCGTACAGCCATGGCGCAACAAATTATTGGAATGTGAGTCAACGCACGTATTTGTGCTTGTGTTTATAATGTTTGTGATTGTGTGAGGGAGATATTGATTGATGCAGTTGATGTGGTTGTTGATGCGACTGTCACTATTATTATTATGACCGACAAGGGAGCATGGGAATCATACACAAGTTTAACGAACAAATTTAATACACGGAGCAGTTTTCCCTCTGAAAATGTACGACAGATTACATTTCTGTGCATTATCCTCCCTCTGTAATCACATAGGTCATATGCTGTATACAGTTACAGGATAACAGATTAAGATAAAGATTATAATGATTCTCCAATTCCAATGCAGCATGATATTGATACTACCCCATATGAAATGGAAACTGATCATTATCAATCTCTCTGTAGTCTTCACCATTATATCATGGAATAACATTTTCTAATAATAGGTCAAATTGGCCTTGATTTGGTCCCTTTCGCGATAACATTTTAGATTTCCAATGTATCGATTTTCACTAAGCATTTTTATTAAAAAAATAAAAAGAAATTTTATATGAGTATGCAGTACATTAGAATATGTAAAATGCAGTCCTAAGAATTCATAACAGAATTGCAGAAATATGGTTGTTGTGGAGATGGATGGGCCTATACAGATGTAAGCTTGCAAACAAAACAGGCATCGTATTGGGTGATGAGGATTAAAGTGAAGACGCTAGCCAAGGAAAAGAGTAATTATTTGTGTTCCCTCAGTTTTTATTTTGTTTTAACAATTCAAATACAGGGTTCACCCTTTCAGTCATGGCAACTGGTTATCAAAGACACCTTGTAAGTAAAACAGGTATTCAATAAAACTGATTCGCTCATGCTCTTAGCTATGAACGGGTATTGTGCACCGGAACAGACGGGTTTGTGCTTATAATCCAGGTCAGTTGTTTCTAGGGCATTCTGGATAAGGGTAGGGTCCCCCTTGCGAACTCTCTGCACACGTGCCCTGGGGGGAAATGACGTCATGCAATATGAATGGCTATTCATCGGTGATATAACATCGGTTAAGCACCATGGGTATGAATTTAAGGAGATCCAATTTTAGGAACGGGAAGGGAAAGTATTTTTATTTAAACATGACCGTGATGAATTTAAGAAGCCGTTCTCTTTTTTACTCATTCCCCATGCTGGCGCGATATAACATTACAGCCATAACAATCACGAACACTCTGATTGAGATTCCACGGCAGGTGTTTCATAGTACTACGGTCTCCGTGTATCAAAATTGAATTAAATCAATTAATGATATGGTGAGTACTTTCCGCCAAAAACTTCAAGGATATGTAATGCATACATTTGATCAGCGTGACTGAAATATAATCATCGTATAAATAACGGACATAATTATCACAAAATGAAATACCATTAACAGGCATTCAGCAGTTTGACTACTATAATTCCTGGCACTGATATCCAATTGCATGGCACTTAATATTTAATTTAGTCTAATTCACTTTAATGTAACCATAGTAACATAGTGATGTTCCCACATAGTGTCTTAAACAATGAAACAGTCGATTGTCAAGTGTTGGTGTAGTGCAGCTTCGCACTACTGTCTGGTGAGAAGAAAGCCTCTGTCCAATATTGAATCTTCAAACTTTTAGAGAGTTTATGTGGACATCAGCCAAGCGTACTATAATGAATGACAAACGTAGCTGCTTTGTTTTTCATAAGACTGCAGTAAAGGGGCCGCGGATACTGACGAAATCACTTTGTTGCCTTCTTCATGAAGGATATATTTTCAACACCCCCCCCCCCCTCTCTCTCTCTCTCTCTATTCCTCCTCTCTTCTTGTCACCATAAATATCTATGTATGTATGTCCGTCGCCCTCCTCTCTCTCTTCCTCTGTCCCTGTACCCCCCTCTCTCTCACCTATATAGAAATGCTACACAGAATTAGCCTTGTTAAAGAAAATAGGTTTTCAAACCTGTGCCTTAGTTTTTATATATAGCTTGTTAGTTTTGAGTCACTTGATTCTATTTCGGATATGTCTAAACACATCGGAACTTGGCCAGTGCTCATTGAGAGAGCAGTCCAATGTGACGCATGAACTGCCTTGACACAGGGGACCAACGACGGGGGTCCAACATCTACGCTCAATCTTTGCCTACAAATACCACGCAACGTTGTTCTATCCATAATTTGTATTGTTTATAAAGCATTATGGATTGGATTAACAAAACACCATTCACACAGGTGGTACACTCGATATATCCACTGTTGATATAGCGTTTATGACCACTATCACACAAATATTATGTATAACTTAAAATAAATCAAGCTTCAATATTCACTTTATTAAAAGTGCTTGAGATTATGTCACCCTTACTACAATACCTCAATAATTGTACTACTACATGTCATGAAAAAAGCTTTGGGAACTCATTCATGATATATATATGATTTTTTTTGTATGAAGTATACCCAGGAGACCTAAAATGCTCATCCTGAAAATATCCAACTCGTATATAGTACCGTTGGCTACCATACGTTAGTCGTGTACATGTAAGTAGGTAGATGTACTGTATGGGTGATGTGAGACGAAGATTTATGGTTTGGACACAATATTGCATTTGTGACAAGCTTGTGGCAAAACTTGTGACTTTAAACAACAATGAAGTGACGATGGCTGAATCAGAGGTGATGTCACGGAACCCCAGCCCCTTATCTCTTCCGGGCAATTTTTCAAATAGCAAGTTAATCTTTTACGTGCCAGAAGTGCTCACAAATTCAACGAAACATCATTTGATCCTGCACAGAAGGGGTAAACTATGTGGCATTAGTTCATGTTGATTTATTTTATTTTGATAAATTATGTAAGTCTTTTTACAAAACGGTAGGTAGATAATTGAGACTGAAGCATATATTCCTTTATCAAAATACTCACACATGCAATGGAAGACTTAACCAAATTCGTGCCGGACAAAAATGCTCCTCTGTAGAAATTATGTTTAGTGGCAATGTAAACGTATGACTATGGCAAAGGTTTCATCAGAAACATCGTCGCAAAGGCCTCATCGCGCTCCGGAAAAGAATATATTATCATTTAACCATGACATTATTGATTAAGGTATTGTTTAAAAAAAAACAGGGAGGAGTGTTTGACGTTGGTACTTACGCGCATTGAGTCGGATTGCTGATGACGCTTGCAATGTGTAAGCTGGCCAACAGCAAACTAGGAAGTCCTATTATCGGCTTCATACTTCTCCCAAACACAACACCGTTAACCGCGAAGAAGTACTCTTTCACAACATCGCTATACAAGTTATCCAAATAGTAAATCTGCTTCACGCTACAACCAGAAGTGATATTAATTCTCACCAGTTTTAATACGGAATACACGCGGAATAAGATCCGTTCGCTAGCTACACGGCGGGATTTCGCTGTTGCTCGTACTACAATAGCACGCGTGCAAATCCAGATAAGTTCAATGTGGCGGGAAAATCTGGCAGTCGCTTCCGATATGTTGCGTGACTGGCCGTGTGCAGCGGTGAAACTGGAATGGGTGCAAGGGTTTGCGGAACAGTGGCTAGGGGAAAAACTGAGAGGGGAAACGGGTAACCGATACTCTCTTCCTACCCCCTTCTCTTGCCCCTCCTCTGCCCTCCTCGCTCCCAGGGCTTCCTATATGACAAAAACGACCAAATCCGTTTATCAACTCCCAAATGTATAACTCTATGATCGTTGTCTTCCCGTTTGCGTAAAATTTGACCCCAACATACTTTCATTTTGCGTGAGAAGAAAACTCACAGATTCTTGTTAGGGAGTGTGTCGCAAAAAGTAACTTTCATAACTTTAATTTTAAACAGGCAATCCACTGCTTCAATGTGATTACGATGATAAACATTACACATAATACAAAATCACGTAACAAAAATTTTAGCTTGCATAATCGATGATTTTGTATAGGTAAAAAACAGCATCAAATGACAACTCAGTGCAGAAAATTGATTCAGGAAATTGAATATGGTTTGAATCATGCGTGAACTTTCAACCGGAGTAGACATGAATATTGACAGGTATATGATTTAACTGTATTGAACAATGAAGGAATATTTTCGTCCGCTTCATATTTCATATGTCATCAATAATAAGGATAGTGCTTCAAACCAAACAGTGCATTGGGCTTAAAAGTTGTTTTTTTTTTAAAAGAGAAGCATAATTCATATTTTAACCATCTCACTTTTCATTATTTTGCTTAGATATTATAGTTATGCTTTTTATTGCATTTTTAATCCAACAGTTGACATTTGTATAAATAGATGTGAAGTGGTTGCAATGAATGGAATATATTAGCAAGGAAAATTACATTAACGCATCACACATTCCATGCAGCCATGGAAGTTTTGTTTGTTTGTTTGTTTGTCACAGTTGCAGCCATTAACATAATTAGTCGACCATTTCTTCGAAACGCCCCGCTTGTATAAAATCACGATGACCTTTTTTTTGTGCCGATTTGGTGTCAGCGCATGTGATTGGATTAGGGCCTAATGCAGGCCACACCCCTCTGCTAAGCACTGACATGATGGAGGTGGGTCTGGCCAAGGATGTATGACATCATTGACAAAAATATTGATATAGAATCACGTGTACATTATTTCAGGAACTTTATACATATAAGCATACACAGTGATCAGCATTGCTCCAGAGCGGTACAATGGTTGAGAACATATAGGTCCCTGGTGAAATCTTTCGTGGATTTTCTGATGTTTATGAAGTCGCGCGACCACCTGAAATTTTGAGCAAATTGGTTGGTAGCCTTAGTACCGGCTTCTGCAAAAAAAATCACATTGAAGACGCGCCCTTCAAATTTTAAAAAGGCAAATAGAATTGCATAGGCTATACCTGTGACAAAAATATGGATATCCTCATTATTAACCGCTCTCTTTTGTCACGATTTTTTTCATTTTCAACACATAAGCCCATGGGAAAATAATTACAAATATGGGACCTGAAGCGTTCTTGCTTCATAAACCCTTCGTCTGACGGCGAACGGGTTAACGTCATAGTAACGGTCGGCCCGAGGTGTGGCCCGAAAATAGCGCTCTCACTGGGGTATGATCCTATTGACACCCTCGGAGAAGTTATAGTTTGATCGGAGTCAGTCTAACCTCGAGTCGTGGGCTTAAGGCATCAGCATCAGCAAGAACATGGGTTGAAAGTGAAACTGCTTTCAACATAATTACATTTCATTATCGTTTTCGTTGCTATTCTTCCTTTCCATCTTCTTCTTACTATCATATCACCTAGGCAATTATTGAGGAAATTCTTGAATGTAAGAACACCGATGAACACATAATCAGACTTTGGCCTCAATGCGAATTTGCTTTTATTGGCAATGAACCCTGTTACAATTCGAATACTAGTAGGTTAACTTCAAATGTGGGGGTGTTTTACGTATATGAACAAAATGTGCAAACTCACTATGTCCGTATTTTTTTCTTCAAAATGTTTTTAAATTTAGCGGTATATGTCATCAGAACACATTCAGCTTTCTAAAATTAGCACAGGTTCAGGCCAGGTAATCCGGTGAAAGGACGGACTGTACAGACAAACAGAAATACGGACCAGTGTAGTGCTGCTACCACGCGTAATGGGCTTATTCGCTGACATGGTAGACAGAGGAAGAGAAATTAAGTTGTTGCGATCTCGACTCTCGATATATCGCAAGCTAACCCCGTCAACCTATTTCTGCCATACTGACGTCACAGCGTTCGTCAAGACCCGCTACACCTTGATATGAAGTCAATGGATGACGTCCATGTACGCTAGGTGACGAAGTAGTTGATTTTGATCTCGAGTGCTGATGCAGACGCATGAGCAATGCTGACATTTTGCAGCAGCGCAAACAGGCATAGTACCCCTCTCCCCTATTCCAATCCAAAGCCCCCCCCCCCCCACACACACACACACACACACAAACACACAGACAAACTACACAAACTCTCTCCCTCTTTCTCTCTTCTCCACCCTCTGCCAAATGATATAGCAATGTTGCTCTGAAAACAACTTGCGACGAGTTACTATATTTAATAATTTCCGTCAATATTTCCAAAGGAACAGAGAGGGCGACATCACCAAATCTCACCGATAGTCATAAAGTCACTCTTACGAACATATCATTTAACAGTAATTTAATACACCCCTAAGATTGTGATTCACCTATGCTATCTCACCCTCCACGTTTTATTTAATTCGGGAAGTCGTTTTCATAACAACGCTGGCACTGGTGTTACTATGCACGTCATCTGTCTTCGAAGGTTACTTGAGAGCACGGGTATTCACCAGAAATGTCGAAGAGCGGCTTGAGGTGAGGTGGGATGCAAACATCGTAATGCCCTGTGGGTAAGGTCCGGTCGAAGATTATAAAAATGTTGCATTTTGGGGTATTATATCCTGCAATACATTGACATGTTTAAGGTACACTATTCTTATTCCAATGACGCTTATATGATCTTTGTATTTAAAAAAAAAGATTTCATAATTGTGTATGCACTAGATATTATATTATATGCATCCAAATTAATCGGGAAACATTATTTGAAAGTAAAGAAATGTACATATGAATAGAAAATTGGCAAATAGACTAAATCGCATTTGATGATATCTAACAGTAAGTAATGAACAGCAAAGTTAAATATGTCAACGAAATCATAATGGTAAAACTGTAAAAGGACTAAGAAACTTCCCATTTGACTGGGCTATTGAATGTTTATATGCACGGTATACAAAGCCTGCCGTATTTACCATGGTAGGAATTCCAAGTTGACATAATATATCAAGAAGGGTAAAGCATTTATCCTTAGAAACATATATCATATCAAGTAAATGATATGTAGAAATGGTTGCTGGATGAGTAAATTATATTTCTACTTACAAAATGTCACGGTGCTGATGAGGCTTGGACCGACGCTGGTGCTACGTCCTCTGACAGGCACTGGTGTAGTTCATCCGTATCCAAGTTGACAATGTTCAAGAGGCATAACATGTTTGTATGTACACAGTTCCAGGTTAAAAATCCAGATGACAATCAAGGGTGTTATCGTGAGCGATTGAATTGTTCTTTCAAAGAGCACGCTTACAATGACAGACTGTACAATGTTATGTATATACAGCCATGACAGTTTCATATTTTAAATGTTTGTACTTCCAATGCCACCCCAAAAAAAAAACATATCACCCCCTCCCTCCATGTGTAAGTGATTTGTGGCAAATTTTATGTCTCAGGTTACATAAAACATGTGAGATGTAATGATTTATCTAATTGAAGAGCATTAGCATTCTAACTCTATCAATCCAATCAATTTGAATAAAATTCAATTGTAGATGATATTCTCCATTGTTGATGTTTTCTTTATTTTTCAGTGCGCATTTTCTTCACATGATATTGTAACTTTCGTGTTTGAAACAAAACCCAATAATTCAGTGCTCATAATTTTGCTCTCAACTTAGACAGAACTTCTATTTCTCTTGATAAAGTAACAAGAATAGTTAATCATATTTTCCCTGTCTAGCTGTCAAGTGGCTGAATTGATGTATATGATTGTGTTTATTATCAAACTGTCTTTATTGATGTAACTGTAATACACACAGTCATAATCAAACGATTTTCTTCTTGTCGCTGACAAGGTTGCTGCTGCTGTTGATGATGATAAAGATGAAAATGGTACTGATGGTAATGATAATGGTGATAAATGTGATGGTGGCGATGTAGATGACGATGATGTTGATAATGATGATGATGACGGTTATAATGATAATGCTTAAAAATACGGGTTATAATCAGTGTACCCTCTGACAGGCAGGCAGACGGAATAGTGGCTCGTAGTGTTGAGTTTCTGTAGATTGATACTGTGATGATTATTAATTTGGAAACTAAGTAATAAGAAATCCGTGATCAAGACAATTGCCATATTAAGTGATAGATAATATTAGTAATGTTAGTTGACATAACTACAAAGCGAATGCTACAACACACACCCAACTTAAAAATAATTTTGAGATGGGGCGATAAGACAGTGGGAATTACTTTAAGAGATTAATGGATCTCCGAATCATTCAATATGAATGTATATCTATGATTCTATAATCCGGGCTGATTAAAGGACGAAACCAGATACATGCACTAGTATATAGAATAGGCCTTACGCGTTGATGTCGCGATAAGACGTGAATGACGAAGAGGAAGAGATCGCAACATGGGTACCTATATGGTAAAACAAATTGGGACAATTGAGAGCTCGCGATGAAGCCGTCATAAAGTCATTAGCGGGGAGACACAGGAATGCGGAAACAACTCCGTAAGACGCGCAGCAACGTTTAGTCTAACCGTCAAGTCGCTAGACCTGTGTTTGTTTCCGCATGAGCTCAAAGATCCGCAGCCATTGTGCTCGCAAACAGAGATATATCACACCTTACAGCTAAATCCCAGAAGACGGACCGATTCGCATGAGTTGAAGGGTTCTGAGAGGAATCATCGACAGGAAAAGGGGGAGGTGGTACATGTAGGATGATACATTCTACGAGGGGGAATGTTGAAATGTCAGGAGAAGATTCTCTTGATTAACAGCTCCTGCTGTTTCAGTCCAGACCATCTTGGCAATGTTCCGCTGGCATCGCTTCTCTCCTGCATCGACGTCAACTTCGTTTCAAAGGAAAAAGTGGTTCACGTGATTACATCATAAATGTGCCACACATTTTACTTAATATTTTTGAACTCACACTTCCCCATTCTTCACCAGACTCTAATCGATCGAGTTCAGAATATAGATCAGTAATACCCATGATATATCCGGGATTGCATCTGGACAAAGATTGATCAACGTGTATTAATCGTGTCGCCGCCCGTGCATTCTGAAGGACAGGATATCTGAAGGATCAATTTAAATTCTGTTTCGTCTGTCATCACAGGGATCGTTTGCAATGACGACGACCCGGTGCTCGAGATGCTGGACGACACTGGGCTGGCGACAGACGATTCGGCTGGTAGCTATCGTCGTGATATTGTGTGTAATTGGCGCCTCTCGGGCAGATCGGACAGAGCTTGTGAGTCCAAGTACAACGTAAGTATATGCAGCTATCAAACAATATACATGGACCATGGACACTCATCATTATCATGATTCAATCGCAATCCTTTGATGAAGATGGAGACGAAATATTAGGAAGAATTGGTTCAGACTTTTTTTTGCAGAACGTCTCGACAATACAATACTGTATATACATTGACAGTTGCAATACATTTAAGGGTGTTTCCAAACTATCTATGAAATAACATCATTATCAAATCGTCCTTATACGAAACGGATTCTTTTTCTAGACTTAGACCACGATGAATGTAAAATGCGTTTTATTGTACATGTAGTAAACTGCTTTAGGTTGTTTTGATCAGTGTATAGCCTATATATACTTGTGTATGTTTGCCTTGACGGGAAAACATAACATAACAAACGTACTGGGTGAGCAGCAGTGGCAACGGCCTATTGTTACGTATCATCTGATTGATAATTACATGGTACGGATGACTCTTTGATCCACTTGATCATACCAATGCAGGTTCCATCCTGTTCCCGCTGGTCTCTCTCAGTCTATTGCCCAGCTTACTGGCTGCCATTGCAACTGCACATCCAACAACAACGATGACCTGACCAACATAGGTAGGCTAGCTAATTCCATCCGTGCATGACCTATCGTCCTGGGACCAGTGTATTCTTTTTGCACATAAAACCGAAATCTTACAGTGACGTGGAATTTAAATAAGGCATGAAAAACATTGTACCTCGTGCTTGGGTCTCATGCTTCCTCTTCGATTGCAAAATCAAAGTTGTAGTGAACAATTAAAACTTGCATTTTCTCTAATAATGATCACAAGTAACCTCCCAGCGTTCATCATTAATAGTGTCGATTAGACTATCATGTTCAAAGTTACATTGACAGTATCGGGGTCTGTTTATACTGTACCATATATTAGACGACTCGCAATAAAATAATTCTGAAGTGCAACTTTAATAAAAGTACATTGCAAGACATTATTGAGAATCTTTGTTTTGAGGAGAGAATAATTCTTATAAATACAATGATCATGGTGTTATTTATACACATTTACATTTAAAGAATGTAAAAAGGGAAACGCCACCTATCAGGACTCCGAATGTAGTATCAGGAGGTCTTCCAGAAAAGATCATTGAACAGCATTACTGCGTCATTGGTAATGTCACATATTATGCATTTTTTTAGGGCAGATCCCCCCCTCCCCCGCCCCCATTTTACTCACTGTTTGTGACAATGTAGCTGAATACTCACAAAATCCCACGTCGTCATCCCCCTTCTCTCTCTCTCTCTCTCTCTCTCTCTCTCTCTCTCTCCCCCCCCCCCCCCCCCATTTCTCTCCCCCCCCCCCCCTCTCTCTCTCTCTCCTCTCTCTCTCTCTCTCTCTCTCTCTCTCTCTCTTTCCTTCCCTCCAGGTTTCTTCCCGTGTCAGTCCTATGGCTGTATCAGCTGCGCGCCCACGCGCTTTGACGTGTGCGTCGCGGCATATACGGACGCGGATGGAAAAAAGGAGTTCGGCATGTACGTATGTCTGACGGGCCAGGGTGCCAGCCCCACGTGTCTCTTCAATCTACAAATTCCATACTTCTCATGCGAAAGCTCGTAAGTTCAAATTCTCGTGACTGTGTTTAAAACAAATTTTCCGAAGTGTTATATTAAATGGACAAATATCATGATAAGGTGCGTTTTCGTACAATGACAATTGTCATGTATATACCCCTTCCTGTACCAGACGAAATACTGCGATGGGAGGTATACCATATTATTGATGACAAAGGCACACTAGTTACACGTGAAAAAATAAGGTAGTCCATATCGTAAGAAGGCACCAGTCACACTTAAGGGACATTCTTGACATTTACAAAGGGGAAAAAGGGGGGGGGGGGGAGGAAGGCCAGCATTATACATTAAAAGTAGACAACAACAACATCATCAATGATACCATTGGTCGGGGAAAGAAGGCGCCCTATCCCCTTTAGGAAACGCAACCAGATGAAAATAATGTTAATAGCGTGCTGCTCGGATGAATGTACATGTTGGTTAGGTATACCCTTTTCTTTGCTTTTTGCGGCCACTCCACAGGGGACGACAAGACATCGAGTGCCAGTATGACCGAGGGAATGAAGACTCGACGTGTACCTTCAAAGCTCCGGGTGGTTAGTTACTTGTATGGCATTAAGTTTGCATAGCTCGCTAGATGAAAGATCAGACATATGGGAAATAGCCTCCTCCGTAAGTGCTTAAAATGTGTCATAAGTCAATGGGATTTTCCTAGCTTAGTATTGAGAGAATTCTATGCCATGAAATAATGATGCGTATTTTGCTTGTAACGTAAATGCAGGTCTATCAATTGTTCACAAACAATCATCGTTTCATGTAATGATTGCATTTATGATATACTATGGTTTTTGTGAAGGTTACCTTTATGGGGATAATGACCTTCTCTTTTGTTAAAATTACACAATCCTGTGTGACTGTGATCATTTTTTTTTATAAAGTGATTACTATGACTCATGCTGACTAGTGCTACTACTACTAGTAATGATAATACTTGTCATTATTCAAATGCTGCTAGTTCTACTAGTGTTGGTATTAGTACATGTACCATGATTATCGCAGTAGAAGTAACTTTTTATAAGATTATTTATACATGTATTAGTCATTCAGGAACAATTAAGGAATACATTGTATAAACATACGAGAGCCCAGTTCATATTAAACTGTATAGTGACAACATTTAAGGATATTATTCACCATTCGCTTTCAGTCATAAAACTATGACCTATAATTATGATTATTAAAGTAATGGAGAAACATTCATTGATTACATTGATCATGCTTAAAATAATCCATGTTCCGCCATGAATACTTATCTACATTAGGGCCGGTCCTAGACGGCTGCTACCCGATCTCGCAATCGTGTACCGACCCGTCCCGGGTCTGCTGCGAGAAGCAGGACGAGTGCGAGTGTCTCTCGGACATCTTCGCGCCCAGTTCGGACATCTGCCTGCAGAAGTCGGTGTCGAACAACCTGTGGGGGTCTTGCAGCTGTGACTCATCCGCCCCCAGTGGTGCCCCCGTGTGCGGGGCGTGCGGAGATTGTCCAGCAACGAGGTTCGAACCTTGATCTTAACGGTGTGTCGTTATGTCGTGGACAATGAAATAAGGAGACGGGGAGAGAGATACAGAACGAAAAGGGAAAGAGAGAGAGAGAGAGAGAGAGAGAGAGAGAGAGAGAGAGAGAGAGACAGACAGAGACAGACAGACAGACAGACAGAGATAGAGAGAGAGAGAAAGAGAGAGAGAGAGAGAAGGGGGGGGGGGGTAAGAATTCTAAGTGGGGAATGTATGATATGAATTGTGGTGTTTTATATTGTTACATTCAGCCCAATATTAACAGAACAGACATTTGATCGTGGATTGATAATCACAACGTGTCACTTACATACTACATCTAGTTGAAATATCATTGTTTGAAGTAAAAAAAAAAAACTAGCTTTACCAATTTTCCAAGCTATACGTTCTTTATTGCAAACATATCGCACATTTCGATGTGGGTATCGCACACACATGCACCACAATTAAGTATTAGGGAAGAACTACTTGCTTACTGAGAAATAAAAAAAAGATGTTTATAACAAATTCACCGTCTTCCATCTTGCAGTGAGAAAGGTGTTTCTGACGGAGGAGACCAAAGTGAGTAATCTGCGTGCTTGTTTGTTTGTATGTTTAATTCATTAATAATTACAAGCGCATGTTTCCCTGGTAAAAGTAAATGTAATTAAAAACTCGAAATAGCAGCCTGTAACTCGGTGCTCTTTTTACTCCATTAGCTATAATATTGTAATTGTCAACAAATAATTATTATAAATTATCATTTTAAAATTTGTTGACATTATCAGGAGTGATATTGGTAACTATTTATGCAAAATTATACTGCTTTTATTGTCATGCGCTAGATGCTTCATGCATCGTGTAATGCTGAGCAATCATCTGAGCGAAATATACATGATTAATATCCTGAAAATAAAACGAACAAAGTAAGTGATTTAAGATTCGCTTTAGGTCGAATTACAAGGAGTGTATGGTTACACAATCATCTGATATTAGATTTCCTCCAAGTACCACATGACAAGATTGATATCATTTTCCTTAGCAATAACTTATCCCCTTACAAATACATGAAATACACGTTTTCTCTGACTTGATTATTTTAGATGAATGATTCAGCCATAGTCGTGTTAATAACAATGTAAGTGAAAGAGAAAATACCACTTGCATTTCTAAAGAACGTTGGCATTCCATATCTACTAAGTACACTATTGTATGTGGCAGTGTAAAGAAAACTGAAATGCCCTTGAAATGATCTCTCTGTCTCTCCTTTTCCGGACACTGTCATTTTCATGATTACAGATAACAGTGGAAACAAGGGAGCATCGACACAGAATCCCGTAAAAGTGGCCGGTGTCGTAGTACCAGTAATCGCCATCATAGTCCTGATCATCGTCGGTGGCATCTACGTCTGGCGGAAGAGGGGTCTTCCCGATTGGTAAAGATTGGTTTAATCGAAAGTGGTATTACTGATTATTGAAATGCTCGTTGACGACGGAATGTAAATGGCTTGAGATCAAAATCAGATCAAATCTCACAATCTTAAGATTATCATTATAATACAGATCCAACGTTTATCTATCTTTCCATTTATTGCTCAAATAAGTTATTATGAGAAGTACATTACATTTATATGCGCGATATAATCATGTTTTATCATCATATAACAAGTATTATTATTATGATAATCATTATAGAATCGCACTAATAATCACACGTCACTCTATATTTGATATTTTTCTGTTAATATCATCTGTTATGTATGCCTATCAACATTTTCTACGTCATGTACGTAGAGCTATTCTATCAAAATGATACCCTTCTCAATACTTTGCAGTAATAGCTTAGTATTAATATGGACGGAGGCGGGGTGAGGTGGGGGTGGGGCTCTAAATATGGTACAACTATTATGTGGGGAAGGGATGCTTACGCTGGTGACTTTGTTTTGTTTTGCTTGCAGGATGACGCGGACACCCTCTTGTCTCGAAGGCATGAAGTCATCATCTATGACGAGTGAGTGTGGATCTTTAGTCAGGTGTTGAAGAGCTTAATACAAGCCAACGGGCTAAATAGTAGTAGTAGTAGTAGTAGTAGTAGTAGTAGTAGTAGTAGTAGTAGTAGAACTATTATTATTATTAGTAGTAGTACATGTAGTAGTAGTAGTAGTAGTAGTAGTAGTAGTAGTAGTAGTAGTAGTAGAAGTAGTAGTAGTAGAAGTAGTAGTAGTAGAAGTAGTAGTAGTAGAAGTAGTAGTAGTAGTAGTAGTAGTAGTAGTAGTAGTAGTAGTACAATTAGTAGGAGTGGTGGTGGTAGTAGTAGTAGTAGTAGTAGTAGTAGTAGTAGAAGTAGTAGTAGTAGTAGTAGTAGTAGTAGTAGTAGTAGTAGTAGTAATAGTAGTAGTAGTAGTAGTAGTAGTAGTAGTAGTAGTAGTAGTAGTAGTAGTAGAAGTAGTACTAGCAGCAGTAGAGCAGTAGTAGTAGTAGCAGTAGTAGTAGTAGAAGTGGAAGTAGTAGTAGTAGTAGTAATTGTGGCATTTGTAGATGTGGTGATGATGGGGATGGTAGTAACAATAGTAGCAGTAATATCATAATTACTTTAATCTGAAATAGCTAATCAATTCCTAGAACTGATAAAATCTTGAAATACTGTGCTTGACTTATATATGTAGATCTACCGGTAAAGCGGACCTCCATGGGCCCGGATCAAGAGAACGCGTACGAGATAGAGGATGACCCTGACCATCACTTCTACGCTGGAGTTCCCGAGAGACTGGACCGTAGGCAATCGGAAAAGGACGGACCGCTCACTAACGCGCAGGAGGACACCAACGGCTACCTGTGGTACCACGGGGACGGCTCCGGGAGGAAGGACCCGTTAGACTCGCAGCAGAACAAGATAGATCCGGGAGACGGACTGGTGTACTATGAGCTGGAGGAGACACAGAGGTCCACAGAGCCGAAAACACCGAACCAAACGCCGGATTATCTGGAGTTTGAGCCAGACGACAACGACTCCACACCTACCTCGAGCCCGGTTGCGACAACGCCCGGAGGAGATGCACAGGGAGTTGGCGGTGAGGGCGGTGCTGACAATGCTGAGTACGGGAAGCTGGACAGAAGCCTCAATAAGTCAGGGCACCTCAAGACTCAGCCTCCGCAACCAGTAGACGACCAGTACGGTCACCTAGGTTCCGTAGATGACCACAACGGAGGGAGTCAACATGCAGGTTCTGGCCAGACCTATGGAAGGCTGGATAGAGGTCTAGTTAGGTCGGTAGACACCACTTCAAGCGCGGGGACTGGATCTGGAGAGGAGTACGGGCAACTTCAAGCAACGGAGCTGGAACCATCGACTACTTTAGCTCCAGAACTCACGAAGGACGATATGCCGCCAAATAGCGAAGACGTCTACGGTGCAATGAGCGATATGCCACCAAGAAGCGACGAGGTGCACGGTACGGTGAATGATATGCCACTAAGAAGCGATGAGGTCTTTGGCACGATAGACGGTATGCCTCCGAGTAGCGAAGACGTGTACGGCACTCTATGATCCTGCAACCAGTTCTGTTTTCCTCAACCATGAAGCCGTGTTCTACCCATAATTTAGAAAAGAGCGAAAATGATTAATCTTAATAATAAAACACGTTGTAGCTGACCAACGTATCGAAATGGGTTTATTTATATATTCTTGACTAACGATAACAGTCTTTAATATGTCTGTGTCACTCCTTTTCATTTTCCTACACGCCCCTTTGATCGTGACGTCACTGGGTCTTATCAAGGAAAAGATGTTTTCCGAGAGGAAGTGATATTTGTATGATATATGAGCAGGTTTCTTAATACAAAAATTGACATAATCTTAAAACATAAATAAAGTTGGCAATATGGTTCAGTAAGGAGCAATGGTGAAATTGAGGTTTAAAAATCTAAAGCCCTCTACGGTGCATTTATGAAACGCGGGCAAGAAATCGTTAGTTACAGCCCGATTCGATTTCTTTATTAGATATGTGACTCAGTCGAAATGATGATAAACAGATTACACTCCATGTAATTTCGTATGGTACTCTTAATGCCTGTAAGATACCATTTGAAGGCTGAACAGCCATCTGGCCGGGATGAAACATGAGGGGTTTTCATCTCGCCCTAAGTGTGCCCTTTGTGCGCCAGGCAGAATGCAGCTCTATGGGACTTGTGTGTATTAATAGTGACATGTAAAGTATTGTGAAGTGAAGTGGGGTGTTAAGCGTGCATAGAGTGTGGCTCCCCTATGCATGTGACCTCAACCTCCTATCCGCTGAACAGTGTTTTCCCACAAAGGGGTATAAACGCGAACACACAATGGTGCATGGCTCTACCGCTAGGACTTGCGTGGGACTCGAACCCACGGCCTTGCTATGAGAGACAAACTCTCTATCAATATTGAACCACGCTGATCTCCCGAGGTCACACATAATGTTGCCACGTTGCACAAAATGTTAACGCAGCTTATACGATGTAAATATGATGTAAATACAATTTATACGAGACATCTTCCATTCGGTGTATTCATTTCATTTAGTCACTCAACACTCTATAAGAATGAAATTTATGTATTTTAATTGAGTGAATTACATTTTTTAAAAAGTCAAAGATACGTTCACCACATTTCTCCTTAGTCAAGGCTACATTTTTGTAATCTAAAGTGAAGAGCAGAGTCACATTATTTATATCATTTGCTTTCATGTGGAATAATGTCACTAATAATCTGTGACGTACATAATAAATTAGCACCGCCTCGGTCTTGTGTATTTGTTTGTATATGCAATACCGCCTGTTAATTTTTGTAATGTTACACCAATATCACCAACAACTGAAAATTGCTATTTAACGTGCTATCAAAGAGCATTTGCGTTTGGTAGTGTTTTGCTGTACTGATATAAGTCCGTTGTCTTACATTAAATTCACACGGTGCATGTGATGAGCAAGACATCTGAATAGTGAGTTTGTGATGGGAACTGGCATCGGATGTGGCTGTGTTCATGTATTATTTGCTGTGTCAGAACCACAGCAGAAAATACGTTTTATGTCGTAACAGGAAATATTATTGCGAAAGACCATTGAAAGCAAGATTGGTACATTCACTTAGAATCATATTACTCTTTCTGTTTCAGACGCCATTTTGGTCTATATGATACATGTTCATTACTGGACTCTGTCTGATAAAGAATCGTGATTGATCACAACCTCGGCTGACTTGCGATTGATATCAATCGTAACTGTGTACATTAGAGATACAGAATTGGTCATGCGATCGATTCAGACCAATCGCAAATCTTTATAAGACGGGGCCCTTGTGATAAAAATGCAGAATTATGTGCCGTGCAAGTGCAACTTCGTATTAGACGCTCTTCATAAATAATATATATCCTAACAGAATATCAGAAATCAATGTTGTAGCATTGATTGTTATTTTATATACTAGAACAAGGGTTTCATTAAACTCTTTGGCAAACATCTTGTCTTCGTCCCGTTTGTCAAACATGTTCAGTAAATGTCTGGTTCATGTATATTTTGAATGGTCACTGTACTTTTACTTCTTTGCCTGAAAAGCTCTTACATAATACTTTGAAACAAGATGACAATGTTTTACCCGGTTTATGTCTCATTGACCACACCACAAGGTCCCACAATGTAAAAATAAACCCGTTTGATGCAATTCAGCATCTTTAGATTGAAAAAATCTAGAAATATGACTCCCGATTATTAACCCGTTCATTTACAGATTGAAGCGTATTAGCTGTGTTCCCTATTTAAGAACTTCCTGGGAATCTATTAACTGTTCATGCTGATAAAAACAATACTCACCTTGACAAATGAATGGGCAGGAAAGTGTGGTTTTCCTGACTTCATCACCCGGATATTATTGAAACGGTACACTGTTCTTTATGGGATCTGTTCTTAATATGTGATTCAGTTAACCTCTCGGTATAAGTTTTGTAGAAAAACAAAATGTTGATGCGTCTTGTACTATTTTTTGGAACACTAAAAAGTACTCGCATTTGTTTTTGTTTTTGTAAAGGAAGAAGTAATTGTGTGTTCTCTTTTAAAACATTAATTTGACCACATGCATTCTAGTGAGTTCCTTCATTTGAAAAGAAAACATTTACAAACATTCATTATCATGACGTCAAAAAGGTACTCAGTTCTCAAGATGAAATCATACAAGTATACACAGACACGTATAAACTTGCAACTTTCGTTTTAATGTGTACTTTTTTTATAAACATAAATGAGATAGAACATGCTGTTTTCTATATGTTCATTGCATATTTTTTATGTTTTTGTAATGATTTGATTTGATTTTTATAACAGTGCGCTTTATTTTGCGATTACAGTGAGACAAATTTATCATGACAGTTTTACAGCACGACACGAAGAAATTAACACGAAGGCGATGTTATTATTCTTTTTCTTTTCTGAAGGTCACACTACACATGGCCTAGATCGTGATGCCGTCACCCACATCTTGTTATTAGGGAAATACACGTTTAATTACGTTTCTGTTTCACTCCTTCTGTTCATGGTGGTTATCGATTTATTGCAGGTTAAAAATAAAAGGTTAGATTGGGGAAATCTCGGTCATATCCTCATACAGGATATCTGTTACACGATAAAGAAGCGTGTCGTATCGTTTCCTAAACAGTGCGTATTATTCCATGGATGCGTATTTGAAAAATGTCATACACGTTTATAACATAATGATCCAATGGTCAGAAGAGATCACGAGTTATTGTTCGGAGTCATATCAAAGGGCAACATCCTATTGGCAATTTCAATAAGATAATGCCCTGGTCATAGGTGATTAAAAACTAGCTCGCCGTGCATGGTGAACAAAGAAAGGACAGAGATTTAAGAGATTTTAATTGTAGATGTTTTGATCATGAGATGAGACTGGATGCTGTCAGAAGGGAATTATGGGTAACTGATATATGCAAGTGACTTCCTTATTTTCTCTTTCCGAGTTTGGTAATCCGCCGGGGGAGTGTCATGTCTGATTTATCTGTGGTGCTTATTCGGTCCAGATGGAGTTTATTACCCACAATGCCCATGGCAATGGGAAATTGAAGATGCCTGCACGTCTATCAGAAAATGAAACAATTGTGACGACATATTTTTTTTTTATCAAAGCTAAAAGTTAGTGATGCGAACTAATCAAAAGTTTGAAGTAACTAAGAGATAACAAAGTTAAAAGGGTTTGAAATGTATTTATTTGACTAGCCCAGAAAGTTTGATTTGGCAGTTTGACTTGTCCGCCATTGAGATATAAACGGACAATGCCTTCATGGTCTAGATGCATTGTCTTACATACGGGCAGCTGATAGGACAGCAGGTATACCTGCCTAGATGTTAGCGTTCAGGAATAGTTTCTTCTGATTTATCCACTGTTTCATCATTATACTTATCTGATCATGTTGTTCTCTGCTTCTCTTCCAGAATTATTTTTAGATGAAATGATATTTGATATTCTCCATTTTGTTTCATGTGTGGCATATAATGATTTTTCTTAACACTTAACTTTGAAGGCGTTAAGTTCGAAGAAAGCTGTATACATCATAAACATGAAAGTTTTTTGATACTTTTCATTACATTACGTGCATTTTACACCTCAAAGGTCAGCGGTGGCGATATTTCCCGACATTCCTGACCACATTGTTATACCATACCGCCATTCTCAGTAAATGATGTCATCCGCACTACTTCGCGCTGACATTCAAATTCTCTACGCGTATCCGTTTCGAGATTTTTGATCAACAAACGAGGAAGTGGTTATAAATTCTGCGTGATTTAACGATCAGAGATCGTGCCCCAAGATATACTTCCGAATCAATTTCTTTAAAAATAAAAGACAGACATCGTGTCTATTCTTTAGTATGTTGTTTGATTTCTCCAGACCGCAACAATTCCGATGGTTTAACCTATAATACTGACAACAAGTCGAATTACTTTTCTTTTATTTTCTTCAGTGTGTATTTTGTATTGACATCGGAATACTAGATTGCGCATGCACACATTCAGATAGATTAGATAAAGTGGGGGTCGGGAAGGGATAGAAAGGAGGGATGAGTTGCTGCAAATCTAGGGATACAAGAATCTTTTATCTGCTCATGGTATATACAGCTTGTTCTGATGGGCCAAAACTTGCTTTTACCGCCAATTATATAATAGCTTCAAAAATATGTAATAATTCTCAGAAGGCTGCTCCTCCGATTTCAAGAGTTTCCTCTTCCTTCACCGTCTCAACTAAGCCCCTCCTTCTCCGTATTCTTTTCTTTTCCCTTCTTTTTCTTCATTGAATTCCATTCACTCTTCTCCCCCTTCTTTTCCATACTCATTTCCTTTTCTTGTCTTCTTAAAAATGTCACATTTAAACCAGATATGATAACTATTATCGTAATCAAGGGCTTCAGAGCAAAATAGCTATGGCTTCACTCTAATTTATATTCATAAACGTAAACTTCGAGTATTAAAACGATTAGATGCACCCAATGCATACGAAACATATATTCATACATACTTCCATACATATACTTAAATGACTAGTTTGAATTTTGATGTAATGCATGAATATTCTTCTCCTCATGTGGTAATGAAATAATCTGTACGCAGCTAAAACTGCCTCCGTAAAGACCGTTATCAAGATTCCCTTGGACTGGGCTTAAAGACAGGTTTAAGTACAAAACGAAAACGAGAATTAGGCAAAAAACACATGTCACTAGAGACAGAAAGAACGACATGAGCCCATAAACTGGGCTGCTTAACCTTAGATTTGAAATTCGTCACATCCAGGAAATAATCTTTTCCGCGGAAGTAAGAGCAAACCCTGTGGAGAACGGCCTTCACTTTATGACGACATCCGGCCACCCGGTCAAGAATAGGCCAGACTTGACCTCCACCAGTCCATCCATCCAGTGCCAGTCAGCCTAAGGTTCGTTGAATGTGGCTGGGTGGTCCACACCAATCAGAGTGATTTGAACAATAATTTGCTCTCGAACAGGAAGGAGACGACGGGTGTGGCAACATTTCGAATGGGGTGCAATTCGAAGTTGCTAAGTTACGCAGCCTATAAGCATACAGAAAAGAAATATGAAAAAATTATGAAAAAAATGTTCATAATTTTTTTTTTTTTTTTTTTTTTTTTTTTTTTTTGGGGGGGGGGGGGGGGGTAACATGCGGAATGTGGAATAAACTCGATAGAATCTAAATATAGGCTAAGTGTCATCTTCCATCTCAAGCAACAAAATACTTGTGCAGTGCCGTAGTTTGGAATTACCTATATGTATACATCGGGTATATCACTAGCTTTTTACAAGACTAACTCTACTCTAGTTTGATGAGCTGGGTAATAACTGGACAAAAATTAGGCTACGTCAGCCAGACTAGTTCGTAAAATAAAACAAAAACAACAACAAAATACCATAAAAGTCTGTCTACCGAATCATGATTATAAGTAGAACTTGGAGCAAATTATTGTCCAACCGCCTGGAAGTCAGGCTACATGAACATAATTGTACATATCCATATCATAACGTGCCAATTAGCCTCCAGCAAGACTACAAACAAATACAGGGGAAATCAATCATTAGCTTTACCTATGGAGTCCGCATTGGTTCAGTAAATCAACCGCCTGTGGACAGTGATGGACATGACAGGATTTGTGAGATCATAGCGAACCTTTCACAGGGGGTTCTTAACCCTTTGTGTGCCAGACTTTTTTTGAACTTGTGCGCCATATCTTGTGCAGAGATGTATCAATAGTGTCATTTTCATTGGGATTAAAAAATCGAGAAGTTAGAAAAATTGCGAAGTTAGGGTGAAAATTGCCGAGCAACCGTACCAAAAGCCGAATAGTTCTATTGTCCCTGTCCCCTAACTTCACGATTTTTCTAACTTCGCGATTTTTTAAGCCCCAATGAGAATGGTACTAACGACACGTGTAATCAAGAGTTAAGCTTGCGGATCTGACAAACAATTTAAATTGCTAGAGTAACGGAAACTCAATTTGATGGAATTGTGTCAGTTCCAGGGCATATTCTCCGAGGCAATCTAGCCCAGAAACGTCTACGTCTACGCAAGCCATAAGTGGGATAGGATAGACAAAGGGGCATGAATAAACGGGATAACATGAGAAAGAGTTAAGGAAGAGAGGGGATTGGACATGAAAGGGGGAGGGGAAAGGAAAAGTGAAATGACATAGGGGTGTGGGAAAAGAGCGAGAGGGAGAAAGTAAGAGGGGTAGGAAGAGAGAGAGAGAGAGAGAGAGAGAGAAGGGGGGGGGGATAGGAAGAGAGCGAGAGATGTAATGCGCATACCGGCTGCTGCAACCTTGCAGTAGCCGTGATTACCTGTCACGCCCAAACATCCTGGAAGAACCACACCCTTAGCTTTATAAATCTCATGAAAAGATTTCACAGCTCGCTCAAATACAGAGTCGTTGGACACTCACAATGAGTTCATAATGATGATGAAAACATGGAATGACGCTGTCATGTCTGTTTTTACTTTGAATTTTTGTTGAACTTGACACACCGTAAGCATGGTAAGCATGGTATTAGGCGAGCAACACAAGGTTCCAGGGTCGAGCATGTCTGGTTTGTATCCTGGCCAAGCGGGGAATTAGGCGAGCATCGTGCGAACGAACTGGCTTGTGCGGCCGGAAGCTGGGAGAGGGGCACCGTGCCAAGAACTCCTCGCTTACTCCCATATGATGATCACGCCCGAGGGACTCCGCTACAGTCAACATGCACTTTAAGAGAAATTCTGAGAATTATTGCGTATCAAAAATGGAGAAAACGGAGAAAAATAAAATGTTCGAAAAGATGTCTCGATCACACTGTTTGTACAAGATACAATGTATTTTATTAACGATTGAAATTAGCATTCCATTTCTTGTTATCTTACAGAAGCTATTCTTAAGAGAAGAGGAGATGATATAATAATTGAGGATGTCTCACACAATTCGACACGGGGACGACTTAACATGCTTAAGAAGCGGAAATACCGGTAGCGCAAGGCCACTCTCCGATGTCTAGACAAACATCGGGCACAATATTTAGAGTTCGTCTGCCGTCATGTTTTCAGCAATGTGTGCAGCGAGAGTTTCGTATTCGAATAGAAAACACCAAGTATCAACATGGTTACTGTCCTCTGACACCAATATCCCCTTCAAGTTAGCACATAGGGTATAATGGCGGCAACAAACATGTAACACAAGACATACATGACTTATATTGTCACATTCATTTAGATGCGATGAATCATTTGGTGCATTATTGCCAGCGCAATCGTGAGATTCACGATTATCTACCTTTATTGTTATATCAGTTGATTGTTACGGTGCCCTTTCACCGCTTTTGCCATTCTCTTGACCATTTTAAGTATTGTTCTGACCCCCCCCCCCCCGCACTATGCCCATTTTCACCATCAATTATTTACCACCATCGCTTATTCAGGTCAGCGATACACACAAGGCCCGTCATGTCATCATGACTGACGCGCGAGTCAGACGCATTTTCCTGATCAAAGCAATTTTCGAAATATCCGAAGTATCGCAAAAGGGCACAAGTGTTCGAAACGAGAAAGGGAAGGTGGGGGCGCCAACCCCCCCCCCCCCCCACACACACACACACACATGTTACAGCATTGTGAACATTGTCGGACCCACCCTCCTCCCCCTCTCCTTCCAAGCTCTTGGGGGAATTCCTGCTGAGTTTCGCCTGACCAGAAGATCAAGAGACGAAAATAAAATCTGTCGGGAAGTGGATGTTTACATGTTTACTGGCAACCATGACGTACCAGCGTGATCATGGTGATGCGGGTTTAGATTACTGTGCATAGGGACAGCGTTGCCGATATGTTACCATTTGAGTGAGTGAAGTGGGGAAGGTGTTCCTTAACCCGGTTTAACCCTTTGGGTGCAAGATAATATGGCCGTTCTATAGGATTTCTGTGCAATATTAGTAAATGAATACATACGTGGCACTTAAAGACATAGCGTGTGTGTTCCAGGCACCTGTCCGAGTTATATCTATCGATATGAGTAGACCGTGAGTAGGCCTTGTGTGAGAGCATGGTTATGGGGGTGGTTAAACATGACAAGGTTGAGGGGAAAGAGGGAGGAAAGCCCTGCTGGCTGATGGTTTCCGCTGCGCCCTCCCAGATCAACACTGCCACTGAGTTACATGATAACGACTCAATCAGCGAGGTATGAACAATGCTTTACAGAAGGTAAGGGGATGTGCGTGTGATTATCCCACTCTCCCTATCCCGCACTCTTCTTATATACATCAAAGCTTTGCGCTGCACATACCAAAGTCTCAACGATTATTGTTTAATGATGTAGGTCCTAGTCACGTGATCATTAACTGAATCACTGCTTAACAAGACCCCATTTTGTGAGTATTTGACGTTATAAGTTACAAGTTATAAGTTACCCGAGGATAATGATAATGAATAATAAATATTGAATAAAGCAATGAATTATATCTATCATTGCATCATTATAGTTTACGTAAGAGCTACACTCAAGACTGACAAACGAAATATACACTGGCGCGTTCTACTTCACGTGGCTGTGTAACGCGTACCTAGAATATATTAGGTATGGTATGAGTGGAAGGGGCAAGGACACTAGGAGAAAGCAATCTGGCACTATACCTACCTTCTTCCACTTTGAGACATTGTTTAACCCTGTTTCTTCATTGATACGTTGTTTAACCCTTTTACTCCATTTATGTCAATATGCTTGCGCGAAAGCCAACGACATACAAGAACACATTTACAAGGTGGAGACAGGCAGGCGAAAGATGGAGTGGCCAGTGAATGAGTGAGAGAGTAATGTCGTCAAATTGTGGTCACAGATTGTGTCCAGAAAGGAAACAGATAAATACGTAATGCGCGCGTAGCAACAAAGATAATGCGAAGTCATGACCATCTGTGAAAAGTATCTGGAAAGGCGCATCTATTGTGCTGTCTTTGATCACATTCAAATGTTTTTAGTTTCCCTGTCTTGTGTCGGACATGCCGATACAGTTACTACATCCTCCTACATGTCATAAACGAGTGCTGTCTGACGAACGAAACTTCAGCGGTATCGGTGGCTCGGTTTCTAGTGCATCTCGAGCTGTACCATCCATGTCATCTACTTTTACCACGATTGGATGGGAACATCTGGCATAAGCAGAGATAAGGTCAATGTCAAGTCATCTACATTTCATTGTCAACATAGTTTGACGTAATAGTGATGCAAAGTGTGATATGAATGGGATTTTTTTTCACCTAGTATCAAGGCAGTATCGCGTCATATTCTCTAGCATTGACGCACACGGATATTTAAAATAACATAATTTCAACGTTCATACTAAAAGGATTGTACATCAATATAACGCCATTGTAACGGCACTCTGTGTATGCTGAACAAAGAGGTGTCGACGCCAAAATCCTAAGTACAACAAAAATGGCCCTAAACATGCTAAATGTTGTACAATAGGGACCCACGATAATGTTTTAGTACCTTGATTGATTAGCTCACAGTTGACAATAAATCCGTAACATTAATCAATTTCCCCATTTTGTATATGGCACACGATAGAGATACCGTCCTTAAACATGATCCAGTATTATCCTGTGTGAAATGCGTACTACCATGAAGTTTATAAGCCAGGAGATGAGTACTTAATCTCCATCGCTGTTAGAGAGCGTTTGTTATTGGCATTGTGATAGCTGGCAGTGTTTGCACGCGGCCAGGTTGTATGTAGGGTTGGGAAAGCATCCGGTGATATCATGAGAGGAATGCTTTCCTGTTGTTGTGGATCTGCCACAACACATTACCGCTCATCAGTACTATTTGGCAGTATTACCTGGATTTTTTTTGATTTTCTAACAACAGTAACCACAGCAGTTGTTTCATCTTTATTACACCATCGGCCGTCATTTATTCCTAAAGCCATCCAATGATTACATTTTGTAATCGTGGCCTTAGATTGTGGCAAACCGTTTATTACAACATAGCATTAACTTTGGATATCTCGAACTTTGCAAAATTGTCAGTTTCCTTTCTCAGGAATAGGGTCGGTCTGTCATGCATGCTACCGTTACACCGTGCCATAGCTAAAGTATAAGTCAGCGTCCAAATTTAAGGCAATGAAAACTGTTTTCCGCGTGTTGTCAGAGGATCGGGTATGAGGGGCGGAAGCTAGGGGACCAAAGGAGAGGAAACCAGAACTCAGTCAGACGAACGTGACACCGGAAGTGATTCGAGATCAGGGCCTGACAGTTCTTGACAGGTCGCGCGCGTCTCAACGTTTCACAATTTCACGCAGAACCTTCAGTGTCGTCTGTGTACGCCGCACTCATTGACAGGTAGCAGGCGAGTGTAGAACGCATCGCTATTGTTCTCGGTGTCTTTTGTGTGCCGATTAATCGGCGGACGTGCCAAGTCAACAGGGACGCGACTCCATCACGTACGGATAACCAGAACGGGGGTGTTTTCAGTCGGCAGTCCTGCGACGCACGTTTCTGGTGGTGAATCCTTGCCCTTTCTGTGTTTGTCTTGTAAATCTCTCATAAAGCTTTACAAATGTTACTCAAGGATAACATTACTTCGCTCTCATATCAGGAACGTTGCCAATGAGACGATCAAAGCAGCATTTCAATATTAACATGCTTCTACATGGAACTGAACTCTAGACTAACTACCTTGCAGAGAGGAGAAACTGTACCATCACATTACATCTGGAATACCTTCATCCTGATTAAATCTATCGCGAGCATTGGAGTTGATAAGACTATCTCACATTGAACATCAATGTGGGATGCTGTTCATGATGTTGGAATTTTCGGTTCATCGCTGTATATTACATGCGCACCTAGTTCACAGGAATTAAACGTACTGTGCAACGTACGGAAATAGCTCATTCCACAGCATGTCATTTGGATTTGATCCCTAAAGGAGTTTGCGGTGCTAAGTGATAAAAGGGTCTCACTGTCACCATATTAATTCTATATGTTCGTGTAAACCAGGAATACACACAGACCTCATAGAGCAGTCTGCTGCACAACAAAACAGGAGTTAAAAAGGAATAAGTTGATGTTTCTTCTTCCAAGTTGGTGTCTTCCTTGCCTACCATGTCAGCTCACCAGGGCTGCGGCCGGGGCTCGATGGAGAGATGGATGTACCTTGTCGCTCTCCTGCATCTACTTTGGACGATTAGCGGGGGACTTGCAGCCATCGGCAACACAGTCACAGAGGAAGACGCTGCAAACTGGCGATTAATCGTGGAAGAACACCTGTGTCCACTGTAAGTTTCCATCAACCATGAAGGCGATTTGGCATTCCGGATAGCACAATACAATTTATGATCGTCCTACTCAAATTCATTGTGAACAATGGGGTAATCATTGAATCATTTGCTTGCTATTGAAAGCTCCTCTTTTGGTAAAAGTTTCATTTCATATTCATATTTATTCTTGCTACATGATAATGTTTTCAAAGTAGAGATATCGAAAATAGAGATATCACTTGGTTAAGGCGAGTATGCATGAGTAATAGGTGTAAGACTTTGTTTTACACTTGTTTCATCTTTATTCATCTTTATATATATATATATATATATATATATATATATATATACATGTATACATCTTTCTCTCCAGCATCTCTATATCGTCCCGGTCTCTCTCTCTCTCTCTCTCTCTCTCTCTCTCTCTCTCTCTTCCCCTCTCTCTCTCTCTCTCTCTCCCCCCCCCCCCTCTCTCTCTCCCTCTCTCGTACATTCTCCTTCATTATCATGCTTAGTTCTCTTTTTCTCTCATGACCTACTGTTCTCAATGACGGCTCACGTCACAATACTGGCCCGTGACCATGACCGTCAAATCATGGTTTGAAACACACAAACTGGTTTGCTTGTTGCCCTTCTTATTCGCATTGTCTCTCCATGTAGCGCTCCTATGAATCACGTCCTGGAACAGGCGATATCTCGTCCTATGCTGGGATTGATTTTGGGGAAAAGCCTAGCCACTTAATCTGACTCAAACCACGCTGCGATGATGACGTAAAACATCGAGAAAGTATCAATAGGTTTACGCACATCGAGGTGCATCATTATATGACGATGCAACAAAGGAATTATCACGATTAAAGGAGATCACCACGACGAGAAGAACGAAGGAATTGCTAATAGAAATCCAACTCTTATTTTCGCTGTGAGTTCTGAGTGTGCGCTAGATTTAGAATACTCGGTTTTTTTTCATAATATTAGAAATTGCCCGTTGCCTGATTGTAATACTCTCTTGATAAACTAGTCTATATAGCTGAAACCAAAATATTTGAAAGCTATCTATGAAAAAGATTTTGTTGTTGTATAAAGAAGCATCCACAAATGAATATTTTTGTGTATTCTGCAATATTGTGTAATCATCACCTCTACCAGTGATCCTATCCTTCCTTAACCTGTTTGCTTTTCATGGCTAATATGAGCTCTTCGTTTCGATCATCACTCCTGCCTGCGCCATGTGCGAGTAGGACTCGGCTATTAACATGACGGGAGACTAATATCAAACAAAGGGATGATATTTTTAGTACGGCAAAGTGGTTATCACGGAAAGGGACTCTGTGACACATCTCTCCAAATACACTCGGAAATGACAGAGTAGGAGCCACCATTCCCCTTATCATGCCTATAGGCTGTGGACATAAATATGTGTGAGAAACAAACAAGCCGTGAGAAGCGAGTGTTCAGGAGCGCCGGTGTAGCATAACTACAGCTAGGTGTGTGCGCTATGAAAATATCATGCACCTCATTATGACAATCTCTTCCGGGTCGAATCAACGATCTGCTTCCGGTAATCCGGTGTCGGTGATAATTGCTGCATGAGGAAGAAAACAAGTTCTTTAATTGTTGACGTAACATGACTTCCCCTAAAGATTACAAGGTTGGTAGTTTCGCTTTGTTTTATCAACTTCTATCAAACAAGTTAAAGGTCAAGAAACAAGTAGCACTTAACTTCACTTTGAATTTCATAGGAAAGGGTGACATCATATGTTTACCAAGAAACTCTCAATATCACCCACATATTTATGAAAATCCCGCGCGCAATGATTGGGAAGGAGACCACACCACACTTTTCCACCCACTCCGTCACAAGGGGAAAACAAAAGTCAGTGATCGTGTGTTGAACTCATTATTTGCACGAGTGAGGCATTTTTGCACTGGTAATTCACACAATTCCCATAATACACGGATGCATGGTATGGAGTCTGGCAGGAAGGAAGATAACAGTACTAGTATAATCATGATTAGTGATCTTGCAAATTCGCACAATAGGCCTATGTACACATTAAAGCAGTACATAATGATTGTGTATTGATGTTGTGTCATTGTGCTCATGTAATCATGACGATGTGACCATAATCAATATTGAACTGAATTGAGCTATCAACAACAAACAGCATATGTATGTACTCATACACATGATTTTAAATTAACGTTCAAACCCTTAAAAGATGCTACCGTTGAACGGCTGTACATGTGAATATATTTTTCTTCACGGACATAATACCATGCCATATTCATTAAGTCTGTTTTTGACTAGTCTATAGAGGTTTGTTTCTATTGTTTCAAAGTAAATTTCTTACAGGGTAATCTATATATGCACATCGTTCGACAGCTTCTTTAAAAAAAATAGTGTTGATCAAATTCCCCGCCATGACTACATGAATATCTTACAATATTTGGAAAATAAACTTGTCTTGACAAGTCCGTATTATGTCAATCAGATTGTTACTTTTAGACAAAGTTTATGCAAGTCTGGACAAGTTTTTGTAAGATTAACCAATATATGAATACAAAATGATAAGCTAGTGAACAAAGCCGTTCCTGCATACCTTTTACAGAAAGCGTGGTTTTAAACATGACTAGCATTTTCAGTTTTTTTTCTTTCGGGCCGAAATAGATTTGCGCAATTCTCTGGCCAACCATTAGTTGCCCAAGGCAATCTTTCTGGCTATCAATCTCTAGACAAAAATACCCAGTTATTTTAAAATCATGTCTCATAATCTGATATAGATTATTCTCAGATTTGTTAGTTGAACTATGACTGGCGGCTGGCCTACTCGGACCGGTTTTGCTTTACGTCATTTTTTAAACCAATTAGTCGGACAAAAAGAAACAGTATTGAAATTGTTTGACTAAATATCAGTTAACCATCTTGAACTGTTGAAATGTATTACTAGTGCAACAGTACAACAATAATATCAACCACCATCTTCCACCATCTACTACTGCTTCTAATGATGATACTACTTCTACTACTACTACTACTACTACTACTACTACTACTACTACTACTGTTAGTATTGCAGTACTACTACTATTAGTACTACTTCTACTGCTACTACAACTACTACTACTACTACTACTACTACTACTACTACTACTACTACTGCTGCTACTACTACTCCTACTACTAGTATTACAGTACTACTACTATTATTACTACTACTACTACTACTACTACTACTACTACTACTACTACTACTGCTACTACTACTCCTACTACTACTACTACTACTACTACTACTACTACTACTACTACTACTACTAGTATTACAGTACTACTACTATTATTACTACTACTACTACTACTACTACTACTACTACTACTACTACTACTACTAGTATTACAGTACTACTACTATTATTACTACTACTACTACTCCTACTACTACTACTACTACTACTACTACTACTACTAGTATTACAGTACTACTACTATTATTACTACTACTACTACTACTACTACTACTACTACTACTACTACTGCTACTACTACTCCTACTACTACTACTACTACTACTACTACTACTACTACTACTAGTATTACAGTACTACTACTATTATTACTACTACTACTACTACTACTACTACTACTACTACTACTGCTACTACTACTCCTACTACTACTATTATTACTACTACTACTACTACTACTACTACTACTACTTCTTCTTCTCCTCCTACTGCTGTCACCACTACTACATGCTTTATATGGTATACACAAGAAGTTATGCTGGTCACGTAATACCGATTAAATCAAAGTCAACAAAAACAAAGCTACGAATACATTCGACTGCTACTATACTACAACTACTTCTATATAATGTTTATTCTACTGCCATAATCAAGTACTACTTTTATTGCTACTACTAATGATAATGATGTTGTTACTACTGCTACTACGACAACCACATGTGCTACTAAAACGTCTACTACTACGACTATAATAATAATAATAATAATATCTATATTTATAGAGCGCAGAAACTATAGGACTCCTAACATGCTCGTTGTTGATTAAATAGATGTGTTTTGAGCTTTGATTTAAAGTTGTTAACGGGTGGTGCTTTCCTAACATCCAGGGGTAAGCTATTCAAGAGCTTGGAGGCTAATGATGGCATCTGTAAAAGAAGAGGATTCGTTGAACTGCGAAAATTGCGACCATGATTACTGGTTTTATACCTCATTGATTCTGTAATGTAGCCAGGAGCTTGACCAAGAAGTGCTTTGTATACAATAAGTAAGTCTTTGAATGCTATTCTCTGCCGTATTGGTAACCAATGTAGGTTTCTTAGTATTGTTCTTAAGACTACTACTACTACTACTACTACTACTACTACTACTACTACTACTACTACTATTACTACTACTACTACTACTACTACTACTACTACTACTACTACTACTACTCCTACTGCTGCTGCTGCTGCTACTACTACTACTACTACTGCTGCTACTACTACTGCTGCTGCTGCTATTGTTATTACTGATACTACTTTCATTATTACTACTACTACTACTACTACTACCTTACTTTAACTTATTTTAATGGGGTTAATGTTGTTTTTGTCAATTTCAGAAGAAGAGTTTCTTTTCCCCTGTTGTGTTCCCTCACCCGAGTGTGGGGTGAGGGGACACCTGTGCGTTAGTTTTTGCAGGGAAGGCTACATTAATGGTCATGTACCATTCATGTCTTATAATTTTGCTGGCGTTTATTAATAAATAAAACATTTTCATGGTTACCAATCATTGCCCCTCCCTGTGATCCATAGTTGCCATGAGTACGACAACGCACCTCCTACAGAGGCGTGATCGATAGAAGGATTAAGGCGGATTCACACTGCATCCGACATCCGACATTCCGACATACGACACGACATACGACACGACATTTCAGTTCACACTGACAACGACTTTCCAAAATGTCGTGCAAGAAGTCGGATGACACGACATTTGCTGTCGGTCAATCAATTATCAAGTTCTTTATGCAATGACCAAGCATAAACAAAAGAAAAATATTGATCTGAGAAGGACGAGAACAGGAGGAGGGGCGGTGAAGAAGGAAGAAGGAGGAAAGAAAGAAAGTACGGCGAAGGCGGGAGAAAGGGGAGGAGGAAATTGGAACGGTAGAAGACGGGAGTAAGAAAGTTAATTTAGGAAGAGATGAAAAAGGTTGAAGGGAATATAAAACGAGGGGGAGAGGGAAGGAAACGGGAGAAAGGGAACAAGGGAGGGGGGGGGAGAGGGTGGATTGATGGTGAGGAATAGAGGAGAAGAGGAGGAGCAGTACGGCATGGAATGAAGGAGGAAAGGGGGGTAGGGAAAAGAATCAAGTGAGAATGACTAGAAGAAAGAAGGGCGAATGAGGAGGAGAAACAAAAGACGAAAGACAACTAGATGATCATCGTCTTCCTCCTTCTCCACCATCTTCCTCCTCCTCCACGCATTCGCTTCCCTCTCTTTCTTCTCCTTCCCTCTACTCTTACGTCTCCTTGTTCATTCTCATGCTCTTGCCTCAATACTAGATCAAGCTACAGATACGTACTTATCCAAAATAGAGGAAAACCAGCATCAATATTTCGTGTTGGGAAGTGGCATAATCACACTCACCCTAATCCTTCTTTACAACGGTGAAGAGAATGAATTTACGATATTACAGCAATCATAACATTAGTCTATTATAAGAGGGTAGGTTATTCGCTAGTTATGCCTTTGTTAAGGCATATTTGGGATTTTTTTTTTTATACCAGACATATGCAGTGAGAATCATATCAGCATACATGACATTGTATACATGTACAATATAGTTTGCAGGTATCACGATTCCTCAAAGAGAAATATAAAATTATTCAGTGATTTGAGTGTCCTGTACAAACTAAGTCTATCTGTTAGATTCTGCTTTGACAAATCTGCATCAACACAACGTAATTACCCCCCCCCCCCCCTCCGTCCCCTCCTCTCTTTCATGAACACAGCAAAGGCATATATATCCCCCTCGGCACCAAACTCCCCTAATCTAGGGCTACATCTGTACATATTTGTTTCAGCCTTAACCACTCTTCTTAATTTTCCTTTCACAGATTCGATCATTTATGCTATATAGACCGTTGAAATACACGGTGAGAACTTTCTTAGAGATCAAGAAACAACATTATCCTACGAAGCTACATCGGAACATTATCATACGAAGCTACATCGGAATAGGGGGGGGGGGGGCATCCCCCCCCCCCCCCTCTTCTCAGACATCCTTCTCCCGCACCCTTGAAATGGCATCTTTCCCCTTAAAAAAAGCTTTACATGTTTACGCCAGTGTGCGTGATGCAAGAAAAGTATCAAATAAAACATTATGAACAGTTGGACAGGCCTACTCTTGATATTGAATTTATTTAAATCTATGCAAAGAAATTTTTGAATATTGGTACATTCTTTTTAGGAACATCCCGCATATCTACAGCCATTCTACATGTAATCATTTAACTGACGAACTAAATCATTCCACCAACAGTGACTCTGGAAGAAAAAATAGTTTCACTTCTTATTTTTTTAGTCTACAAACTAACGTTAAGATGTTTTGACGTTAAGAAAACTGTCACCATTCCCCGACAAACAAATAAGAATCTACATTAGCTCCTCATGTAAACTTAGTTGAGAGTCTTCTAAACCCGAAAGAAAAGTTACTAAAACCCATGAATACAGGCCAATTCATCTCTATTTTTGTTAGTTAGATCTCACTAAAATTAAGGTTTGGTTATGTTGGTAGACTTCTAACAGTCAATTCATTTCTTTACTAAAATTAGTATCTATCTAATACGAGTATTCACTCCGTGGATCTAGATCTATTCTCATTAGCACGCCCGGCCGGTCGGCCGGCTGGCTAGATTTATCATAACAAGATAGAGGTCTACTGCCTGGCTACCCATGATAGGTACGGTCGAGTCCAGATCCCGGGTCCAGATCGAAAAGAAAACGTGAGTAGTAGACTAGCTGCTAAAGAAACTTGTTTGGATCTGGGATATCTATACTCCAATTAATAGACCTAGACCCAGGCTCTAGATATCTGTGTTGTTATGAGTTGGTGTATCTGTAGCCCCGGGCCCGGGACTGCTCCCGCGTAGCGGGAACGTGAGCGGGCTGGTCGCAGTGTTGGATCAATGATACGTTTGTCGTTAGATCTCACTTCGATCTCATGACATTTTAAAGCCTTTAACAGCCATGTTGACCTGGAGGCTGTAGACCTGTAACTTAACCTTAGATCCAACGTATAGATTAGATCTAGATCTATCTATTAAAACTGACATTCGAACAGAGTAAATACAGAACACACTACAATTAACTGCAGTACCGTTTAGACGTATAGCAGAGTACGCGTATTACGGATGTTTATGTTGAACGGTTGGTTATGCAACAGCTTTCTAGTACTGGGTAGTAGATCTAGACTAGAGCCTAATCCGATTATAATTATAAACATGAACAGGTTACTCAATTGATCACGTTTAATACTAGTCTAGACCTCTAAAACTAGATATATTTTTGTTGCATGTACATGTCCAGGCCTTTCAAAGTTAAAGTGCGATTTAGATCTGACAAGACTTTCAAGTTTAGAATGATGACATTTATCCAGGTAGATAACAGTTGCATACACCATCAATCATCGTTGACTTGTAGTAGACCCTTGGCCTTGGGTCTGTATAATTTTTAACTTATACGACTACGTAGACCTACTCGAACGTAAACATTATACTTGTCTCGAGTCGAGTCTTTAAAACTCAATTACCACTGAATACCGATATTAACTCGCTAGCTGACATTAATAAACATTGATTAACTTACCGCCAATAACGAATCACATTCTTGCCCACCTTTCTTTACAAACGATGGTAAATTGCTTCACCAAAACATGATAAAGATATGATGCGTAGGGAAACATTGTCCAACCTACATTTTGGTAGATGGGACTGAGGTGGGGCCATCGCAGAGATTTTCCGCGAAGCAAAAGTCTTTTGACAAGCCAAACTAATGAAGTGACGTCATAGGAATCCGCCGTTGTGATTGGTCTCCGGCTAAATGTCGGATTGTCGTGCTTGAAAAATCGCTACATGATCCGATTTTTTAATACGACAAAATGTGTCGGACACGACTTTTTTTGTCGTGTTGCCTCAGTGTGAATGGACACATTGGATTTGCACTGTTTCGATTTTTATTTTGTCGGATCAAATGTCGGAAAGTCGTATGTCGTGTCGTATGTCGGAATGTCGGATGCAGTGTGAATCCGCCTTTAATCCGTAGTGAAGTCTCCACAGATGGTGGATGTTTTTGTTGAGTCTACCATTGCCTATAAACATCTACAATGCCTTGCCAGCCACTGGTCATGGTCTCTTGATATTAGTTTGATCTTCAATCGATGATCGATTTAGTTTTTCTCACGATCACGTACTATATAATCTGAACTCTTCGCTGTTAAGTTTTCGAGTGGTTCACATTTCCTGGTATTGTAGAATAACATCACTTTTTGTCAGATCAAATGAGGGGTTCTCACCGCGATACCGTGAGCAGGTCAGAGGTTGTTGTGGTTGTTATTGTTGGTAAAGCACATGGAAGACTGAACAGAGCGACAATGAGATTGATCCGAAATAATTTCCAATAAAATGTTTCAACCTACCGATATACAAATATTGTTCATTTCCAATTTATCAACCTGCGTAAGAAGAAAAAGATTGTTACTGTTCTATAATGCTATAAAAGTTGATGACTAATCAATCAGCATGAAATTGATTGAATCAGGGCCGGCGTTCACCGCAAAGGCCTGGTAGAGGGAGCAATATACATGTGAACTATTGCAGATAGTCCATCATGACATTAAAAAAAACTACACAGGGTAATTTATGGCCCATTCATTTATGTATTATTTAGTACATCAATCGTGTTTCAATGTAGTACGTGTACATTTTCTACAAAAAAATGACATTCTATAAAAAATATTACATGTGTGACCATCATTTGTGTCGGCTTGACTTATCTTTATTATCTTTTAGAAAACATATTTGAAAATAAAACGTGTGAAATGTCTTTAAAAAGTGTTTGTAGTGGCTACTTATATACCATAAACAATACAATATCTCTTGCATTTTCAAGAAGTACTGGATGTTACTGATGGAAAGCAAAGCATAAACCCGCTGCTTGGATCTCTGAGATTATATGAATATGAAGTTGAAAATGTCTGAAATGCCACATTGTAACATTACTCCAGAGAAGCATGACAATTCCCTCATGACGGTGGCCGGTGGGGCATGTAAACATGCATATGTACACGCTATTTGGGAAGGTTAACATGATCCGATGGCTAATGAGCCATTGTTATACAGGCGGAAGACCGAGTTAGAGCCACATCATTTAACTGGTTTCCTGCTAGAAGAGATAAATAGGGTAATAGCCCCAGACTGCTTACTTTTTTCATATCACCTGGTTTCAGAAGATACGCAAGCTGCTTGGGCGAGAATTTTTTCCAAATGATTTATCGAGATAATGTTACAAACAGTACAATGAAATGTATGGCAAATTGTGTTAGAATATGGTAAGATGCATTATTACATTCCAGTGTTTTAATCTTTAGCAATCAGGAGAGATACATCGATCAGATCAAGCCCGATTGTACGATTGGTCATTGCTCCACTACTGTGTGCTCTCGAACGGTGCTGCCATACGATATATTCTTGAAATACTATTACCTGAATTCTATATTAATGATGTGACAAATCTAGGGGGATCATCGTGAATTCGGGAAGGGGGGGGGGGGGGGCGCCATGACTAGGGCTACCCCAATTGGCTGTCTCTGTAAATAGCCCTATGGTTTGAATGCAATTTGTCTTTATTAGGGGTACTGCATCTTTATATACGGTAATGTAAATGCATATAGTGAACCGTGCATATGAAGACCGCTTCAGGTACTGTCTTTATAAACATATAGCCTTTATATATGTAGGCTTCTTTGCTATAGAAAAGGTGATCTTTCTGCAAAGGAAATCAATGAAGAAGCCCTCACTGTCCTGCTACATCTAAACAACAAATATTGTTCAATAGTGTCCTTCTCTGATTGCTTGTTTTTACCAAAAATCAGCTTATCATTTGCGATATTTCAATGTTTAACTGAACCTCTCTTGTTTCGATTTTCAGAATTGAGTGTGAGAAATGGTGTGATTGTAGCCAAGTCAGCCCCCGTCTCTCTCCATCCATGATCGGGAAAACCACCAGTCCACAATGCGACAACTCAACTTCTTCAACGGCCGGTACCAAACTAGTCAGTAAGTCCACCAACATGACCACGATGAATTTTGTAGGCTATCTATTTTTGTCTACAATACAACAACTCAGTCGTCGTTTTACTTAAAACGCAAAAACATTTAAACAAAGGATAATCATCGGGTACAGAAATTGAGATGTTGTACCTTGCAAGATGAAATAAGCAAAACATACAACTGAATAGTTCAGCCCCTCCACCGACAAATTTACTATGCATATGATGGACGTCTAAATACACGAGTGACAAAGGTGTATGTTATACATATTTACTCAATTTACCTGTGTTTACTTACGAAAATATGTACAAAAGGATTGAATCATTTTCATATCCCTCTTGCTACCCGTATGTTGGAAGATTAATTTGGTCTGTATTTACACAAAGGTACACAATGTGCTTTATACCACGTAATTTTTGTTTTGACGATTTTATATATTCCAATATCATATGGTGCTTATCTACTTCGTTTATACTATTTCTATGCCAAAGCAAAGTGCTACCATGTGGGATTTGTGTGTTTAGCATAAAAATTCATTGTCGCATGAAAGGTCAATGAAACAGAATTATCTGGTAGGAAACAAAACTTTTAGAAACAAGCCTAATGAGATGTGTTAGATATTAAAGTCATATTTTAACAAATTTCTGCCGAATAGACTACACCGACTGTGACAATCTGGAGAGCCGCTCGTGCTTCAAATGGAAGCCCCTGGGCCGTTCCAAAGGCCCACCGAAGTCCGCATGTCACCCGACGAACTCCGTCCTTACTTGCCTGGTCTGGGTCGTTGGAGCCTCGGGCGATCTGGTATGGGAGGTTTGCCTTGAGGATAACTCGTGCGTCCCAGTCACCGAGCTATGTGACGCCGCTCCTCCCGTAGATAGCTGCGACTTATGTGAAAGGTAGATCCTTTGATGTACCAGCAAATGTTTTTAATTATTCCCCCCCCCCCGTCTCTCTGTTTCTCTCTCGCATAATTATACAAGAACTATAGACCCTACTACGATCACACGCTTTCTTGTTTGTCATAAAAAACAAATCTTAGTAAGAAATGTGCTTAAATGTATGTTTTATGAATGACCTGTTCCCCGTATTTTTATTAGATGGTGTTGTGAAAATGTTGTTTCTTTAACTGTTTGAGAAAAAAAAATAACGACATACGAGTGAAATTTTACCGGGATGAAGTGAAAATCACGGACAAAAGCAATGTCAAAAGTAAAGACAAACACACAGAAAAACGAGATTAGCCAATTCGTAGTAAGGATATCTATTATACGAGTAGAACATATACGCCTATTTTTCACAAAATCTCGAACACACGGGAGCATTAATGCCCCTCGCCTCCACCCCACCCCATATAAAGATTTAAAATTAAAACAAAAGACCTTGGCCGCAAAACTTTTCATGTTCCAGAGCACTAACATTATGTTCTTAGAACTCATACTCACATTCAGAGAAGTCGCGTCATGATTTTTTGCGGTTTCCTTGCTTTATATCATACATCCTCCTCACGTACCGCACCGTCTGCTTCCCATCCCTGGGTCGAATTTCAAGTGTCTCCCCGTATAATAAGAATGCACAATCCATGAATGATATAAGATGACACAAATACACAGCTGGATAGACACGCTCAGGTGGGCAAACAAGGTAGGTCAGCCCGTCTGCGGTCCACAAGACAAATCTTATGATACTATGTATATGAAAGAAAACCTAAAGCGCAATATCATATTAGTGAAAATAAATAGATTAATACATTTCAGTACTTACATTTGTAAAATCGTTCTATGAACCCAGCCCGGTCTCCATCCGACAAACACAACCTTTCATTCCCGCTCTAACTTTAATCCCTACTCTACTCTTTATCTCACCTTAAAGTATCAGACAGTCTAAGGCAAAAAAAGATGAATACTACTCGTTTTATCCCATCCATGTAGGCTGACGACGCCCACGCTTCCTCACGTTTCTACCCGCCGCATCCCAGGCAACGCAGGGGCCACCTCTCGGGCACCTAGGCCAGGGGGCCTCGACCGAGTGAGTCTCACACCTGGCCCAGGAATGACAGTATCCTCCAATTCGACGGACGGTGGGACTGCGCTATTCTCAAGTATGACGCGCTTTACATCTATTTCCTCGAAGACTGTATTGTTTAGAATCTTGAGTTATTTTAATTTGACATGTAGTGCAACTACCCTGACAACAGCTACATTACTCAGAACTCACTCGATAATCATTCGGTAGTTCAGGTAATTCAGTTCCAATTGTTGAAAATGTATATCTGACATGTTTTAGTTATTTCATCGAGATATGAATAGAGCTCAAGCTTGAAATGTTAACATGTTGTGTTGTAGATGAAGCGAGTCGAAATGTGGAATGTTTATGGGGTCACGCATTTTCAATATCCCAACGTACATCGGCCATATTCGATCTACTGACATACATGTACTGCTCATACGTTACATTTTGATTTGTAACACGTTGTTTAATGTTCAGTAGGCTTATACATAAATTTAGCGACCGTTTCTGCTGCTCACCTTAATGTGCACCCATAGGTAGCATATAAACAAAAACATAAGAGTTTGTACTATTACAGTGAGTCCATGTTATCACTAACGTGACTAACGGGACCCCGAAGTTTTCCTCATCTACGCATCGTAACAACCATCCATCTTTATATCCCTTCTATGAATATTCATGAGTATTCTAGGAACGTGATTGGTCAATTGATGCTCGAAGAGCTCCGGATAGTTTTCATTATATTCCACATACTAAGAATGTTGCTATATGATTGGTCAAGAGTTGATCACGTGATGAGGCGTAGTTTTTCCTATCAGATCACTTGAGAATAAAAGTTCGTTACACTCTAGGTGATAGTACTTTTTGGTTTCGCTGATCTCTTCACTCCTCACAGTCCTAATGCGTGATTAATATTTTGAGTACGCGCGAAATAAAAGTGCGTTACACTCGGACTATCACTTGACATCTAACGCGTCCTAACGCGCGTCCTAATGCGCGTCCTAATACGCGTCCTAATACGCGTTCTAATGCGCGTCCTAATGCGCGTCCTAACGCGTGTTCCCCATGGCAGCGGCTCGGGGTTATGGGGATAAGTAAACATTACTTTTTCACGTCAAATTGTCATTTTTGGTATAGATAGTTGGTTTCAGATGTGGAATATAAAGCAAATAATCAACTTTTGGTTTCAAGCAATGAGACGAGCTATCACTTCCTCGGCGATCTGAATGTATACGCTATCTTTCCTCAGCTGCGCTTCGGAAAGATAGCTACATCCAGATCGCCTCGGAAGTGATAGTTCGTCCCATCACCCTCACCAACGCTGATTATTTGCTTACTATTTTTTCCTGGGGAGGACTGCGCATGCTCTATTTACTATTTTCTTCCTTGGGACTACTGCGCATGCTCTCTACCTGAGCGGGCGTAAAGTAGTGCGCGTATGAATGCAGTGCGCGGCGTGTTGCGCATTTACCTGGGATGAACCGATATCGAGACAGAGAAAAAATAAGGTGACATACAACCACATGGTGTTACCGAAAGTTTTACTATTTTCTAAATAGTATTTATTAGTATTTTTGTTCTGTTATTGTTTTACAAAAGGGATATAAAACAAATATACCAAGCATTGACTTCGAAAGTATACTGAAAATTATCCATCTTCGGAGGGACTGGCATAAGTAACTATTTTTTCCTCGGGGGCTTCGCCCCTCGGAAAAAATAGTTCTATGCCACTCCCTCCTCAGATAGATAATTTCCACTATACAATCTCACAGCTTGGTATATTTGTATACTATGTTGTTTTCTGTATAAACAGATCACGTGACGTACTTCATCGTTGGTGTTGGTGTTGGGGTAGGCGTGGTCATCCTAGCGCTTATCTGTGTGTGCTGCCTAGTCATCTACATGCGCAGGAAGAGGGGGAGGACTGTCCACCAGCAACAGCAGCAGAATAACAGGTAACACGTGGTTGCTACTCGACGGATTCGTTATAGTCGAAAAACAGGAAGGTCACGGCTCTGATCTTGAATGAACATGTGTTAAAACACTTTCCGTGCTGCCAAAAATATTTTTACAGTAATTTCTTGTCTGACACAGAGGGGGGTAAAACATGAAGTATATGGTGGAAAGGAATGTCGTATCGGATAAACTTCATACGTTCTCACTTTCCTCTCGGCACAGTGAAAATCAGAGAAATGGAATATTCCCGAACGATCTAAAAGCAGTATTGCTCAAGCTTAAGATCGTTCCCCAAAGGTAATTTCCAGATGCATCCCCAGTTCTTCTGTCTCGCTCCGAAATACAATGCCCGTTGTTTAACCCTATATAGCCCGGGCTATTTTGAAATCGCATAGCCCGGGGGGGGGGGGGGGGGGGGGGGCAAAAACAGCCCCCCCCCCCTAAGATCTCGACCGTTGATCGCGCGATCACAACTAAAATTGGCACGTACGTAATCTCCACAATTCAATTGTCAATTACACCAAAATTATTCAAATTTATTTTTGATTAATTAATTATGCTAATTAAATGCATAAAAATCATAATTTGGTTGTAAATCTTTAAATATAGCCCCAAACTGCTAGATATCAGTCGAGACACTCTTCTTAGGATTATTATCAAATAAGGATTTTAAAAAGTGGCAATATCAAAGTTTTTCTTATGTATTTTATTGTTTTTGAATTTCTTATGTATTTTTTTGTTTTTTCGACTTTATTTTTTTCATTGTTTTTTTCGATGGAAATCGTTGGCAACACTATTTCAGTCATAAATAACATGAAATCTATTGTTTTTCATCAGTAAAAATAGAAATAATGATACATTTATGAATTTTGGCTAGATACAGAATTTGCATTGGATTTGTACATGAATCACGTTTTTGAGCAATTTTTGGTCTGACATGCGCAGACAAAATGTTACGTAACTTGGGAACCGTGTACCCATGCGTCGCAAATTTGGACTTAAGAGTTGCGTGAGACTTGAAGGGAAAAAGTCGTGAAACGAAAAAAAGCGAAAAATGTCGAGGGGGGCTGTTTTTGCCCCCCCCCCCCCCCCCCCGGGCTAGATAGGGTTAAACCTCTCGTATTTTCTTTTATTCTCGGGGAAAGGGACAGCTACCCAGCAGTGGATGGAAACCAGTACAGTACGATCGAGCGGCCATCGCATCTCAGGATGAACGGAGAAGGATCAGTGTGTAAGTTGATTCATTTGATTCATTATGGAATGCATCGGTATTGGCGTTCTCTCATGGAGACTAACGCTATCCAAAACTCGACACATTGATGTTCTGACACGAGGTCCTATCACGGCGACCAAACTTTAGGGAAGCAGTGGATTTGTCCTGATGTCATGATGCCATAATGACGCCAGAAACGACATGCGAATTTACCAAGGACTCAAAGTTGAACTATTTTGAGGAAATACATCCTTGAATCCGGAATCCTTAATATTTGTTACGTTCTATTGCTTTGAGGACTCCCGTGCCGGGTGTTCAATTGCTGTAATGATTAAACGGGCTAATTCACATTTGCATTTATGTTGATGACTGGAAAATTCTTTTAAATTCCCAAAACAAACCATATGCAGCCAAAAATATAGAAATATTACACCGGTTATCTTATATACTTCACTAGAGTATTTCAATTATAATAAGGAAAGCTCCGTGAAAAGTATTACCCAACGGCATAACACGTGTTACATGATTAACATATTTTCGTAAAAAAAAAGTACCCGTGCTGTCCTCTGTTCGTGGAGACGGTTATTAAAATCGTTTCTGAATTGTGTTTCTCACTTTCTCAGTATTCACGATATCACCTCAAACGTCTGTCGACTCGTCATCGAGCCCTGGCACCAAGAAGAAATCGAAGAGGAAGGACAAGAAGTCAGTAGTATCACTGCAAAACGCCTCGCCCACCAAGTCGCCCTACACAGAGTATTACCCGGACAGAGCGCCCTCCTGCTACGCCGGTCTTCAGCCCGTGGGCAGCGACTCGGCTCTACTGCTCCGAAACAGACCCGAGTCTTTGGCGTCACCTTTCAACATATTTGCCGAGTACCAGGAGCCGGACCAAGTTATGCCAAAGACATTCACCCCGTTTTGTTATGACGGTGGTCGCATGAGCGCGTCCACATCCCACAACTCGTTTAAGCTTACGGGAGAGTACATCGATCCCGAGGATATCAATGGGCCGGGATGGAAGAAGCGGCATTCCGTGGACATAGTGGACAAGGAGAAAGGGGGCAGCAGAGGAGTCTCCCCAGAGGCCAGCCTCTGTAGACAGTTCAAACATAAAGGCGATGACATCACGACATCACCTACCTCATCCATGCTACATGGAATCAGGAAGGGGAAGCAGAAACAGGCTGTATCGGCGTCATGTCGATACTCTGCGAACAGTCGGCAGAACCTTGGCTCCCCCGATGGAAAGGAAGGGACCCTGTACAACGAACTCGTAGATACACTGAACAAAAAGAGGGCCGTTACAAAATCGGAATCTTCACCTTTGGAAATTGAGACAGAAAATCCCTATGCTGAGGTTGGGGATATCTTTCTTCAGTCCCACGTGGGTTCCAATGAGGATTTCCCAATTGGAGGTCCGAGGCAGCGTAGTTACAGCCAGCCGATGGGCTCCACCCTGCCCGGGTACCGCACCTACGAAGAGATTAAACCATCCTTGAGAGGCAACAACAGGGATAACCTAGACACAAGAGCGCCCAGTGACACTGATCCCAAATACTGCGTGCTGGAGGATTCAACACCACCGACGGCGTGTCTTTACTATCAACTTGAAGATCCAAAGGAAGACACGTCGTCAACACAGCACTACTTTGAGCTTGAAAAACCAAGTAGTTTGCCTCTAGATGCAAAGAAGAAGAAGCATCTTCAAAATGGTGAACATAATAATAAGATGGCTACACTGTACCAAAATGACAAATGCGCTGCAAAGGGAACAGGGTTTCGAAACCAGCATTTTGACTTGTGTGTGGATAGTGATAACGACACTTGCCACTTGAACGGGGTCACCGCCAAGGCACCGGCCTACTTCCAGCTCGAAAAATCAAGGGAGAGGTCTAGTCTGGGTTCTGCTATCCAAGAGCACATGGGTTCCTCAGAAACCGTCTTTGCGAATGACCCCAACAGCCGCGCTGAAGGGTCCCTAACATTTTACCCCGGTGGGAGGAAACGGTCCTCAACCTACAGCCTGGAGGAGCAGGCCTATGACAGGCTCAATCGGAGTGCCCGGAGCAGCCGCGCCAGCACTAGAAGAAGCAACGGCCCCGTGGTAGCTTCGTCTGACCCACACGCCGCCTACGCAGTACTGTCACCGAGCGAGGAGTACGATCTACTCGCAAAGGCTGCACCAACCAAGAGCAAAGGCTTGTGGAAAAAGTGAAATGTGCCATTTTCGCGGAAACTACTTTGTTATTGAAGGGAAGATACTTCTTTGTTCATACATCATGGAACACTTTCTCTTCCAGCGAAACACACATTCCAGGATATCTGATTCAATTATCAGTATAAGAGGATCCGTAGCCATGGTAACGAGCCATGATATATTGAAAAGGACATGAAGGATATGTGCTTCTGTGACGGATATGATATCATCCGCGATGCCTTAGAAATACACGACATTGTGAACATAGTGAAGACAATTTGTGAACACCAAGACTCTATTAATGCTGTGTTTTGCAAAGCTCATATGATGGTGAATAAAAATATGAAGCGATCCTGTTGTCTGTATATTGGCCTTTGTAATTTGAATATTCCGTTCAAAAGCTTTAGCAACACGCGTGGTGTTTTATATCTACAAGTGTGTAGTGCATGAAATTAAACTGGTGCTTAGATCACTAAGACCAAAGATGACTAAACACGCGAAAAGTATCAGTATTACGGCGGAGATATTGCGAGTGATTACGATGAGTCATTACATCACTTTGAGAGTGTTAGCACTTTTGCTGAAGGAAGTGTCTGTTGACAAAATATATTTATATACTACTCGCATGATGGCAATATCCTGGCCATGGCAACATCTTTTCCAGTTTTACGTGTCAACCCACTTATTTATATTGTTTTCAGTTTCGTCATTATTTGTCCGATTTCACATCACCCGTTTCATTTGTCTACTTTTCATTGTTCTCTGCTTTCGTGCGAGTCGACTTATCATTGGGATTACGATCCCTTGCTCAACTGAATCAAATGATGTGCCTTCAAACTGGGTCAAGATAATTGAATTGTACAGGTATTTGTGGCTTAGAAGTAATAATCGTTCATATTGAACAGGAAAAGATATACATTTTAGGAGACAATCTAGATTTTAACGATGTTTAGTAGCGATTTGGTAGTGTGCTGGCACGGGACTGCTCGGTAAAACAAGTAGCAAGGTATCGTCTTATTGCAGTCTCATCTCGAAACTTGAGGACTCAACAAAAGCACCGCATATAACTGATTCGTTAGTTCGCTGTTGATAGGTCGTGTCCATGTTTGAACCGCAAAGTATGAGACAAAACGGAGAAGGGTTGTGATGGAGAAAATATGAGTGAGTCACAAAAGAGGATGAGATGATAATTACCTAGCTACCGATTACGGTTTCCCAATGTTTCAACGAGATATGGGCATAGAACAAGGTCTTCAAACTGGTCTTATATCGCCACCATTTAGTTGATGCATAAAGTAAGTCTTTGTCTTTCCAAAACTTGTATATTTTTACCCATTTTGCACAATGGATGAAATGCTCAGATTACTTATGTTTCAAGTTTGCGCTTATTTATCCTCGGTACATTGCAGTACTTGATAATCATAGAGATGGGGAAGAGTGATAGGTATGACGTAACATAAAATAGCAAAAAGTGTATGTGATATGATAGTGTTTCCTTGCTTCTCGCTACTGTGGATGATTTGGCTGAATGTTTATTTTGTCGTATTGATCGATTATGATATCCGAGAGGATAATTGAATATACCTTAACGTTTTGTATAAAATCTATATGAGTACACTGTGCAGAATTAAACTGACATTATGGAAATTAGCAGCAATGCGTGTCATATTCTTTTAAGAATCTTAATATTTTGTTGTTTTTCCTTGGTTGAAGTGTTTCTAGAAATCTAACTATACATAGACTTCACACTCCTACAATTACTGACCTATATTATAACTGCAGTAATATTATTAGTACTACCGTGATAAACTAATACTACAACACATGCATTTCTATCGTTAATACTACTACTACTACCACTACCACTACTGCTACTACTGCTACTACTGCCACTGCTACTAGTAATGCTACTAATTCTTGATTAATATTTCTACTATTATTATTATTACTGACACCGTTGCTTCCATTTCTTCATGTATGTCCACTACAACTACACAATAATGTCAATAATAATAGTAATCAAAACACATAAAAATAAATCAAAATACCTTACAAGAATAGTAACATGATATGAGTATATTTTAAAAACTAATGGTGACCCTCGACCAATCGGCCTAACACCAATGGTCCCGCGTGCGTGATTTGCCTGTGTGTACTGGCAACAAAGCGATCCTGCGTGGGTTCGTAAAGTTTGGGTTTGCCGCGAATGTGACATTGGGTGCGTTTATGCTCAATTTGCGAAGGCAGAATCAGCGTTTTGAAACGTTGATTGAAAACGCTCATCTAAAATGAGGTCTGCTGGGGTACTGTTTACAGTTGAGATGACGTCATTTAAACGTGAATACATTCAAAATGAGCGTGAACGCAAGAGAGTTTTGAACCCACAGACAAACGCGTATCAAAACGCAGATTTTGGCTCCTCCCAAATGAGCATTAGCGCACCCATTAAGAGCAAACTCTCTCTCTCTCTCTCTCTCTCTCTCTCTCTCTTTCTCTCTCTCTCTCTCTCTCTCTTTCTCTCGCTCCCTATTGATCCCCAGGGGCCGTATTCCATAAACAAGATAAGCATGCTTAAAGTTGAATTAAGAAGACGATCCCAAATAATGAGATATTTGCATTAATATCATCCTTATGACACTAGCTTACCTATGAGAGACCTTTTAACCCCCTAAAATAAGCTTAGAATATTAAATTTAGACGATTTATCCCTCACCATATTTTCTCTGATCGCTCCGGCGATGAGTACTCGAGACTATTGTTCGAGCACTGTGACGTCACGGACGGGATTTGGGTCACAGTGAGAAAGTAAACAAAGCGAGCAGTGCAGTATATTGTGTGCATAGACATACACGCTAGTACAATTATGAATGAATTTACTTTCACGTCAGAACTTTTCTTCTATTGTTATGGTTTTATGTGAATGATTTTTGAAAATAAATGAGAATTAAGCAATGTCATATAGTCAATGATGTGTCTCTAGTGTTCCAATATTTCTCATTTGAAGCGATTTTACTGCCTTGTCTTTCGACTTCAACACCGCGGATGAGAGACAAAATTGTAAATTCAATGTAATAATCAGTGCATCTGGCAATCAGTTGGTGATTTATATGTGTGCGAGAACTTGTGAAATAGAAAATGCTCTACGCAGATATGTGGTCGTATTTATTCTCCAACGTATGTAAACACCCTCAAAATGCTGCAATATACCTAAAGATTAATTTCAAGATAAATAATATAAAATTTGAGCGAGATATTCTCACCGGTCGATCACGTTAGCGGACGCTATTGTAGAATATCCATCCGCTAGTATTCTCAAGTTGTAGAAAATAAGAAAATCAAGTGAAAATATTGACTAATAACTCATCGTTTGCAATCTTACTTCGCAATTTAAGACTTGAAAACCGTTATTTATACTTTTTTCTACATAGGGAGAGTAAAGATTTGTATATATGATTTGTAATTGTTTGATATGGCTTCCTTTGAAAAACATTGGTAAAATCTTCTCTCTCTTTCTGCACTGATTTTTGTATTGATACCAGACACTGGATATTACCCAAATCCCGTCCGTGACGTCACGCTCAGCGTGTACCTATGCGTCCAAGGCTTATCGGGGACTCTAAACAGGCTAATTTATATCGACTTTCAAACCAGAATATTGAGCGTTCAAATGAGTTTTCTGATATGCTCTCTGTTTGAACAGCCTATATGAACTATATAAAGTGTGTATAACCAAAATTTACGGGAATTCGCGCCCTTCTTAATTCAACTTTAAGTCAAAAAATCTAAGCAATTTGTCTTATCTTCTGTCTAAGACAAAATTCTTAGCCAAAATGTGTATTCCATAAAAATTTGGCTAAGAGTTTTGTCTTAGAATTCGGCTTAGATTTTTTGCTTAGCTAAGACAGATTTAGGATGTATGGCTAAGTAACTTTTCTTAAAATTGTGTACTTAGTATTCTATAAAGTACAAATGGCTAAGAATTTTGCCCTAACTTTAAGACAGCTGTGGCTTGTCTTAACTTTGGGGTTGCAGAGTGGTTGCGCGCAGTATGGCAGCTTTATCCACGCGCGCTTGCACCATGACCGCGTATTTCTGCTCAATGCGCGTTAATTTCATTGTCAAAGGTTGGATGCGCAATTTCTTTTACGCATAGCCATTAGTAAGCAAGATGTAAGATTAACGGAAGAAAACTCTAGGCAAAATGTGTACATATTTATCAATGGCACATTTTCGTTCCAAATACCTCTATTTCTAACTTGCGTTCGTACTGGTGAAATGTCGGCACGGTATGTTTAACATCACTGATCTCATCTATGATGACTTTGCCCCTATGGCAAATCGGAACTATCCTATTGAGCCCACAGACAAGGTATGCATAGCTTTAACGGTAGACTCAATGCTGGTGCGATTTTTGCTTTAACACGTAAAATGCATTGACTTTTCACCGCGGGGGAGCTGTTCGTGGGAGAACGAGTGTGATGAGAGTTGCGTGACGTCACCAATTTTCTCATGACGTCAAAGAATTTTAAGATTTGGCTTAGCCAAATCGTCTAACCTAAGAAAAATTGCTTAAGTTTATGGAATACCGTTAGGACAAATTTCTTAGACAAGAAAAAGGCTAAGACAAATTGCTTAGACTTAAGCAAAAATTCTTAGATGTTTATGGAATACGGCCCCAGTTCTCTCATTCTATCCTCTCTCCTTTTTTCCCTCTTCATCTCCCCAAGTCTTTAATTTCTTTCTTGATCTTTGACACAATTATTGCATCCAATATATGTTTTGTCTTCGTCTCTTTTCCTCTCATTCTGTCCCCTCCCACTCTGTCTCATCCTCTCTCCCTCGTTCACTCCTCGTTCTCTCTCTGATCTTTACATCCCCTATATCTCACCCTGTCAAAGTCCCTACAAATTTCTATGACAGAGAGCATCTCACTTATACATACATGAAGCTTGCAATTCAGTGAGCAATCATATACACAAGACAAGAGAACACCAGCCGTACATGATACAAATAAATTCTTTATGGAGTATTTCATTTCTTCAACAGACCAGCTGTAAAATTATCCTTTTCTCAAATATTTCAATTAAATTCTCACCAGGTGAACCAGTAATATTCACTCATATAAACTGGGTGAGCTCAAATAACAGGGTAGTAACGATCAAGAAGTACAATTATAATCATTTGAAAATTGATGATTTTACAGGCAATAACAGACAAGAAAGAGAAGTAGCAATTTTACCAGATGGTACTTAAAGGTAGCCCGTCCCTTTTGCAGACCTAATTCTGTAAGTTCCCTGACTTTGTTATCATTTGAGAGAGAGTGGCTAAATAACCTTTCCCTGGAATCGACAAAGCGCAGTATTTGCTTTTTCGTACCACGAAAATAGTCGTAACTTCAAAAAGTCAACAGTCGGCAATCAATTAGAATCAAATCTCAGTGTAAGATTTTCATTTATTCTACAAGATTTATAGTACCTCTGACCTTAAAATTTCAGTTAGTATCCCAAAGATACGTGCTAAGTATGTGCAAACTTTCATGAAGTTTGCAGATGTTTGTAAAAGGGACGGGCCATCTTTAATTAACTACCTTTCACACAAGCTACTGGTCATGCCTAGTTGTCAGATTATAGTACATGTATTTTGAACTACGTACAATTTGCCATTTTCGGTCTTTTTCGGAGCACTTGAGCACTGAACCCCCAGCATGTGCTCAGTTGTTTGCTCTGTGTGTGTGTGTGTGTGTGTGTGTGTGTGTGTGTGTGTGTGAGCCTGTATGGACCGACCTGTGGGGACATTTTTGTATTTTTAACCCAACAAGTGTGGACACACGCGGAGTGGGGACGTCCCCACTCGTAATTCATCCTTTTTTCAACCTTTTGAGTGATATGTAATGTAACAACAATTTTACAAGAAATTGTCCCCAGTTAGTTGTAAAAAGTCAGAAATGAGTGTTTTCCACAAAGGACAATAGCGCCAGCTTGCGATAAGTAGAAACTGCAATAACTGTACGTGCGTGATGATACCTGCAGCTCCATCGATCATAGCCTTTTGTCAAGGCCCTCTCGCTGTAATGGGCGAGCGAAGCGAGCCCAGCCGAGCGCGCCGCGCAACCCCACTCAGCTGGGCTCTCTTCACCGTACAGCGAGAGGGCCTTGACAAAAGGCTACATCGATCAAGGCCGCGTACGTCGAGTTCTCGCCTTGCGTGCGCAAGCTCGATGAATGAAAGTTCCCGTCTTACTCTGTGCATGAGATTGCGTACGTACGTACATTTTGTACGTGCCGCGCCGGTACGTACGGTCCAGTTTGTGCTTGTACATAGACGTGCAATTATCGCAAGACTACAATACATCACACCTGCACCGGTACCGTACACCTGAACCACGGCCACCCACGTCTGAAACTGACTCTTATTAATCTTACTAGTTAGCATGGTTAGTAGGGCCTAGTAATACTAACGTTAGATCTAAACTGGTCTAGTCTCTAGATCAGGGATTATAGTCTAGGTCTAGGGCCTATAACTTTTAGAGACTCTTATCTAGACCTAGATCATGTTTACAAGGTAGTAGGAGTCGAAGTCTACATGGTTTTACTCGTTAAGACTGAGACTAAAAAGATGTAATGGCTAATGCCATGGCAGCCGCTCTTACGGAGCCTCGCTGTGGAAGTGCCCGGAGTGGCTCGCGTGAGCATCCGCCGTTTTACTACTTTAGTA